>CM076582.1:176434504-176796846 GCA_034641835.2 Pinus albicaulis | reverse complement strand
TTAATTAAACCATAATTTAATTATTATTCCCAGTCATGTTTAACCCAAAAACAAAGAAATTAATGAGATACACCCATAGTTATCTTATTATTTTCTAGGAATAATTATTTAAATAATATTCCTTGTTGAATATGACCAAATCAAACCACCATTAATCAAATAAATCATTATTTACTTGATTATATCCCAACCACTTACTTAAAAAGATAAATAAATCATTTATTTATTTATTTTTCACTAATCAAGGGATTTGACCCAAGTCAAACACCCTTTCCCTCCAACAAATAATAATAAAATATTCCATAGAGGTGGATCTAGATGTGATTAACATTATTTTAATCATACACCAAGATCTAGAAGGACCCAATATTTTGTTATAAATAGGAGGGTTTTCCCCATCATTCTTCACCTTTTGTTGCATATTAGATCACTCTGGATCTATACACTTGGTCTCATTTCTGCCATTTTGCTCCCATTGAGCTCTACCTTCTACATTGGGTTTTCTACATCTGCAAGAGAGAGAAAGATTAGATCTGAAGTGCTGAGGACTACAAAGAACCCATCCCATTGAGGAGATCTGGATACACCTTCTTGTTTCCTCCCAGGTGCCCTGTAATATAAAAATTCATTCAAAATCGTGTTCTTGTCTTGTCTATTGGATGCATGGAGCAAACTCTTTACTTTACTGCTTAATGTCTTTCCATTTATAGATCTGTTTGTTGCAGCACTTTAACTACTAATTGCAGATCTGAAGTTGTTTTGCAGCCATTATTGTTGTTAGGGCTATTAGTTATGCGTAGCTAAAGTGGGTCTTTTTCGTACACTTCGACAAAGAATTCATACTAACACTTTAGCATTGAAATGTGGGATTTTTGACTGATAATCGTTGGGTAAGGGTAACAAGGGCTGTGGTAAAACTAAAGGTGTGTACCAAGCTACCATAATGATGTTTTGATGAGTTATAGGGTTGGCTTGAGCAGCTGTTATTTGGATGATAGGGATATTAGGACCAGCAGAAGTCTGTTGAGCATATCTAGGGTGGGAGAGCCCCAAGTTTTGAATGAAATGGATATCAGGTGGCGTAGATGGAGGGGTTCCGCTGTCCCTAGTGTGCTGACCACTGTGAGATGGTGTACAGTGAGGCTCAAGGTCTTTCTGGTCTAGGTGATTGAATGACCTAGTTTTGGGTAATCTGTTTGGAGGATCTAGGTTAAGGGGAGAAAATGATAGAGCTGCTAGGTCTTCTGGTGCAGAATTAGCTCTATGGATGTGAGTGGAAATATTTGGTCTTTTAAGTGTAGGAGCTCCCTTGAGGATACTCTCCGGGTTGTCAACTATTTCAGGTGGGTCAGGGTTAGGGTGAGCTCTTGTGTGAATGGTTCTGAAAGCCAGAATGTTGTTTCTTAGCCAAGTAGCTTAACCCTACTCATTACTTCTTCTGTGGTTAATGTTGTCTCAGAGGTCGGTCTCCTAGTGGAGTCTATTGTGAAACCGAGATAATCAGCAGGCCTACTGATCACCAGTGGAGTCTTTTCGTTCAGGAGCAATGGAGTCACCAGGTGGAGGGTTTCAAGGTATGTCTAAGGGGTTACATTGTCCACCACAGTGCTCAGGCACTATCACCTTTCAGGAATCTCCTCATGATAGTAAACTCCAACCAGAGATTGACTGGGAGGGCATTTACCAGATATGCCACTTCCGAAGAAGGTGGGATCCGGGGGCTACTTGGCCCTGTCCAGGCTCTGTCTAAGAGTGTGGTGGATATTTAATAATGGAGGTCGATTCTAGAAAGGAGCAACTTACTGTCAACCTAACCAGAGACGTAGGTTTCTGCAATTTTTGATGTAGTGAGATGGAAATCATTCAGAATTCCCCAGTGGAGTCGCCATTATGTTGGGGTTCCCATGTTTTGTCCAGGTTGACAAGACCAAAAGATGAGACAACATAGAACCACTTTCAGACCTTAGGATCTAGCCCTCCTAGGTCTAGAGAGGGATCTCTCTATATGAATCAAAGTGTATGTCTTTGAGGCTCGAATGTTAAGGTTTTAGGCTAGTTATATGGCTCAGGGTTGTTTGTTTGATTGTTTGTGTTTGGTTGTTGGGAGTTAGGAAAGGAAGGTCCAATACAAGGCAAGGACGATGATCGAAGGGATTAGGCTGAGACAGACTCCTCAGGGGATATCAAGGCCATTGGGAAATGGAGTCAAGAAAGGGTTTATTTGTATTCAATGTGCAAGCTTTCAGTTGGGCTAGTCATCTAGAGCATTAGGATCTTAGAGATGATATTGGGAATGGGACATTAAGGACTGAAAATGAAAGAGGGGAACCATCCAATCCTGTCTATAGATTAGGTCAGAGGTCATTTAACTCCAGACCTGCTTGGAAAAAATCAGAGGCAAGACAAAGGATTCTTAGAAAGGGTTAATTGGGATGGAAAGGTCCTAGTGAGGCAGAGATGGGGTTCCAGACCTCCCAGTGTTCTCAACACATCCAACTAAATCCTAACAAGAACATATAAACATAGACTTCATTAATTCATACATCAGAGAGCAGGAAATAACATCCACTACACTGGTTAAATCAATTGAAATCAATATTCAGATACACATCTAAGCAGAAAACATAAAAGGCTGGGAGAGAAGCAACATAAGGTACCTATCAAGGGTAAATCTTATGCCAAAATTCTAATGCGAGCCTGAAGAAACATGATGAAATGAAAGCAAGTCAATCACAAATACGGAGAAAGGAAAACATCACCAGCTGCTTAAGATCAGGATCCAAAGAAATATACTTGTCATATTAAAAACAACACCAATCAGGTACATCATAGCCCATAGCTTGAACATTCAGTCTGAATACATCAAATCTCAGCCTATCTTACAATATTACACAGAGAACTTATCTCAAGAGGAACAATGCTTGCATTTCACTGATATCTCATCAACAACCCTTACAATAATTTCCTTTTGTGTTTTATAGTGGAGGAGACACAGAAGATCGACTGAGGAGGTAGGTGAAAACTAAATGCAACATTAATCACAGAAAAGAAACGAGGGCCGAAACCCATTCTGTTTCAAATCTCTACATTTATCTCTGGTATGGTTTAGGTGCTCTGATTACAGTACTGTGTGGTACCTTTGGAATAACAAAAGTAAAACATAACAAGGATAAAACAAAGGACAGTGAAATCTGCCCTACTCGTGCAACAAAGGTTCTGATCCTGTGGGGCTGCTGTCCTGGCATAAAACTTTTCCAAAACACGACATGGAATGAACACTGCATGGGCACTTTTTCCTTTGATGAAGAAAAACATTTCTGCTGATATGACAACCCTGATACTCTGATCTCTTGTGCTGTACCTTTTGTGTGATGGATGGGTCTTTGAACTGATCCTTTTGCTTCCTAAAATCCTTGAGAGGGCGCAAAAATATTCTATTTATTGCCTCCAGCCCTATGTTGTTCCCGTACTGGCTTTGTTCATGAATTTTGAGCTTTAAAGGCGATGGAGAGGATTTGCAGATTTTAAATCTGTCCTTTGCTGGAGAAAACCACTCTGCTGATGTATAAAACCTGCTATTCATTAATTCCTTTGTCCCTGTCAGTGGAAAAATGGCTGCTGCATCCATATTGTGGAATTCATGGCAGCGTCCCAACTCTTGTACTTTGCGGAAACTCATAACTGAGTGCATAAAATCAATGCTATGGAGGACTGGCGGAGCAGAGGGCGAAACATATGGTGGTGCGGCGGTGGCGGGAACAATGATTTTATGTGAAATAACAGTGAAAATGCAGTGAAGCGGTGAAATATGCTAATGATAGGGTTTGGTGGTGATATGCAGCGCAGACCATTGGATCCTGGCCTGGAGACTAAGATCAACGGCAGAGATTGACCTGTGGGCTGGCTTAACAAACATAACGAAACTCTAGACTTTGGCGAAAATGTATGGAAATGAAAATAAATGCAATGAAATGAATGTAAGAAGTGGGACCCGGCGGAGGCGGAGGGCGATTAAACTAGAGCCGTCAGATCTGTATCTGATAGACGGTTTGGATTCAATCGGGGGATCATAATCGCAAGGGGGGAGGAGAGTTGCATATGAATCACAACTTTGCGATGCGATTGAAATGTGCGCTGACCGTCGGATTTTCACTGGAAACGGACGGCAGAGAGCTAATCGGAACAATCGCAATCGGAGGCGAGATCGGGCATCAATCGCAACACACATTTAAAAAGTTTCGATTGCGATTAGCGAGGCAGGGCGATTAAGCGATAGTCATTGGGTCGTTGATCAGACGGACGGATGGGATTAAATCAAGAGACGACGGGGGAAGCTTGCGATTGCGATCGGAGGTCGGAATGCGAACGTGCGCTGATCGTCGGATTAGCTGGGAGATGAACGGTCGGGATGCAATCGAGTATCGGGAGTTAGGAATTGCGATTGGCGATCGGGCGGAGGGTGGGATTGGTGTTGGACCATCCGATCTGGCGGGGAGATCAACGATGGAGAAGCGGATCGGGGGATCGGAAGATAGGGTGCGATCAATCGCATCGCAAGTTTTTGCGATGGACCAATCAGAGGGGAAAACGTAAGGGTTGCGATTGAAGACCTTGCGATTAGCTGCCCGCCATTGGACCTTCATGGTAGATCAACGGCTTTGATTACATCGGGAGACTTGTTTAATAAAACAGTTGCATCAAGGATTTTCAATGATGCAAGGGAAATGCACCCGCCCGACGCTCTGATTGTGATTAGCGCTGGGGACTTAAGCGCTTGGTCCTAGCGCATGGGCATGTGGGGGGAAGTGGTTAAGGGACTTGAGGTAAGGGGCTAAACCCTGTTATAACGTCAGAAAGTGGATTTTTAGCCCATTTTAGTGGATTTTGAGGGCTCCAAAGGGAAACGGTAAGGGGGAAAAAAGGGGGTAAGGGTGGTAACTAATGGGGATTTTTGGGAGAATTTAGGAGGTTGATGGGAGTATTAGGGGGAACAAGGGGCCTTGGAAAAAAGTGGAAAACAAGACAAAATAGGGGAATTTCTGCAGGGGAACAGGGGCATATAGTGGCCTTTTTTAGCAAAGTTTATCATTCAGCAAGGCTCATGGATTTCATAACAGCAGAGGGGAACAGGCATAGGTAGGGAAATATAGGAAGGCTTCAAGGATGATGTGTTTTCAAGGGAAATACATTCCTTGAAGGCTCATGAAACAATTTAGCCCCCCATTTGCTTGTCAAAAAATCTCATAGGGGGGCTAACAGGCTCTACTATGACTCATGAAGATGAATAATTACAACATGATCTATCAAAATTACAAGAGAAAGTGCACCAAATTTCGCTCTCGCAAAGAGCAACAAAAAATGAAATGGAATTTTTGAAGAAAGGCGTGGAAGCTAAGATGGATGGCATGGAAGCTGGCATGGAAGTTAAGATGGATGACATGAAAGACAACATGGAAAACATGAAGAATGATCTAAAAGCAGACATGGAAGGTTTGACAAAGTTGATACAAGAAATGTTTCCTAATGGTGAAAAGATAGTAGAAGAACCTCATGATGAGAACAAAATAAATGTTAATCGTGATTTCATAAACTCTAATGTTCGCGGGAAGAACCACCATATTCCAAAAATGGATATGAGGAAGTTTGATGGAAAGGATCCTGTAACATGGATACTACAGATGGAGCAATATTTTGATCTCCATAACGTGCAAAACACACAAAAGGTACGCATTGCAACTTTACATTTAGAACAAAACACATTTGTATGGTATCGATGGCTTTGCTCCCGTAAAAAAATTGTCACTTGGTCTATTTTTACGAAGGAAATGATAGCACATTATGAGGATACAAAGAGCAACACCTTCTTTAGCCAATTGATAAATCTCAAACAAAAGGGTTTAGTGGGGCAGCACATTGAGGACTTCCAAAAATTGAATATAAGGGTAACTGATATTCGAGAGGAACACGGGATTGATCTCTTCATAGGCACTCTAAAGGATAACATCCAACATGAAGTTCGTGTTTTGGAACCTGATTCATTGGAGAAGGCATTCAGGTTGGCAAGAAAAGTTGAATGTAAAATTATGACGACAAGGAAGCCTACCACTCAATTCTATAAAGAAGGAAGTGTTGCTACGCCTAGATTTCCACAACCTACAAGGTTGACACCACAACAATTGGAAGAAAAAAGAGCAAAAGGGCTTTGCTACAGTTGTGATAGAAAATACACTAAAGGTCATAAGTGTGCTGAGAAGAAATTTTTTACATAGATTGTGAAGAGGAAGAAGAAAATGAACAAGAAGAGGATATACACCAGGAACCAGCCCTAGAAGAGGAAGAAATGAATCCGACCATATCGTGTAATGCATTGGCAGGAATTACCACTCCTCAAACTCTCACGATAGAAGGACATATCAAGAAGAAAAAGGTAATAGTGTTGATTGATTCAGGTAGCACCCATAATTTTATTCATTGTAAGGTAGCCAAGGAATTGAATTGTTTCCTATGCCCAGCACCAGAATGTCAAGTGATGGTTGCAAATGGAGGAACTATAAATTGCTCTGGAAAATGCCATAATATCAAGCTAACCATGGGGGAATATGTGTTGACTAGTCCAATGCTTTCCATTCCTATGAGAGGTGTTGATGTTGTACTAGGAGTACAATGGTTACAATCTTTGGGGACGGTAGCTTTTAATTTTCAAGAACTTTTCTTGAAATTTTTTTCAGAAGGAAAGGAAGTCGAATTACGGGGTATTGAAGGGAAGCCGGGAAGGATAATAAGATCTAATGTCATGAAAAAGTTTCTAAATAAATAACAACGAGGCGTAATTGCACAATTATGCTCACTAGAAGTTCCGACATCAAAATCATCTATTTCTGCAGATCTCCAACAAGTCTTGGACAATCATTCCAAGGTGTTTGAAACTCCCAAAGGACTCCCACCTATTCGTGATCATGATCATGTTGTTCATTTGATTCCAGGAAGTGTTCCTCCAAACGTCAGGCCTTATAGATATCCTTACTTCCAAAAGAGCGAACTTGAACGTATGATTGCAGAAATGTTAGAGGCAGGTATAATTCAACCTAGTCAAAGTTCTTTCTCTGCTCCTGTAGTATTGGTACACAAGAAGGATGGATCATGGCAAATGTGTCCAGATTATAGGGAGCTCAATAAGCTCACCATTAAAGATAAATTTCCCATTCCTGTGATTGATGAATTATTGGATGAATTACATGGAGCAATTTATTTTTACCAAGTTGGATCTTCATTCAGGATATCATCAAATTAGAATGAAGACTGAAGATATTCCAAAAACAACATTTTGAACTCATGAGGGTCATTATGAATTTTTGGTCATGCCTTTTGGCCTTACCAATGCACCTTCTACATTTTAAGGGTTGATGAATTCCATTTTCAAACCCTTCCTTAGAAAATTTGTGCTAGTATTTTTTGATGATATACTAATCTACAGCAGGTCTTGGAAGGATCATGTTCAACATGTTGAAAAGGTGCTCAAACTATTGCAGGAGAAACAATTATATGCAAAAACATCCAAATGTTTCTTTGGAGTACAAGAGGTGGAATATCTGGGTCATATTGTATCTCACGAGGGTGTTAAAGTAGACCCTAACAAAATTAAAGCCATTAAGGAATGGAAGGTCCCCACAACCATAAAGCAGTTGCGAGGATTTCTCGGGTTAACAGGGTATTATCGCAAGTTTGTTAAGAATTATGGGAGAATAGCAGCACCTCTAACAACATTATTGAAGAAAGAAGCATTTTCATGGACTCCTAAAGCAACTAAGGCCTTTGAACATCTTAAAGAGTTCATGTGTCGAGCACCAATCTTAGCTACGCCTGACTTCACAAAAACCTTTTTTGTGGAATGTGATGCCTCAGGAAATGGAATTTTTGTTGTTTTAATGCAGGAAGGAAGACCCATTGCTTTTGAAAGTCTTCCAATCAAAGGAAAGTATTTACAGAAACCTATTTATGAGAAGGAAATGTTAGCAATACTGCATGCACTAAAGAAATGGCGAACTTACCTAATGAGAAGACACTTCATGGTAAAAAATGATCATGATAGTCTTAAACACTTTTTGGAACAAAGACTATCTTCCGAAGAGCAGCAAAAATGGGTCACAAAGATGTTGGGTTATCACTTTGAAATAATCTACAAAAAAGGAAAGCTTAATGTTGTTGCAGATGAACTCTCAAGAAAGAATGAAGAGGTGGAAGCATTGCTTTGTGCCATTTCTATTATCCAACTAGATTGGATAACCGAAGCAAGAGATGAATGGAAGAAGGACAAAGATGTATGGACACTCATTCAAAATATGCAGCAAGATCTTAGTACATATGATACATTTAGTTGGAAAAATGATTCCTTATGGTACAAAGATCGCTTATATCTTTGTAAGAATTCCCAACTAAAAAAAAAGATTCTTTTGGAACTGCACACTTCTCCTTTAGGAGGACACTCAGGATTTTTAAAAACTTACCACAGGGTGAAGAAAGAATTCTTTTGGGATGGCCTTAAATCTGATATTCAAAAGTCTGTGGCAGAATGTTTGGTTTGCCAGCAGAATAAAGTTGAGACAATTAAGACCCTGGGACTTCTACAACCTTTATCCATTCCAAGTCAACGTTGGGAGGAGCTTTCAATGGATTTTATCAGAGGTTTACCTAAGTCCGAAGGAAAGAGTGTCATCATGGTGGTAGTTGATATACTTACCAAGTATGCACACTTTTGTGCACTATCTCATCCATTTAAAGAAAGTATAGTTGCTTCTACATTTATGGACACAATTCAAAAGCTACATGGAAGCCAAAGGGTTATTGTGAAAGACAGAGATCCCATTTTTACTGGAAATTTTCGGACGAAGTTATTTTCTTGTTTGGGTACTCAATTAGCTCATAGCTCATCTTATCATCCTCAATCTGATGGTCAAACTAAGATAGTAAATAAATGTTTGGAAGGATATCTTCGTTGTTTTGAATCTGATAAACAAACACAATGGGTCAAGTGGTTACCTCTCACTAAATGGTGGTATAACACTTCCTTCCATACTACAACAAAAATGACCCCATTTATGGAAATTTATGGATATCATCCACCATTCATCACATCATATTTAAGGGAAAATTCAAAGGTTCAAGCAGTGGAAGATCACATTGAGCATCAGCAAGAAGTTCTCCAACTCTTAAAGGATAACTTTAATTTGGCACAAAACCGAATGAAACAACAGGCAGATCAACATCGCAGTGAGAGAAGTTTAGATGTAGGAGATTGGGTATTTTTACGGCTACAACCATACAAAAAAATTTCCCTCAAGCAAGCTAAGAAGGATAATAAATTACCGCAAAATTACTATGGTCCTTACAAGGTGTTGCAAAAGATTGGTACTATGGCATACAAATTGGAGCTTCTTGCTTCTTCGCAAGTGCATTCAGTTTTCCATGTTTCATGCTTAAAGAAGTTTATAGGTGAAAATCTTCTAGTTCAAACAATATTGCCAGAACTTGATGACGAAGGAAAAATCATATTGGAACCTGAAGCGGTCATGGAAACAAGAAATCGAAAGCTATGGAATCGATCAATTTCAGAGTATCTCATCAAGTGGAAGAACTTACCCACTGAAGATTCTACATGGGAGGATGAGAATTTTATACAGAAGCACTCAGAGCTACTCAAGTGTTGAGGAGAACACTTTTTTGAAGGAGAGGGGCATGTTAGGTCCTTATATTACTAGTATAGTCCCTTATTGTTGTTAGTGTAACCCCCTTATTGTTATTATTGTACCCTTGTAACCCCCATATTGTTATTATTGTGCCCTTCAATTATTATTGTTAGGTCGGCTAGGATTACATTGTGGCCCCACTAGGATTACATTATGGCCCCATGGACTCCTATATATAGAAAGGAGGTTTTGTAAATTGGATCATCCAAGAATTGTTCATTTATGTAATGTATTGGAGGTTGCCCCCTCGAAGTGGCTTATTTATAAGGCATTGATATCTCTTTTCTTCTATTTTTGGAGCTGGTTACACAACATTGTGCAGACATAAGTACATTGTTTTCTGGTTACACAGACAGAAAAATCATGGTGTGGGGAATTGGACATGTATAAATAATCTGGAGGCATTGGCATATTACATTTTTTAGTCAGTGTTGATTTTATTTTGTTTATGTGGTTCAACCAAACACAATTATGCATTGTGATTGTGATGGTAGTGGCTTTGATGATTTATTTATAACCTTGAAGAATTGTGTTTAAGAATTTTGATTGTTCATTTAAAGGACATGAGATTTTAATATATATATATATATATATATATATATATATGGTATGTGAAGAAAATGGGATAAGTAAAATTGAAATGTTATCAAGTGGTGGTGAAATAATTACAATTAATTATACTATTGTAATGTCTCATTTAATTTGTTGCAATTAAACATGCCATTAAACAGAAATCTATAATTCCACATTTTTTCGTCGGTATCATTAATAAGTGTAATATAAATATAAAACAAGAAAATTCTATAGTTATAACATCTAATCTTATAATGAATAGTGTGAGCTTAAAAATACACTAGAACTATTTCTCAAAATATGGGATACAATCTTCTAAACTAACAAGAAATGTTATGTAGGATAAGTTAAAAAGAATCGATGACGGATATGACATTAACTTTTCTTATGAAATGAAGACAGAAAAATTAGCAGCTGAAAAGAAAGAAGCACTCCAAAATAAGAGTATCCACAATAGCTACATATGGTCTCCATAATTCTAAATCGATATGTGTTTGATTAAAAATTTTGTAATTCTCACTACACATTCTTTCTTCCACTGAATGCATGATTTTAGATTTTAAACCAGTACATGCTTGATTAGGAATTATGAGATATGACTACCTAATGCATATTTTGTACATTATCTTGATGATTCATACTAAAAAATGGTGCAATAGAATATTTTCCTTCCATCCTTATGAGTTGCCTTGGAAATAGGAGTGATGAATTTAATGAGAAATGAAGGTATGTTAAGTAGATATGACTTGAATAAGTGTATCAAGTCAATAAATAATGATTTAATGTGGGGACCATCATGATCATGATTTTTCATAATCATCAAATGATCATATATCATATATTTGACACTATCATATTCCTTTGTATGTTGCAGACCAATTATTTGCTTGATATTTTGAATCTAACATTTTCCATGCTTTTTTTATGGCTAGACTACTTTACATATTTCCTCTGAGAGGGCGCACACCATAGTGGTTTCAACCAGAAATAGATAACCTCATAACTTCCTCATAAATTTTTGGAATGTGGTGTGTCTTTAAACCAAATTTGGAGTCTCTAAAGTCATGATTTACATTCCTTTTGTCCTCATCATGAGTTTCATGGAATACCTTATCACCACTAGGAAGAATTTCTTTTAGCCACTTTATCAAACCTTCCTTCATACCTTCCATGTAATTTTTTATTTTTTCTTCTAAATCACCCATCTTAATATTCATCATCTCTTACAATTCACTTTTGGTTTCTCTTTGTGAGAAGGAAAATTACTGCACATGTTCCCATAAATTTGATATATCGTGTTGCATTTATTCCTTCTCTTCATGCATCATAGTAGATATTTCTGTGGGCTTAATGGGTGTATCATTTTTTTTTTGTGAGTCAATTTGAAACAAAATAATAATATTTATGCTTTTCTATTCCATTTGAATCAAAAACTGATTTTTCAAACAATATAGGGGCTACAGTAGTATTATAGGGACCTAACATGCAATGATTTTGGATACAGCTCGTCATTGGAGAAGTAGTATATTAAGGCCTCAAGAACATATCAACATCAATAGAAATCAAAGAATGAATATATGGAGAAATAACTAAGACCATAATGAATAACACAACGTAGCTTTTCAAAATACTAAGAGGGGGGTGAATCAATATTTCGTTACTTTTGACAATTCTTCACTTAGTTAAACTTGAAATTGAATTCACATCACACAATCAATAACCCATATGTATGAACACAAATATTAAAGTGCAAATAAAAATTTGAATAAATACTTGAAAACTTATAAAATTATTTATAAGCAACATCTTACAAAAATTGTGGGTTGTAATGTAGTATCCCAAGGGGATTTTCCGCCTTTAGGGTTTCAAAACATGGAATATATATTACATTGATATCATAGAATCCTTTATAATTTGCACAATGATCATTCAAATCATAGTAACTAAAGAAGAATCACCAACACCAGTTGTAAAAGATAATCAATATCTACACCAGAACAGTTCACTAAGGATTTTTGACCCCAATAATATCAATTCTTCCAATACTAAAAAATATAGTCCAATTTCTCCCTTGGACATTTTAACAGTTACCACTAATAACCATTATTAAATTCTATGAATATGGTATAAATTAAAAATTCACTACTATCTATTGCTTTATTTTCCTTGCGTTCAGCTCGCTCACTATCAAGGAAGCCTGCATCAACCTCTCCCTTCTTGATTCCACCTGTGGTTGGAATAACCCTTGTGTTTGTCCTATTTTTTTATTCAATGGTTCCTTATTAAAGTGTGCTAACTTGTTGTATCTTCCCACTACATTACTAACTTTCCAAGGTTTCTCTCTGGAATCAATTAGTATTTCATTATTTTACTTCATTGCACCACGATATACTCTCAGATGTGATTTGTGACCTCAGAAATGTGTTTTCCACCCAATACGATTACAACAGGATAATTGTGACTTCCATTCAAGTCCTCTATAACTCCATATGGTCTTGATAATTCCAAATCGATACGTGCTTGATTCAAAATCCTGTAATTCTAACTACCTAATTTGTCCTCCATTGTATACATGATTTTAGATATTGAGTCGCTACATGCTTGATTAGGAATTTTGAGATATGACCTCCTAGCACATTACATTAACTATATGAAAAATATTTCTATATGGTGAATGAATACGCTTCTCCTTTGGTGGAAGATGATGCCTCTCTCTGGTCATTAGGTGTGAATGAGATAAACCTTATGTCATATCATATTGGTTTGTTGTATTTAAATAAAAGTCATTTTCTTGGGCACTGCACAAGATGACCTTAGATGGGGTAAATGTGTATTATGATTAGGTTTATTGTTGAGGATGTAACTTGAGTGAAAATGTCGGAATTGAGTGCATATTTTCCCAACTACCATGTCACATTAGAAAACAAATACTCCACCCCATTTCTAAACATTCAAAATCCAGTATTGTTGTTGATTCGTCACCTCACAAAAGACCTTGCTATACCTTGGAATTTTTTTTTGACAAATGGGATAAAAAAAAGAATTCTCTTAACCAGAATAGAGCAAAAAAAAGATAAAATAGAAGTTTTAATAACTAGGGTGGAAAATTTAACCACCGAAAGTAGTAGGAAAATGGGGTCTCAACACCCTTAGAGCCTCAAGCTTAGAGAAAACCGAGATAAAATATTGAATCTAATGATGATACAAATGAATTCAACCCTCTTGAATTTATTTATTTCCTTGAGGGAATTTTCTTATTAATTAATTGAGTGAATTTCACATCAAACCCCAATTTTGGGTTTCTTTTCCCAACTGCCCAAAATTTTGCACAAAATTTGGGTATTTTTAGGTTTTCCATTTTATCAAGGGATATAGCCTATGATAATCAATAGGATACTTCGTCTCTTGAGAAATTGATTTCTAAGGAACATTACAGAAACCTTTACACTTTTCACAATGATCATTCAAAGCAGTAACTAAAAAATAATCATAAACACCAGTTGTAAAAGATAAGCAGTATTGCCTCCATAGCAATTCATTAAGGCTTTTTGACCCCAATAATAAAAATTCTTCCAATACTAAAAAATATATTCCAAATTATCCCTTAGACATTTCAACAGTTACCACTAATAACAATTATTAAATTCTATGACTATTATATAAATTAAATACCCACTACTATTTATCGCTTTATTTTCCTTGTGTTCAACTGGCTCACTATCAAGGAAGCCTACATCAACCTCTTCCTTCTAGATTCCACCTGTGGTTGGGATAACCCTTCTGTTTGTCCTATTGTTTTATTCAATGGATCCTTATTAAAATGCACTAACTTGTTGTACCTTCCCACTACATCATTAGCTTCACAAGGCTTATCTCTGGAATCAATTAGTATTTCACTATTTTATTTCATTGCTCCACGATATACTCTCAGATGTCCTTTATGACCTCACAAATGTGTTTTCCACCCAATACGATTACAACAGAATAATTGTGACTTCCCTTCAAGTCCTCTATAGCTCCATATGGTCTCCATAATTCTAAATCGCTATGTGCTTGATTTGAAATTCTGTAATTATAACTACCTAATGTTTCCTCCACTGTATACATGCTTTTAGATTTTGAGTCACTACATGCTTGATTAGGAATTCAGAGATATGACCTCCTAACGCCTTTCATTCGCTATATGCAAAATATTTCTAGATGGTGAATGCACACACTTCTCCTTTGGTGGCAAACAACACTTCTCCTTTGGTGGCAGACGATTCCTGTAGAAATTTATTAATACTGATAGTATTACCGGATTCCCTGATATAACAAATTAATATTATGTTAAATACATAATCCTTCAACTTAATTATTTGTGAAAATTAATCACCAATTGCAAAACACATATGAAGAAATCAATCACACATAAACACATTTGTTTAATAGCTAAAAACCCCAACTATCATATATTATGTATATTAATGGATCATGTAATAATATCATACAAAGCTTAGTACATCAAGCTCTTCGTACAATCAACAATCATTACACACTGTCATGCAGAAATTCTCATATCTATGCACCAATTTCTTGCCTCCTGATAGCTTGCCTCCACTGCACAATCCCTGTTGAAGAAGATCCCTGAATGAATTCGAATTGGCCTTTCCTTGACTGCAGAATCCTCATTGCCATCTCCAATGTGTGTCAGATGCATTGAATGCATCACTATAGTCACAACAAATAGTCCATCTCACCCTTTCACCTATCTCTCCACTGGGTCTCCATTGGAACTGACATGCAAGTAGTTAACTATTGTATTTGTTCAGTTGCAAGTGAGTCTCTAGTTATGAATTAATTGAATAATTAATTCCCTAAACTCTCACTAGTGTATCTTCAGTTAGAACTAGATACAACTAACACAACTGAGCTTAACTCACTTAACCGAGTTAAACTGAATAACAACTCCCATAAATACTCTTCCAACTCTATCACAACTTTGCCACTTCAGTTCTAATTGAGTCCTCCATGCATGAGTCACCAACCACCCTAGGAATTGTGTAATTCCTTCAGCCCACTAATTTTCCAAATATGTTCACTGAAATGAAGTGCTCCAAGAGAATAAGTTGATATTTATTGTTAGATTATTATTAACGACTAATAATAATCGACATGCATCTATTTTTAGATTGACAATCTATAAATAGACTTCGCCCAATATTCTAAAAATAGAATCTCATATATTTTTCACATTTGACCAACCATCTACAAATAGCATCCTGCAACTTATAGAATATGCTCACCCTGTCTAAAAATAGACATACACCTAAAAATAGCCTGCGGGCCCCACTTAATGAAGGTGCTTAATTTTCACTAAGCTCATCATTTTGTTGAATCTCAACACTCCCTCTCAACAAGATAGGGATTATCCTTCACCCCGATCCTGCCTCTATGGTATTCAAATTTTCTCCTGTTGATCGCCTTCATTAGAATATATGCATCTTGATCTTCAGTAGGAATGTACTGAAGCAACATGATCTTCTGCTACACACAATCTCTGATATGATGATACCGGATATATATATATGGTTAGATCTATCATCAAACACAAGATTAATCGAGATTTTACTGCAACTCTGATTATCACAAAGCATCATTGAGGATCTAAATGAGAACTGAACAAACTGACCAGGATCTTCCTCATCCAGATAGCCTCACATGTAACTTGACTTGCTGCCATGTATTCTGCATCCGCTGAACTGAGTGCCACGGATCTTTGTTTCTTGTTGTACCAAGAAACAGTTGTAGATCCGATACTGAAAACCCCTCCTGATGTGCTCTTTCTATTTGTTGGGCTTCCTACCCAATCTACATCCATGCAGCCATGCAAATTCACCTCATCTGTTTGTCTGTGCCATAAACCATACTCAGATGTGCCCGTGAGATATCTCAGGACATGCTTGCCTACCTTTCAAAAGAGCTTGGTAGGCTTAACCATCGCTTGACTAAGTTGGTTCACCGCATAGCATATGTCTGATCTTTTATTAACTAAATACATGACTGAACCCACCAACTGTCGATAGACAATAACATCCAATACCTCTGCCGATGTAGCATCCTATTTCCTCCAATTTCCTGGAAGAGGAGTATCCATGGGCTTGTAGTCCTCCATGTGAAACTTACCAAGTATCTCCCAATTATACTTGCCTTGAGACACAAACAGTTCACCTTCTCGCTGCCATATTTCCAATCCAAGGAAATAATGAAGGAGGCCCAAATCCTTCATCTCAAATTCCTTTACAAGATCTTCCTGGCATGAGTGTATCAATTGCTCATCACTCGTTAGTATTAAATCATCAACATAAATAACAATGATTAAAATTTTACCCTCCACCATAATTTGGTATAGGTTTGAATCCGCCTCACTCTTGCTGAAGCCAAGTCCAGTGAAATAGCTGTCAATCCGTGTGTACTAAGCATGAGGTGCTTGCTTCAGCCCATACAACGCTCTTTTGAGTCTGCACACATGCGACTCACTGCTAAAGATCTAAAATCCTTCAGGATGCTTAATGTACACTTCTTCCTCAATGATCCCATTAAGGAATGAAATCTTCACATTCATTTGATGAATGTGCCAACCCACCTGCGTTGAGAGAGAAAGGATGGTCCTTATCGAATAATACCATGTGACAGGTGAAAAGGTTTCTTCATAATCAATCCCCTTGATCTGTGAGAATCCTTGGGAAAAAAATCTTGCCTTATACTTCTCGATGCTCCCATAAACAGCTTCCTTTACCTTGTAGATCCACCCAATAAGTCCTCAGATCGAATCAACTCAACCTCTAGAGGATTTTCCTGTGGGACAAATTGATAATTCTCAACTTTGACAAGTCCGACGTGCACAGTCTAAAGGACCTAGACTGACCCTTCCCCTCTCTCCGCACCTATGTTCGACCCTCGCCCACTTACGCACAAGCCAACACAAAGCGAAACCGAGGTTCTGTGACTCCTCCTCTCCCCACCCTCTCTATCTATTATGGTTCTACAACCTTTTCATTTGTAGATATTGAAGATTCATTCTTTTAACTAGAGCCTTCTACGAAATCCAGAAGGTTCTTTATTTGGATTCGAAATGACAAGAAACGTATTTGTTACTATCTATCATAATGGTGTAGCAATAGCCGAATCAAATAAATATTCATATGCGGTCAAGGTTGGCTTGGCTCAAATGCTTAAAAGGGATTTTATCATGGAAATTGTCAATGTTGAATAGGCTATGATAGCTGAAAAAGCTGGGAATGTTGTTGTGATGGAGAAATAGTCACGACGGAGGGAGGGGGGAGGAGGGAGCAACGGAGGGAGGGCAGAGGAGAGAACGGGGGTGCCGAGGGGAGGAGGTGAGTCGGTATGAGGCCACGACAAGGAGCTATGAGGGAGAGGGAGCGTGCAAGGGGAGGATGGAGAGTGAGTTGAGGGAGCAAAGGGAGCAGAGCTAATGGAGGAGCCTTGTTGGAGTTGAAGGGTCTGAGTGCGCAGAGGTGGCAGGGAGGTAGGAGTAGGTTTGGAGAGACTGTCGGGCAGTCACGGTGTTTAGAGGAAGCATGCAGTGGGAGGAGACACCAACATTCAATTTGGAGGTGTTTATGTTGTTGGCTTAAGCACAACCCAGTCTTTGAATGCAAATATCTTGTCCAACAATAGTGCCAAGAGCCATGGTTTCATGTTCATATGTCCATAAATGAATGCACATAATAACTCCCACAAAATGTTCAATGCACCTCACACATCTTATGCTGGTGAAGATTCAATGCCCATATAGATTGACAACATTTTTCTCTGCAATTGTAAAACAATCAAGTAAAACGCATTTCTTACAGTTAGAGGATATTCCCTTTGCAGAGTTAGTAAAATGCTCTATAAGGTGACATTTTTAATTAGGATAAAGGAAAAACTGGCATGAGAGGATGAAAAACCTTTTGGGAAGAAAAATTTAATTTGTAACATCCAAAATAGGCAGGTAATGGCAAAGAATAGTTTCTGAGGAAAAAATTATTGTCAGAGAGTGCAACAAAAAAATATTCACTGGGAGCCAAAGAAGAGAACAAATTTAATAGTCAGGGAAGGCCACACATCGTGGCTCTGATACCATGTTAAACACACACATAATGGACAGAAAATGGATGAGAAAGATAATTGTGTGTTCTTCTTCTTTAGTGTTATTCTTCCTCTTCTTCTTCTTCTTCTTCTTCATCTTTAGTGTCTTTAATGTCCTTGATACCTTATGCACTTCTTTTTTAGTGTCCCTGACTGCCATTATGAGCTTCTCAGTCTTTTCGTCTGGCACTGCCTCAGCTTGAATCTGCAAATCAAGAAGTTCGCAATAGGCTCATCATGCTTAAAATAGGTCCTATTCTCAGCTAGTCTTGATAGCCACTCGTGCAGCTTGTTAGCAAACGATGAGAAAAATATCTTGTGCTGATCTGTAAAAATATACGTCTATAACCACTTCTCAGTTGACAGATGTGGATTTATGTTTTCTTGTACAACAAATTCTCTCTCTTTCAAAGATACCCAATCTTGAATTTATTTTGTGGTTGGATGTCGCATCCACATATACCTCGGTCTTCAGATCCTGATCCTAGAAACAAAACCATTTGTTGGCTTGATGGGTTCCTAGGCCTAGGTTCATAGATGGCTTCACACACCAACAAAACCCTCTATTACCGACCCTTTCAGCAATGATTTTTTGCACAAATTGAAGTCTCACCAGAGGAAATATTAGGGGATGCTAGAACCAGGTTTCTGCATCCAGGGGGACTATGGAGTGTGGCTTTAGGTCTTATCCTTACTGTAGACTTATTCAGAGCTTCTTACAAACAATATTATGAATATATAGACATTGTTCAACAAATATACTTAACTACTTTGGAGACTGTGCTTTTCTAATTTAACATGCATTAATCATCATAATAAACACGATCCAAGTCTTCGCGATGCAATTATAGATGATAAAAAAACTAGATATTGCACAGATAATCACAAAACATACACAATTCAATCATACAATTAAAATACTCAGATATGTCTTCAAAGTCTTCTTTTATTAGCTCATATCTTCTCAATACATCACTTCTTGCCCCACGCACACAACTACAGGGGTTTGTGCACTGAACTATAGACTTCCTAACATCTCCACACACACAGTTGTAGGAGCCTTCTCTTTCGAAAAAAACAACAGAATACAAACTTAATTCATATCTAACATGACATCCATATGCATTCTATCATTAAAATTGATATCCAAGAGATATCCCTAGACTCCTTATATAGTCTTTCTTTTTAAAATACCATGGTCCGAAAACCATGGATGGAGCTCAACGTATACAAAATTATCCCATTCCTTTACAAAATAATGGTCGTTCACCTGCCCCAAAGCCCTTTTACTCTTGAAAATCTACGCATAGTGCGCTCCAATCCTCAAAATAAATATTCTTTACTAAAACTTTAGACATAGGGGTACCCTGTCCAACACATACTAGTGTGCAGCACCAAGCGAGGAGATTTCGAGGAAATCCATTTCCTCTTGGATGTATCTGTTTAGAAAAATGTGGTACTTAAGCACCAAATGTTTCTCTGAATCTTTGATACCCAACTTTTTCCATTGGGTATGGAATAGATTCACCATCTCACACACATCTTGATCCCTTTTTTGCTGTAGCGTAGTCCATTATATGTACTTTTCCTCATAGATACCCACATGCTATTATTGTTCATTGATGGTGTCTTGGAAAGAATTCCAAGTGGGTCCAGTCGAGAACAGGGAAAATCCCCCCTCATCCTTTTTCAAACAATAGGTTTCCCACCAGTCCTTGACATGGGGGGGCGACTTTGAGGAGTGCAAAATTAATCTTTTCCCGATTGAAAAAATCATGAACCAAAAAAATATACTTCTAATATATTCAACCATATATCTACTGTTTCTTCATCTATTTGGCCCTAAAATATGGGAAGGTTGAAGTTAACTTGTACCCTAAAAGGAGTGGCAGCTTGTTGTACTATACAACAACCCTCCCTTTTTCTTAATTTTAGAATAAAATTCATTTAGAAATAGGGTCCCTTTTTCTTTTTATAGAAATAAAATAATTAGAAATAAAGATTCATTGTTTTGAAAAAGCTCATCTTTGTTTATATACAAACCAAATACAACATTCAAAACTTCCGACCCGATCAAATATAAAAGACCTTATCATAAAAAACAAGTCAAGTATAAAAGTCCAATGAATAATAATCGCAATAGGAGATCGGAGAAAACCCTTAGAGGAAATTTGACATAGAAACCAAAATCCTCCGATGCGATTAGTTCGATCGCAAAACTTCAATCGCAAAAAGTTTAAGTTATCCATTCACATACTTCCGATGCAATGCGACCAGTCACAATCGCATGATTGAGATACTCTTTAATAAGCTCTTTGCGGTCAATTTCAAATTCTCCGATGCGACGCGTGTTATTATAATAAATGTTTTTCAAAAGAAAACAAACATTTGTTCGTTTAAATGACAAAAACTTTTATATGGTGGACCCCACCATCGGCAATCGGAGAAAGCTATTAACAATTCTTTTCGATTGAAATTCTCTGATTGCGATCTAAAACCATCTAATCGGAAATCGGAAAAGTTTACAATCGCAATCGGCCAATCGAAGAAATCTGTATTATGATATTTATGCACCATTTGAAAACTTTCGATGCGATTGATACATGATATTTATTACGTTCGAAGAATTCAAGAAAGGTAAATATTATAATATTTCACAAAGCGTCAAATCTCCAATTGTACGTTGGTATTCAATAGCAAATCAAATGAATATTGGTTGATGATTCGGTTTTAAATACATGAGTGTGACCCAAAAAGAACATTTAAGTGTTATCCGAGACCAATAAATAATGAATCATGAGTTCATAATTGTTCCGTTCAAGTTGCTTGTTTGTCACGACTGAAAGTTTATTGTCCTGTAGAGCCAAGGAACACTGAACCCTTTCGTTCACAAACAAAGGGAAATAGTATCAAACACAGAAATGTCAAAGAGAGCGAGGAGAGCCAAGACTAATGTTCCCGTTAAGTTTGTTGAGACTCCTACAGTCTCAAAAGAGAAGCCAACAAAACTGAGATTAGTTACAGATACATCATGCCAAGGGCTCGGAAGAATGACGTGGGAAGGATTTTACAATCTATTGGAGAAAGAAAACCCCAAAGTCACAGTAGAAAAGGCATTAGTTCCAGATGAAGATAGCTTAGATTCTGACTCTGAGATTACTGAAAAATCACTTGCAAATTCATTTTTGCATCGAATTACAGCCAGAGCAAGCATCATGCCTTATTATGATGTAATTTGATGGGTCATCGATAGTGTGAAAATAAAGGATAGAACGTTTGTTTCAGCTTCTGGAGTGTCTTTTGGGTCGTTTAAAGCAGAAGACATTAAGGCAATGTATCATCTTCCTGATCCGCAGAAGGTGTATAACAAAGAATTTATCAAAGATTTTGCTGATAATAATAAAGTTCAAT
Source organism: Pinus albicaulis (assembly GCA_034641835.2). Taxonomy (NCBI): domain Eukaryota; kingdom Viridiplantae; phylum Streptophyta; class Pinopsida; order Pinales; family Pinaceae; genus Pinus; species Pinus albicaulis. Next base: position 176,774,983 of record CM076582.1, on the reverse strand, counting down.
CTGATCCTATCAAAGATTGGAGGAAAAATCCTGAGAAGCACAAAAATGAAGCATCCGTTATGTATTCTGTAGATTCCCTCTTACCTCTATATTTCTATACTGCTGCCATGATGTGTAGATTATTTGGTAATGACAATTCCGCTAGGTTTTCTATACAAATGGTCCCATTAATCTTAGCTGCTGTCAATTCCGACATTATGGACTGGGTTGTTATTCTTTCTGATAGAATGGCTAATAGAATACTCGAGTACAGACAAGATAAAACCGCTGGAAATTCCACTCCTTTTTTCTTTTGTGCCTATATTCTAGACGCTCTTTGTTTTAATTCCGAGTTTCCCTTGTTAGGATGGAAATGGACTCCCAAAGACCCTAACCCAATTCATATATATCATAAAATTCTTTGGAAAGTTCATTTCCAAGATAATGTGTATAGAATATGCCATGGTTTCCTTATCCCTGTCTTTCAAACCATTTTCGATCGCTTCCCTCCTAGATTCTCAGACAAAGCTAAAGTTGACTTATCCTCAATAGGAGATTGGTTTGGAGAGGAGAAATTCACATACATCATGATTTTTGGGAGTATTGTGGAACCCCATGTTCTTCCTCTTATTGTTCCAGACAAACTTCTCGCCCAGGAAATCTCCTATCAATTAACAGTTGAAGGAATATCCAGAGCTTTAAAAAATAGTAAGAAGAAAATGTGGCCTCCATTCCCATTCAATTGTGGTCAGCTTACTTTAAATGACTTCAAACATGAAGAAAAGGAAGTCGCCAAAATAAAGGGTTGTAAATTTGCAACCATTCCAGGGAGATAGTATGATCCACGACAGATAGCTTTTAATGTTACTGCTTCAGTTTCAATTGCTCGATTTGAGCATGAACCAGATGAGTTTGATGATTTGTTTCTTTCGTTGAATTATTTTCCTCAAGTTTATGATTTAGTCAAGTCTAAATTCCAGAAGGAAGAAATGAATAAATTTTTGTTATTCAGAAGTCAAAGATTGTTGAGAGTTCCTCTAGACCAACTGAGAATTCCAATACAAGGATCAGAGGCAGAGGGTACATCTGGCAAAACGCCAGGAGAAACATCTGCCGGTAAAGTCATTACACAATCGGTTATTAACCAGCCAACTGTACATATTGAAAAGGTGAACACTGATGGCAAACCTGATGCTCAGAAAGGGAACACTGATGGAAAATACGATCGAAATACTGATCAGCAGTCCACATCTCAAACAACAGAAAAATGCACAAGTACTGATACTAATGTGCATAATCAAAAAGGAGGATCGGATAGCAAAACCATTGAGCAGAGAACAGATACAGAGAAAGAAAACACGCAATCGGGAGGAAAAGAAACTACTGAGAAAATTATAGACTCTGCTGATCTTAATATTTCCTCTCAATTATTGAAACAATATGATCAATTCGCTCAGCAATTGGGACTGCAGGATAAAGATAAAGAACAAGAGGATCAGGATGTTGAAATCATTCCTGAACATCCGACAGGACAGATTGTATTGAAGATTGAGGAGATCCCTCCTTTAGATGTATTTTACAGCCCTAAACATAAGGCTGTTGTTAGAAGACAGAGAAAAAGAAGGAAGATGGATCAGGACATGTTTTCTACTCCACAGGAAGAATTTATGAATATTGTTTACAAGAATACGGAAGTGAATCCATCTGAGGATCTCACTAAATTGTCCCAATATGCAGGAGCATATAGTGCTGCAACACTAGATAAATCTGTAGAAGTTTCTCAGATGATGACTCAGAAAGATCTCCATATAGCTTTACTTGAAGAGAAAGCTAAGGAAAGTCAGCAAAAGATTACTCAATTGGAACAACAACTACAAGATCAAGAACTCAGGTCCAAAGAGTTAGAAGAATAGCCTGCCAAAGAAAAGAAGAAAGTTGATGAGCAGGTCTTAGGCAAACAACAACAATTGAATGAAGAAATTTCCAAGTTACAAGGTTTGTTACAAAATGAGAAGAATGCGAAGATTGTACAAGAAAAGGAATTTCAAATAGCTTTAGATAGGTTCAAAGATTTCCCTAAATTAAGTGAATTCAAATCGGAAGCTCTTGAAGCTAATAAACTGCTGTCTCAGCAATTGAATGAATTTTGTGCAAAATTATCACAGGCAGAACCATTTTGTGATATTACCTCATCCTTGATCTAGAACATTATTACTCTTAGACAAGAAATTGATGATGCTGATGAAAAGATTTCTGAATTTCTTACTTGGCAAGATACAGAAAAAGGAAGAGAAGCTAATCTTCCTAGGATAGAAGAAAGACATAAAGAAATCTTGTTTACAGAATGGGAACATCAGATAATGAAAGCTGAGAGAGCAATATCTAGAGCTAGGAGCATGATGAGTAATATCCGCAATTTATCAATGACAGCCTGTATTCAATTAATCTCATTTCAGATTGTGTTCCTGGCAGTTTTCCTAAAGTGAAAGAAACCAAAAACAGATGGAAAGAAGAAATGATGAATAAAAGTCAACAAATCAACAAACTTCAAGCAATATCTTGGGAAAATATGTGGACTTATTTAATTAAGCCAAACAATCAACAAATGGCTATTAAATTCCTTTCAAATGCTGTTGATTGTTTAATTCCAGAATTTTCCGATGCCACATATGTTGGACAGTTACATTCCGAGATGAGTCATCCACCGAGGCTCCAAGATATGCTGAAAATTTGCAACTTGGCTACATCAAGCGAGAAAGAAAAGCAATGAATCAGTTTCATTTAAGATAGCATTTCTATTTTTAATTTGATAGATTGTAGCAGTAGTAGTAGGATTATGTTTTTATGTAATTTCTTATTTAAATTCCTCTCATGCATTTAGAGAAGGGATCCAGAGTTGTAATATTTTTGGACTTGGAGCTTACATTTCTGTACTCCATTGCCTCTTATATTTTATAAAGGATCACATCTGGTGATTTTGTGCTGAAATTATCTTTGAAGTGTTGCATTTCTGTACATTTGGATTTGATTTTACATCAGAGTTACTGGATTAGAATATCAGATTGCATTTGAAAGTCTTCAAGATGAATGAGGTATTTCTATCTGTTCATTGTTGATTTCTTCTATTTTATGATATTCGCTTTAAAATTGCTATCATTTATATATATTTGGTTTTCATAACGTTTCTTTTTATATATCATTTCTGAGTATAATTGAAATGTTATCTTTTATGAGCATATATAGATGGTATACAATGATGAATGCAATATGCTAATATAACTCTGTTTAATTTCTTAAACAGAGTTATCTTTATTTGTTTCTGCACATTTCAATTTAAATAATAATACATTTTCATGATTATTGTTAAATTGGAACAATCTTAAGTTGTATTCACTTATAATTACCCGGGTTAGTGTTAGAATTTATTTATCAGCATTTAGTTTAATTAGATAGTTTTATTTCAGTTAATTTAGTCCCATTTCCACTCATCCAAATCAACCCATCACCAACCCATTTAGTTATAAGGAAATTGGTCCTTTAAATCCAGTCGGAGCCACCATACCAAACGGAAAACGAGCTGTCCTAAGGTCCCGACTGGGTGGTTTTCCCCAATGTTTGAAGCAGAGATTTTCTCGGCTTCAACATTTTTGGCGCTAGAAGGAGGGCATGAGCTATGAATGGCAAGTAAATCATTACCCACAAGCCATTCTGAGAGAAAAACACCCTCATCAACTTCTTCAATTTCTTCTGAAATTCAAAATCCTAGAGAAGAAATTGCGAAGAATATTCAGACACCCACTACCAAAATCTCAAAACATTTAGACAAGCAATCTCCTGAGTCTCCTGAAGTACAAGATTTAATCCATAAATTGAAAGGATTCTCATTATCTCTTGAAGAGTCTGAAATATCTGAAGGTAGTGTAAGCTCAAAATTTATTCCTTCAAAACCTCTTACTAGGCTGCAAAGTGAAAAACTTGGTATTCCTCCGAAAGAATTTCCTTTACCTAGTAAGGGAAAAAAAAAAAGAATTCAATCGGAATCAGAAAGTGATACTAGTTCATCATCTCATATTCAATTACCTGTTTCTGAAATCACAACTCAACAAAGTACAGTTTTTTCCACATCATCTCTTCAATCACCATCTCCTCATTCATCATCAATCTCAACATCATCTATTCCAACAACTTCTATTCAAACACCACCAGTTGCTACTACTCCTCCAATAGTTGTTCCAATAATGGCTAGACCATGGGCTACTCCAGGGGCAGTCAACATGGCTGCACCTTTACATGATTTACCAGACAATCCTGGAAAATGGCTTCCAAAGTTCAGTCCAGATCTTAACATTCAAGCTGAAGAACATATCAATAACTTTATGCTGGCTGTAAATTTGAATGGAGTCACACATGAAGATGTTGTAGTCAGACTATTCCCTTATACTCTTCAAGGAGCAGCAGGATCATGGTACTTTTCATTACCTTCGGGATCCATAACAAGTTGGGCCATTTTTGCAAATCATTTTTTAACCAAATTTGGAGATGACCGATCAATAGCTACTTTACTCAATGACCTCTCAAATTTGAAGATAGAACCCAAAGAGCCCATTAAAGATTTCAACGCTAGATTCAACAAACTCTTGAACAAAAACCACACAGATTCACAGCCTAGTGAACAAGTCAGAAGCGAATGGTATATAACTACCTTACCCTCAAACATATCTATTTTTGTAGATAGAGCTGCAAAACCTACATTAGCTGAGAATATGAAAGAGGCTATTGCAGTAGAAAAACGAATTATTTCTCTAGAAAAGAAAAAAGCTATTGAGGAAAGGAAATCAAAGAAAGTCAGCTTTAAAGATGATTCAAAGAAAAAGGCCAAAGATCCATATGACATGGATGGTTTACAGAAATTTCTTAAAACCATGTCAAATGAAATGGTTGAAATTAAAAAACAAGTAGCTGAAACTTATACTAAAAAACCATTCCGAAATTTCAGAAGAAATCAACTTGAATCTAAACCTCCTAATGCAATCTCTAATGCAGAATCAAAGGAAGAAGAAGAAGACGAAGATACATCTTTAGTATCAGATGAGGAAGATGAGAATGAAGAAATAGCTGAATTACATGGAATGTGGGATTTTATTCTCCCTAATTCTGATAATGAGGTAGAACAAAAAGCTATGCCTGTAAATACTAGGAGTAAATCTACAGTAGAGCCTATAAAAACAACTCCTAAAAAGAAAATCACAACTCCAAGTACCAAAGATAAATCCCCTGCAAAGAAAGCTTCTCCATTACCTACTCAAAATCAGCCATCTTCTTCTAATCCTCCCACATCAACAACAAAGAATTTAGTGGTGTCAGATCCTATGGAGTATAACATTGTTGAAGACATGAAAAAGATTAAAGCTAACATTTCCTTACATGAACTCAACAAACTAAAACACCAGCAGAAGTTGCTATTGAAAGAATTAAACGCTACACCAATTTCTCCTTTACCAAGTGGTGTAGTTGCAAAAGCAGCTAGAGGAGCTGGTAAGCCACCAGATAAGGTAGATGCTACTGATATAGTGCTCATTGGAGAAAAGTCAAATTCTCAAACTCCTCCTTTTCTTCTGACTTATGAAATGTACAATAAGAATCTGCATAATTATTTGATTGATTCTGGAGCTTCCTCTAATATAATGCCTACTTATGTTTGTGCCAAATTTAATATCGAACCACAGAAATCGGCAGTTCATATTGTTCAATTGGATCGCTCTAAAGTTCAAGTTGTAGGAGAAATCAATTAATTTACTATCAGATTAGCTTCCGATCCTAGAATTGTCCAAAGAATTGATATTTTGTTTGCTGATATTCCTGAATTCTATAGATTAATTTTAAGCAGGGACTGGTCTGCGAAACTTAATGGTTATATCTCGACTGATTATTCGCATATGTGGCTTCCCTACAAAGGGAAACCAAATCAAATCAAAATTGAACGAGAAAAACATATGACCCACACTATCACTGAATTTGAACAACCTAATGAACCTGTGGCATTCAACAACAATATTCTTGGAGGTTATTCTGCTGAATCATTTCTTGGAAACTTCGAAGCACCCCAATCACCTTTTTCTGTAAATAATTTTGTTTCTCAAATAGAAAATTTTTCACAATCTGATTCTTCCAGAATTGTAAATATTTCTGATGTAATTGTAGATAAGTCAATAGATAAATCTTTATTTTGGTCGTTATATTTTGATGGATCAAATTCTAGTGATGGAGCTGGAGCAAGATGCATTTTAATTGATCCATATGGAGAGAAAACCATGCTGTCATGTAGGTTAGAATTTGAGTGCACGAATAATACCACAGAATATGAAGCCTTGATTCAAGGACTTTATAAAGCTATAGGGTTAGATGTTAAATACTTGAAAGTCTTTGGTGATTCCAAAATTGTCATAAAACAAATTAGGAATACTATTCATTGCCTTTCAGGACATCTTAAACACTATCAAACCCTAGTACAAGATCTTACCACTCATTTTTTAGCATTCAATATTTCTCCTATTCCTAGGAATCAAAATACATCAGCTGACTTGTTAGCTAATGTTGCATCTAAACTCCTTCCTGCTGAAGATTGCAGTCCTGATAGGTTTTCTGTAGAATTGATTTTTCGTCCATCTGTCCCAGATAATGTTACAAATTGGAGAGTTTTCTATCATGATCAAGATATTTTAAATTTCATGACTTCAGAGAAATCATATGATGAGAAAATTATTGATGAAAATGAGCATGATTTACAAATTGCTTCAAAAGGTAATGAAAATCATATTCCGAAATCTGTGGTTAAATTGGAGGACTTATATGATATTAAAGACAGATTCAAGAAAGTCACTAATGCCAAACTTCAAAGTTCCACTTTGAATTTTGAATTAGTGAATCTTGGTTCTGATTCCAAACCTCAAAACGTTAATTTAGGACTCAATTTAACACCAGAGGAAAGGAATGCTTTCATTAAACTCTTGAACAAATACAAAAATGTTTTTTCTTGGAATTATGATGATTTAAAAACGTATGATACTTCGGTTATTCAACACACAATTCCAATGCTTCTTGATATTAAACTTGTTCAACAAAATCTAAGGAAAGTTCATCCAAATCTCAAAGATCAAATCAAATCAGAACTTAATAAACTTTTAAAAGCCAAAATCATTTTTCCTGTCAGGCACTCCAATTGGGTTTCCAATATGGTACCTGTGAGGAAGAATAATGGTGATATAAGAATCTGTATTGATTTCAGAAATTTAAACAAGGCATGTTTAAAAGACAATTTCCCATTTCCAACCATGGAACAGATACTTCAAAAAGTAGCTGGTTCTGAACTTATGTCATTTCTTGATGGATTTTCAGGCTATAATCAAGTCTTAGTTCATCCAGATGACAGATTGAAAACAACTTTCAGAACAAAATGGGGAACTTACGCTTATCAGAAAATGTCTTTTGGTCTAATAAATGCAGGAGCAACTTTCCAAAGAGCCATTGACATAACATTTAAAGGTCTGATCAATAAATCAATTGTTGTTTATCTTGATGATATAACAGTATTTTCAAAAAAGAGAACCAATCATCTACATGATCTAAAACAAATATTTGAAAGATGTAGAAGGTTTGGTATTTCCTTAAATCCAAAGAAATATTTCTTTGCTTTGGATGAAGGAAAACTATTAGGATTTGTTGTGTCAAAAGATGGTATATACATTGATCCAGATAGAGTAAAAGAAATTTCTGATATTTCTTTACCTCATAAAAAAAATCCATGCAATCATTTCTTGGACAGATCAATTTTGTAAAAAGATTCATTCCTAATTTTTCTTTAATTGTTTTACCTATGAAAAATATGATCAAGAAGAATTCAGTATTCAAATGGGGGCATGAAGAGAAAGAAGCCTTTAAGGCGATCAAACAAGCGATCATTAATGCACCAGCATTGAGTACCCCGGATTTTTCTAAAGATTTTATTTTGTATACCTTAGCCACCGAGACATCCTATGCAGCTGTTTTAACACAGCTCAATGATCAGAAAATTGAAGCACCAATTTCTTTCTTTAGTTCAAATCTGCAAGGAGCTGAACTGAATTATTCCGATGTTGAAAAACAAGCCTTTGTTGTGTTTAAATCAATCAAGAATTTCAGACCTTTTCTCTTGAAAACTCATACGAAAATCATTGTCCCATTCTCTGTAGTGAGGCAATTATTAATTCAGAGAGAAGTAAAAGAAAAATGAGCTAACTGGGTAACAGCTTTACAAGAATATGATGTTGATATTAAACCAGCTAAGATTTTTAGAGGACAAGGTTTTTTCAGACTATTACCAGGAGCTCATAACATACCAGAAAATCAAGATTCAAATCAAGATATTCAAGTAAGTCAGATAAGTGTTACAGATTCTGAATCTCAGTATGCTGATCTCATCTATTACTTGAAAAATGGGTATGCCCCTTCTAATCTCAGCTATAAGAGAAAACGTGCTTTAAGGTTAAAGGCTATTAAATATGAGATCAATGATAATGTGTTATTCAAGAAAAAATAATGATTCAATCTTATTAAGATGTCTTGAAAAGACTGAAGCTGAAAAGGTTTTGCAGGAATTGCATGATGGACCAGCAGGAGGTCATTTTGGAGGTGATACCACAGCTCACAAAATAATTCGTGCTGGTTATTACTGGCCTACCCTTTTTAAAGATACACATGACTACGTAAGGAAGTGCAGAATTTTCCAAACTGCAAGTGGAAGACAAAGGAAACCAACTTTTCCTTTGCAACCAGTGAGTATTGAGCAACCATTTGAACAATGGAGGCTTGACATTATTGGTGAGATATTACCTCATTCTTCCAAACAGCACAAGTACATCCTTACTGCAACTGATTACTTTACGAAATGGGTAGAGGCAATCCCTTTGAAGGTAGCCAATTCTGATGCAATTATTGATTTCATAGATCAATTCATTATAACCAGGTTTGGTGTACCTCAAACTCTTGTCTTTGACAATGCATCTTATTTTTCCGGAAATAGTTTAATAGAATTTGCAGTCAAAAGAGGTTTTAAACTGAAATATTCAGCAAATTATTATCCACAAGGTAATGGTTTGGCTGAATCCACTAACAAAAATCTCATCAAAATCATTAAAAGGACTATTGATCAAAATCAAAAGAATTGGCACAAGTCTTTAATCTTTGCATTATGGGCTGATTGTATCACTGAAAAAGCTTCAATAGGAACTTCACCTTTCAATTTAGTTTATGGAAAAGAAGCTGTGATACCATCAAATTTAACTCTTCCATCATTAGCCCTAGTGCAATTTATTGAAGAAAATCCTTATTCATCCATTCAATTGAGATATGATCAAATCCTTAAACTAGAAGAAGATAGAGATAAAGCTAAAATTATTCATGAAAAACATCAACAACTTGTAAAATCTTCTTTTGATGCAAGTTCTGCTGGCTCAAAAATTTTGTCAATTGGTGATCTTGTTCTGAAATGGGATAAAGCACATGAAGAAAAAGGTAAGCATACCAAGTTTCAGAAAATGTGGCTTGGACCATTTCATATCATTGAGAAGATAGGCTCAAATATATTCATACTCCAAGATTTAACAGGTAAGAGAGAATCTCTTCCTATAAATGGGCTTATCTTGAAGAAATTATTTTCATAAGGAGGTAACCCCTTCTTAAAACTGCACATATTCCTTTCTGCAAAAGTTTTTTTGTTTTTACAAATAAAGGTTGTTAATGAGTCTCTAATTGACTGTTTACTTGTTAGAAAAATTCTTAGGAAGAATATTATAAATATTTATTTTATGTAAATAAGAATTTTTAAAGAAATGATCATAGTCTTTTGATAGTTTTAAATAAGATGTTAAACTTTGAAAGATTATTCCAATTATTTGCATGATCTTTTGAAAACTTGAGGGGAATGAAAATCATTATAAGTTTATTAAGCAGAGAAAGGTTATCTATAAAAGTAAAGATTATTCAAGTCTTGGTACTCAAAAAACTCCGAAAATTGTCATCCATTGATTCTTAAGGATAAAACTATTTCACCCCATCCATTTAGGTTGTGATTTTTTAGAATGTAATTCTAAAAAATTATGTAAATTTTTTTTTAAGAGATAAGAGGTCTCATCATGAGCCGACTTACCATATTCATAAGAAGTAATGAAACTGACATTACCAATACTGCACATCAAAACAGGGTAATGGCTTATAAATATAAGACAAGGGGTCTCATCACGAGCCAGCTTTTTCAGTTTAATTACAACTAGTGAATGGCATTGTTATTAACTGGCTACCAAACCAGAAAAATGGCTCTTAAAAATAAAAAATAAAAATAAATAAAAGAAAAAAAACATGAGATAATATGTCTTATGAATTTATCTTTTAAAAATTCATAATCTTAGTTGGATGGGACAATGAATAGTTAATGGTTAAAAGGTAACCCTGTCGAAACTATGAACGTTTGCGGGCAGCAGAGGCAATACCTATGACAATAGATTATATTATAAAACCAAACTTGGAGAAATTCACTTACTTCATTATTAATACCAAACAAAGCTTAAGATAACCCAAAAATGTTTTTATTCTCAAGAAACTAGAAAGAAATTGTAAATAATTTTTATTCTTTTTCATAAGTTAGATTTTATTTTTAATTATCCTAGGATAGTTTTCATTATCTTTAAAAATATTTACTTCCTAAAAATATAGTATTCATTTTATTTTTTCAGAGATAACTGGTTCTTTCAGTGAATCGCCAATTGTTTTACTATACAACAACCCTCCCTTTTTCTTAATTTTAGAATAAAATTCATTTAGAAATAGGGTCCCTTTTTGCTTTTTATAGAAATAAAGATTCATTGTTTTGAAAAAGCTCATCTTTTTTTGTATATAAACCAAATACAACATTCAAAACTTCCGACCCGATCAAATATAAAATACCTTATCATAAAAAACAAGTCAAGTGTAAAAGTCCAATGAATAATAATCGCAATCGGAGATCGGAGAAAACCCTTAGAGGAAAATTTAACATAGAAACCCAAATCCTCCGATGCGATTAGTTCGATCGCAAAACTTCAATCGCAAAGGGTTTAAGTTATCTATTTAAATACCTCTGATGCGATGCGACCAATCGCAATCGCATGATCGGAACACTTTTTAATAAGTTCTTTGCGGTCAATTTCAAATTCTCCGATGCGACGTGCGTTATTATAAAAAACACTTTTCAAAAGGAAAACAAACATTTTTTCGTTTAAATGAGAAAAAAATTTATATGGTAGACCCCACAATCAGAAATCGGAGAAAGCCATTAACAATTCTTTTCGATTGAAACTCCCCGATTGCGATCTAAAACTATCTAATCGGAAATTGGAAAAGTTTGCAATCGCAATCGGCAAATCGAGAAATCTGTATTATGATATTTATGTACCATTTGAAAACTTTCGATGCGATTGATACATGATATTTATTACATTCGAAGAATTCAAGATAGGTAAATATTATAATATTTCACAAAGCGTCAAATCTCCAATTGTACGTTGGTATTCAATAGCAAATCAAATGAATATTGGTTGATGATTCGGTTTTAAATACATGAGTGTGACCCAAAAAGAACATTTACGTGTTATACGAGACCAATGAATAATGAATCGTGAGTTCATAATCGTCCCGTTCAAGTTGCTTGTTTGTCATGACTGAAAGTTTATTGTCTTGCAGAATCAAGGAACACTGAACCCTTTCGTTCACAGACAAAGGGAAATAGTATCAAACACAGAGATGTCGAAGAGAGCGAGGAGAACCAGGACTGTTGTTCCCGTTAAGTTTGTTGAGACTCCTACAGTCTCAAAAGAAAAACCAACAAAACTGAGATTAGTTACAGATACATCATGCCAAAGGCTCGGAAGAATGACATGGGAAGGAGTTTATAATCTATTGGAGAAAGAAAACCCCAAAGTCATAGTGGAAAAGGCATCAGTTCCAGACGAAGATAGCTCAGATTCCGACTCTGAGATTACTGAAAAATCACTTGCAAATTCATTTCTACATCGAATTGCAGCCAGAGCAAGCATCATGCCTTATTATGATGTGATTCGATGGGTCATCGATAGTGTGAAAATAAAGGACAGAATGTTTGTTTCAGCTTCTGGAGTGTCTTTTGGGTCGTTTAAAGCAGAAGACATTAAGGCAATGTATCATCTTCCTGATCCGCAGAAAGTTTATAACAAATAATTTATCAAAGAGTTTGTTGATAATAATAAAGTTCAATCTGATCCTATCAAAGATTGGAGGAAAAATCCTGAGAAGCACAGAAATGAAGCATCCGGTATGTATTCAATAGATTCTCTCTTACCTCCGTATTGCTATGCCGCTGCCATGATGTGTAGATTATTTGGTAATGACAATTCTGCTAGGTTTTCTATACAAATGGTCCCATTAATCTTAGCTGCTATCAATTCCGACATTATGGACTGGGTTGTTATTCTCTCTGATAGAATGGCTAATAGAATACTAGAGTACAGACAAGATAAAACCGCTGGAAATTCCACTCCTTTTTTCTTTTGTGCTTATATTCTAGACGCTCTTTGTTTTAATTCCGAGTTTCCCTTGTTAGGATGGAAATGGACTCCCAAAGATCCTACCCCAATTCATATATATCATAAACTTCTTTGGAAAGTTCATTTCCAAGATAATGTGTATAGAATATGCCATGGTTTCCTTATCCCTGTCTTTCAAACCATTTTCAATCGCTTCCCTTCTAGATTCTCCGACAAAGCTAAAGCTGACTTATCCTCAATAGGAGATTGGTTTGGAGAAGAGAAATTCACATACATCAGGATTTTTGGGAGTATTGTGGAACCCCATGTTCTCCCTCTTATTGTTCCAGACAAACTTCTCGCCCAGGAAATCTCCTATCAATTAACAGTTGAAGGAATATCTAGAGCTCTAAACAATAGTAAGAAAAGAATGTCGCCTCCATTCCCATTAAATTGTGGTCAGTTTACTTTGAATGACTTCAAACATGCAGAAAAGGAAGTCGCCAAAATAAAGGGTTGTAAATTTGTGACCATTCCGGGGATACAGTATGATCCACGACAGATAGATTTTAATGTTACTGCTTCAGTTTCGATTGCTCGATTTGAGCATGAACCAGATGAGTTTGATGATTTGTTTGTTTCATTGAATGATTTTCCTCAAGTTTATGATTTAGCCAAGTCTAAATTCCAGAAGGAAGAAATGAATAAATTTTCGTTATTCAGAAGTCAAAGATTGTTGAAAGTTCCTCTAGACCAACTGAGAATTCCTATACAAGGGTCAGAGATAGAGGGTACATCTGGAAAAACACCAGGAGAAACATCTGCCGGTAAAGTCATTACACAATCGGCTATTAACCAGCTAACTGTACATACTGAAAAGGTGAGCACTGATGGCAAACCTGATGCTCAGAAAGGAGTAATCGATGGCAAATCCGATATAAATACCCCATCGCCACCCACAACACCAAACAAAGAAAATGCACAAGTACCGATACTAATGTGCATAATAAAAAAGGAGGATCAGATAGAAAAACCATTGAACAGGGAACAAATACTGAGAAAACAGATGCACAATTGGAAGGAAAAGAAAATACTAAGAAAGTTATAGACTCTGTTGATCTTAATGTTTCCTCTCAATTGCTGAAACAATATGATCAATTCGCTCAGCAATTAGGACTGCAGGGTAAAGATAAAGAGCAAGAAGATCAGGACGTCGAAATCATTCCTGAACATCCTACATGGTAGATTGTATTGAAGATTGAGGAGATCCCTCCTTTGGATGTATTTTATAGCCCTAAACATAAGGCTGTTGTTAGAAAACAGAGAAAAAGAAGCAAAATAGATCAGGACATGTTTTCCACTCCACAGGAGGAATTCATGAATATTGTCTACAAGAATACTGAAGTGAATCCATCTGAGGATCTCACTAAGTTGTCCCAATATGCAGGAGCATATAGTGCTGCAACAATAGATAAAGCTGCAGAAGTTTCTCAGTTAATGACTCAAAAAGATCTCCATATAGCTTTACTTGAAGAACAAGCTAATGAAAGTCAGCAAAAGATTGCTCAATTGGAACAACGATTACAGGATCAAGAACTCAAATCTAAAGAGTTAGAAGAACAGCTTGCCACAGAAAAGAAGAAAGTTGATGAGCAAGTTTTAGGCAAACAACAACAATTGAATCAAGAAATTTCCAAGTTACAAGATTTATTGCAAAATGAGAAGAATGCAAAGATCGTACAGGAAAAAGAATTTCAAGCAGCTTTAGAGAGGTTTAAAGATTTCCCTAAATTAAGTGAATTCAAATCGGAAGCTCTTGAAGTTAATAGACTTCTGTCTCAGCAATTAAATGAATTTTGTACAAAATTATCACAGGCAGAACCATTTTGTGATATTACATCATCCTTGATCCAGAACATTATTACTCTCAGGCAAGAAATTGATGATGCTGATGAAAAGATTTCTGAATTTCTTACTTGGCAAGATACAGAAAAATAAAGAGAAGCTAATCTTCCTAGGATAGAAGAAAGACATAAAGAAATCTTGTTTACAGAATGGGAACATCAGATAATGAAAGCCGAGAGAGCAATATCAAGAGCTAGGAGCATGATGAGTAATATAACGCAATTTACCAATGACAGCTTGTATTCAATTAATCTTATTTCAGATTGTGTTCCTGGCAGTTTGCCTAAAGTGAAAGAAACCGAAAACAGATGGAAAGAAGAAATGATGAATAAAAGTCAACAGATCAACAAACTTCAAGCAATATCTTGGGACAATATGTGGACTTATTTAATTAAGCCAAACAATCAACAAATGGCTATTAAATTCCTTTCAAATGTTGTTGATTGTTTAATTCCAGAATTTTCCGATGCCACATATACTGGACAGTTACATTCCGAGATGAGTCATCCACCGAGGCTCCAAGATATGCTGAAAATTTGCAACTTGGCTACATCAATCAAGAAAGAAAAGCAATGAATCAGTTTCATTTTTAAGATAGTATTTCTGTTTTTAATTTGATAGATTGTAGCAGTAGTAGTAGGATTCTGTTTTTATGTAATTTCTTATTTAAATCCCTCTCATGCATTTAGAGAAGGGATCCGGAGTTGTAATATTTTTAACAGGGAGCTTACATTTCTGTACTCCATTGCCTCTTATATTTTATAAAGGATCACATCTGGTGATTTTGTGCTGAAATTATCTTTGAAGTGTTGCATTTTTGTACCTTTGGATTTGATTTTACATCAGAGTTACTGGATTAGAGTATCAGATTTCATTTGAAAGTCTTCAAGATGAATGAGGTATTTTGGTCGTTATATTTTGATGGATCAAAGTCTAGTGATGGAGCTGGAGTAGGATGCATTTTAATTGATCCAGATGGAGAGAAAACCATGCTGTCATGTAGGCTAGAATTTGAGTGTACTAATAATACCGCAGAATATGAAGCCTTGGTTCAAGGACTTTATAAAGCTATAGGGTTAGATGTCAAATACTTGAAAGTCATTGGTCATTCCGAAATTGTCATAAAACAAGTTAGGAATACTATTCATTGCCTTTCAGGACATCTTAAACACTATCAAAACCTAGTACAAGATCTTACCACTCATTTTTTAGCATTCAATATTTCTCCCATTCCTAGGAATCAAAATACATCAGCTGACTTGTTAGCTAATGTTGCATCCAAAATCCTTCCAGCTGAAGATTACAGTCCTGATAGATTTTCTGTAGAATTGATTTTTCTCCCATCTGTCCCAGATAATGTCACAAATAGGAGAGTTTTCTATCATGATCAAGATATTTTAAATTTCATGACTTCAGAGAAATCATATGATGAGAAAATTATTGATGAGAATGATCATGATTTACAAATTGCTTCAAAAGGTAATGAAAATCCTATTCCAAAATCTGTTGTTAAATTAGAGGATTTATATGACATTAAAGACAGATTCAAGGAAGTCACTAATGCTAAACTTCAAAGTTCCACTTTGAAGTTTGAATTAGTAAATCTTGGTTCTGATTCTAAACCTAAAAACATTAATTTAGGACTCAATTTAACACCAGAGGAAAGGAATGCTTTCATTAAACTCTTAAACAAATATAAAAACGCTTTTTCTTGGAATTATGATGATTTAAAAACGTATGATACTTCGGTTATTCAACACACAATTCCAATGCTTCCTGATATTAAACCTGTTCAACAAAATTTAAGGAAGGTTCATCCAAATCTTGAAGGACAAATCAAATCAGAACTTAATAAACTTTTAAAAGCCAAAATCATTTTTCCTGTAAGGCACTCCAATTGGGTTTCCAATATGGTACATGTAAGGAAGAAGAATGGTGATATAAGAATCTGTATTGATTTTAGAAACTTAAACAAGGCATGTTTAAAAGACAATTTCCCATTGCCAACCATGGAACAGATACTTCAAAAGGTAGCTGGTTCTGAACTTATGTCCTTTCTTGATGGATTTTTAGGCTATAATCAAGTCTTAGTTCATCCAGATGACAGATTGAAAACAACTTTCAAAACAAAATGGGGAACTTATGCTTATCAAAAAATGCCTTTTGGTTTAATAAATGCAGGAGCAACTTTCCAAAGAGCCATGGACATAGCATTTAAAGGTCTGATCAATAAGTCAGTTGTTGTTTATCTTGATGACATAACAATATTTTCAAAAAAGAGAACCAATCATCTACATGATCTAAAGCAAATATTTGAAAGATGTAGAAGGTTTGGTATTTCCTTAAATCCAAAGAAATATTTCTTTGCTTTGGATGAAGGAAAACTCTTAGGATTTGTTGTGTCAAAAGATGGTATATATATTGATCCAGATAGAGTCAAAGAAATTTCTGATATTTATTTACCTCATAACAAAAAATCCATGCAATCATTTCTTGGACAGATCAATTTTGTAAAAAGATTCATTCCTGATTTTTCTTTAATTGTTTTACCTATGCAAAATATGATCAAGAAGAATTCAGTATTCAAATGGGGGCATAAAGAGAAAGAAGCCTTTAAGGCGATCAAACAAGCGATCATTAATGCACCAAGAAGCCTTTAAGGCGATCAAACAAGCGATCATTAATGCACTAGCATTGAGTACCCCGGATTTTTCTAAAGATTTTATTTTGTATACCTTAGCCACTGAGACATCCTATGCAGCTGTTTTAACACAGCTCAATGATCAGAAAATTAAAGCACCAATTTCTTTCTTTATCTCAAATCTGCAAGGAGCTGAATTGAATTATTCCGATGTTGAAAAACAAGCCTTGCTGTGTTTAAATCAATCAAGCATTTCAGACCTTTTCTCTTGAAAACTCATACAAAAATCATTGTCCCATTCTCTGCAGTGAGGCAATTATTAATTCAGAGAGAAGTAGGAGAAAAACGAGCTAACTGGGTAACAACTTTGCAAGAATATGATGTTGACATTAAACCAGCTAAGATTGTTAGAGGACAAGGATTTTTCAGACTATTGGCAGGAGCTCATAACATACCAGAAAATCAAGATTCAAATCAAGATATTCAAGTAAGTCAGATAAGTGTTACAGATTCTGAATCTCAGTATGTTGATCTCATCTATTACTTGAAAAATGGGTATGCTCCTTCTAATCTCAGCTATAAGAGAAAACGTGCTTTAAGGTTAAAGGCTATTAAATATGAGATCATTGATAATGTGTTATTTAGGAAAAATTATGATTCAATTTTATTAATATGTCTTGAAAAGACTGAAGCCGAAAAGGTTTTGCAGGAATTGCATGATGGACCAGCAGGAGGTCATTTTGGAGGTGATACCACAGCTCACAAAATAATTCGTGCTGGTTATTACTGGCCTACCCTTTTTAAAGATACACATGACTACGTAAGGAAGTGCAGAATTTTCCAAACTGCAAGTGGAAGACAAAGGAAACCAGCTTTTCCTTTGCAACCAGTGAGTATTGAGCAACCATTTGAACAATGGGGGCTTGACATTATTGGTGAGATAGTACCTCATTCTTCCAAACAACACAAGTACATCCTTACTGCAACTGATTACTTTACGAAATGGGTAGAAGCAATCCCTTTGAAGGTAGCCAATTCTGATGCAATTATTGATTTCATAGATCAATTCATCATAACCAGGTTTGGTGTACCTCAAGCTCTTGTCTTTGATAATGCATCTTATTTTTCCGGAAATAGTTTAATAGAATTTGCAGTCAAGAGAGGTTTTAAACTGAAATATTCAGCAAATTATTATCCACAAGGTAATGGTTTGGCTGAATCCACTAACAAAAATCTCATCAAAATCATTAAAAGGACTATTGATCAAAATCAAAATAATTGGCACAAATCTTTAATCTTTGCATTATGGACTGATCGTATCACTCAAAAAGCTTCAATAGGAACTTCACCTTTCAATTTAGTTTATGGAAAAGAAGCTGTGATACCATCAAATTTAACTCTTCCATCATTAGCCCTAGTGCAATTTATTGAAGAAAATCCTTCTTCATCCATTCAATTGAGATATGATCAAATCCTTAAACTAGAAGAAGATAGAGATAAAGCTAAAATTATTCATGAAAAACATCAACAACTTGTAAAATCTTCTTTTGATGCAAGTTCTACCGGCTCAAAAATTTTGTCAATTGGTGATCTTGTTCTGAAATGGGATAAAGCACATGAAGAAAAAGGTAAGCATACCAAGTTTCAGAAAATGTGGCTTGGACCATTTCAGATCGTTGAAAAGATAGGCTCAAATACATTTATACTCCAAGATCTAACAGGTAAGAGAGAATCTCTTCCTGTAAATGGGCTTATCTTGAAGAAATTCTTTTCATGAGGTAACCCCTTCTTAGACTGTACATATTCCTTTCTGCAAAGTTTTTAATTGTTTTTGCAAATAAAGGTTGTTAATGAGTCTCTAATTGACTGTTTACTTGTTAGAAAAATTCTTAGGAAGAATATTATAAATATTTATTTTATGTAAATAAGAATTTTTAAAGAAATGATCATAGTCTTTTGATAGTTTTAAATAAGATGTTAAACTTTGAAAGATTATTCCAATTATTTGCATGATCTTTTGAAAACTTGAAGGAAATGTAAATCATTATAAGTTTATTAAGCAGAGAAAGGTTATCTATAAAAGTAAAGATTATTCAAGTCTTGGTACTCAAAAAACTCTGAAAATTGTCATCCATTGATTCTTAAGGATAAAACTATTTCACCCCATCCATTTAGGTTGTGATTTTTTTTAGAATATAATTCTAAGAAATTATGTAAAATTTTTTAAGAGATAAGAGGTCTCATCATGAGCCGACTTACCATATTCATAAGAAGTAATGAAACTGACATTACCAATACTGCACATCAAAACAGGGTAATGGCTTATAAATATAAGACAAGGGGTCTCATCACGAGCCAACTTGTTCAATTTAATTACAACTAATGAATGGCATTGTTATTAACTGGCTACCAAACCAGAACAATGGCTCTTAAAAATAAAAAATAAAAAATAAATAAAAGACAAAAAACATGAGATAATATGTCTTATGAATTTATCTTTTAAAAAGTCATAATCTTAGTTGGAAGGGACAATGAATAGTTAATGGTTAAAAGGTAACCCTGTCGAAACTATGAATGTTTGCGGGCAGCAGAGGCAATACCTATGACAATAGAGTATATTATAAAACCAAACTTGGAGAAATTCACTTACTTCATTATTAATACCAATCAAAGCTTAAGATAACCCAAAAATGTTTTTATTCTCAAGAAACTAGAAAGAAATTGTAAATAATTTTTATTCTTTTTCATAAGTTAGATTTTATTTTTGATTATCCTAGGATAGTTTTCATTATCTTTAAAAATCTTTACTTACTAAAAATATAGTATTCATTTTATTTTTTTAGAGATAACTGGTTCTTTCAGTGAATCGCCAATTGTTGTACTATACAACAACCCTCCCTTTTTCTTAAATTTTAGAATAAAATTCATTTAGAAATAGGGTCCCTTTTTCTTTTTATAGAAATAAAAGAATTAGAAATAAAGATTCATTGTTTTGAAAAAGCTCATCTTTGTTTGTATACAAACCAAATACAACATTCAAAACTTCTGACCCGATCAAATATAAAAGACCTTATCATAAAAAACAAGTCAAGTGTAAAAGTCCAATGAATAATAATCGCAATCGGAGATCGGAGAAAACCCTTAGAGGAAAATCTAACATAGAAACCCAAATCCTCCGATGCGATTAATTCGATCGCAAAACTTCAATCGCAAAGGGTTTTAGTTATCTATTTACATACCTCCGATGCGATGCGACCAATCTCAATCGCATGATCGGAACACTTTTTAATAAGTTCTTTGCGGTCAATTTCAAATTCTCCGATGCGACGCGCGTTATTATAAAAAACACTTTTCAAAAGGAAAACAAACATTTGTTCGTTTAAATGAGAAAAACTTTTATATGGTAGACCCCACCATCGGAAATCGGAGAAAGCCATTAACAATTCTTTTCGATTGAAACTCCCCGATTGCGATCTAAAACTATCTAATCGGAAATCGGAAAAGTTTGCAATCGCAATCGGCAAATCGAGAAATCTGTATTATGATATTTATGTACCATTTGAAAACTTTCGATGCGATTGATACATGATATTTATTACGTTCGAAGAATTCAAGATAGGTAAATATTATAATATTTCACAAGCGTCAAATCTCCAATTGTACGTTGGTATTCAATAGCAAATCAAATGAATATTGGTTGATGATTCGGTTTTAAATACATGAGTGTGACCCAAAGAGAACATTTACGCGCTATACGAGACCAATAAATAATGAATCATGCGTTCATAATCGTTCCTTTCAAGTTGCTTGTTTATCACGACTGAAAGTTTATTGTCTTGCAGAATCAAGGAACACTGAACCCTTTCATTCACAGACAAAGGGAAATAGTATCAAACACAGAAATGTCGAAGAGAGCAAGGAGAACCAAGACTGCTGTTCCCGTTAAGTTTGTTGAGACTCCTACAGTCTCAAAAGAAAAGCCAACAAAACTGAGATTAGTTACAGATACATCATGCCAAGGGCTTGGAAGAATGACGTGGGAAGGAGTTTATAATCTATTGGAGAAAGAAAACCCCAAAGTCACAGTGGAAAAGGCATCAGTTCCAGATGAAGATAGCTCAGATTCCGACTGTGAGATTACTGAAAAATCACTTGCAAATTCATTTCTACATCGAATTGCAGCCAGAGCAAGCATCATGCCTTATTATGATGTGATTCGATGGGTCATCGATAGTGTGAAGATAAAGGACAGAATGTTTGTTTCAGCTTCTGGAGTGTCTTTTGGGTCGTTTAAAGCAGAAGACATTAAGGCAATGTATCATCTTCCTGATCCGTAGAAGGTGTATAACAAAGAATTTATCAAAGAGTTTGCTGATAATAATAAAGTTCAATCCGATCCTATCAAAGATTGGAGGAAAAATCCTGAGAAGCACAGAAATGAAGCATCCGGTATGTATTCTGTAGATTCCCTCTTACCTCCGTATTGCTATGCCGCTGCCATGATGTGTAGATTATTTGGTAATGACAATTCTGCTAGGTTTTCTATACAAATGGTCCCATTAATCTTAGCTGCTGTCAATTCCGACATTATGGACTGGGCTATTATTCTCTCTGATAGAATGGCTAATAGAATACTCGAGTACAGACAAGATAAAACCGCTGGAAATTCCACTACTTTTTTCTTTTGTGCTTATATTCTAGACGCTCTTTGTTTTAATTCTGAGTTTCCCTTGTTAGGATGGAAATGGACTCCCAAAGATCCTACCCCAATTCATATATATCATAAACTTCTTTGGAAAGTTCATTTCCAATATAATGTGTATAGAATATGCCATGGTTTCCTTATCCCTGTCTTTCAAATCATTTTCAATCGCTTCCCTCCTAGATTCTCCAACAAAGCTAAAGATGACTTATCCTCAATAGGAGATTGGTTTGGAGAAGAGAAATTCACATACATCAGGATTTTTGGGAGTATCGTGGAACCCCATGTTCTCCCTCTTTTTGTTCCAGACAAACTTCTTGCCCAGGAAATCTCCTATCAATTAACAGTTGAAGGAATATCCAGAGCTCTAAACAATAGTAAGAAAATAATGTGGCCTCCATTCCCATTCAATTGTGGTCAGTTTACTTTGAATGACTTCAAACATGCAGAAAAGGAAGTCGCCAAAATAAAGGGTTGTAAATTTGCAACCATTCCAGGGAGACAGTATGATCCACGACAGATAGCTTTTAATGTTACTGCTTCAGCTTCAATTGCTCGATTTGAGCATGAACCAGATGAGTTTGATGATTTGTTTGTTTCGTTGAATGATTTTCCTCAAGTTTATGATTTAGCCAAGTCTAAATTCCAAAAGGAATAAATGAATAAATTTTTGTTATTCAGAAGTCAAAGACTGTTGAAAGTTCCTCTAGACCAACTGAGAATTCCTATACAAGGGTCAGAGACTGAGGATACATCTGGAAAAACACCAGGAGAAACATCTGCCGGTAAAGTCACTACACAATCGGCTACTAGCCAGCCTACTGTACATACTGAAAAGGTGAGCACTGATGGCAAACTTGATGGAAAATCCGAAGGAAATACTGATAAGAAGTCCACAGCTCAAATGAAGGAAAGATGCACAAGTACTGATACTAATGTGCATAATAAAAAAGGAGAATCAGATAGCAAAACCATTGAGTAGGGAACAAATACAGAGAAAACAGACACACAATTGGAAGGAAAAGAAAATACTGAGAAAATTATAGATTCTGCTGATCTTAATGTTTCCTCTCAATTGTTGAAACAATATGATCAATTCGCTCAGTAATTAGGACTGCAGGATAAAGATAAAGAGCAAGTAGAGTAGGATGTCGAAATCATTCTTGAACATCCTACAAGGCAGATTGTATTGAAGATTGAGGAGATCCATCCTTTAGATGTATTTTATAGCCCTAAACATAAGGCTGTTGTTAGAAAACAGAGAAAAAGAAGGAAGATAGATCAGGACATGTTTTCCACTCCACAGGAGGAGTTCATGAATATTGTCTACAAGAATACTGAAGTGAATCCATTTGAGGATCTCACTAAGTTGTCTCAATATGCAGGAGCATATAGTGCTGCAACAATAGATAAAGCTGTAGAAGTCTCTCAGTTGATGACACAAAAAGATCTCCATATAGCTTTTCTTGAAGAACAAGCCAATGAAAGTCAGCAAAAAATTGCTTAATTGGAAAAACGATTACAGGATCAAGAACTCAGGTCTAAAGAGTTAGAAGAACAGCTTACTACAGAAAAGAAGAAAGTTGATGAGCAAGTTTTAGGCAAACCACAACAATTGAATCAAGAAATTTCCAAGTTACAAGATTTGTTGCAAAATGAGAAGAATGCGAAGATTGTACAAGAAAAGGAATTTCAAGAAGCTTTAGATAGGTTCAAAGATTTCCCTAAATTAAGTGAATTCAAATCGGAAGCTCTTGAAGTTAATAAACTGCTGTCTCAGCAATTGAATGAATTTTGTGCAAAATTATCACAAGCAGAACCATTTTGTGATATTACATCATCCTTGATCCAGAACATTATTACTCTCAGGCAAGAAATTGATGATGCTGATGAAAAGATTTCTGAATTTCTTACTTGGAAAGATACAGAAAAAGGAAGAGAAGCTAATCTTCCTAGGATAGAAGAAAGACATAAAGAAATATTGTTTACAGAATGGGAACATCAGATAATGAAAGCCAAGAGAGTAATATCAAGAGCTAGGAGCATGATGAGTAATATAACGCAATTTATTAATGACAACTTGTATTCAATTAATCTCATTTTAGATTGTGTTCTTGGCAGTTTGCCTAAAGTGAAAGAAACCGAAAACAGATGGAAAGAAGAAATGATGAATAAAGGTCAACAAATCAACAAACTTCAAGCAATATCTTGGGAAAATATGTGGACTTATTTAATTAAGCCAAACAATCAACAAATGGCTATTAAATTCCTTTCAAATGTTGTTGATTGTTTAATTCCAGAATTTTCCAATGCCACATATGCTGAACAGTTACATTCTGAGATGAGTCATCCACCTAGGCTCCAAGATATGCTGAAAATTTGCAACTTGGCTACATCAAGCGAGAAAGAAAAGCAATGAATCAGTTTCATTTTTAAGATTGTATTTCTGTTTTTAATTTGATAGATTGTAGCAGTAGTAGTAGGATTCTGTTTTTATGTAATTTCTTATTTAAATCCCTCTCATGCATTTAGAGAAGGGATCCGGAGTTGTAATATTTTTGACTTGGAGCTTACATTTCTGTACTCCATTGCCTCTTATATTTTATAAAGGATCACATCTGGTGATTTTGTGCTGAAATTATCTTTGAAGTGTTGCATATCTGTACCTTTGGATTTGATTTTACATCAGAGTTACTGGATTAGAGTATCAGATTTCATTTGAAAGTCCTCAAGATGAATGAGGTATTTCTATCTGTTCACTGTTGATTTCCTTTGTCATATGATATTCGCTTTAAAACTTGCTATCATTTATATATATTAACGTTTCTTTTTATATATCATTCCTGAGTATAATTGAAATGTTATCTTTCATAAGCATATATAGATGGTATACAATGATGAATGCAATATGCTAATATAACTCTGTTTAATTTCTTAAACAGAGTTATATTTATTCGTTTCTGCACATTTCAATTTAAATAATAATACATTTTCATGATTATTGTTAAATTGGAACAATCTTAAGTTGTATTCACTTATAATTACCCGGGTTAGTGTTAGAATTTCTTTATCAACATTTAGTTTAATTAGATAGTTTTATTTCAGTTAATTTAGTCCCATTTCCACTCATCCAAATCAACCCATCACCAACCCATTTAGTTATAAGGAAACTGGTCCTTTAAATCCAGTCGGAGCCACCATACCAAACGGAAAAGGAGCTGTCCTAAGGTCCCGACCGGGTGGTTTTCCCCAATGTTTGAAGTAGAGATTTTCTAGGCTTCAACATTTTTGGCGCTAGAAGGAGGGCATGAGCTATGAATGGCAAGTAAATCTTTACCCACAAGCCATTCTGAGAGCAAAACACCCTCATCAACTTCTTCAATTTCTTCTGAAATTCAAAATCCTAGAGAAGAAATTGCGAAGAATATTCAGACACCCACTACCAAAATCTCAAAACATTCAGACAAGAAATCTCCTGAGTCTCCTGAAGTACAATATTTAATCCATAAATTGAAAGGATTCTCATTATCAATTGAAGAGTCTGAAATATCTGAAGGTAGTGTAAGCTCAAAATTTATTCCTTCGAAACCTCTTACTAGGCTGCAAAGTGAAAAACTTGGTATTCCTCCGAAAGAATTTCCTTTACCTAGTAAGGGAAAGACAAAAAGAATTCAATCGGAATCAGAAAGTGATACAAGTTCATCATCTCATATTCAATCACCTGTTTCCGAAACCACAACTCAACAAAGTGCAGTTGTTTCCACATCATCTCCTCAATCATCTTCCCCTCAATCATCATTAATCTCAACATCATCTATTCCAACAACTTCTATTCAAACACCACCAGTTTCTACTACCCCTCCAATAGTTGTTCCAATAATGGCTAGACCATGGGCTACTCCAGGGGCAGTCAACATGGCTGCACCTTTACATGATTTACCAGACAATCCTGGAAAATGGCTTCCAAATTTTAGCCCAGATCTTAACATTCAAGCTGAAGAACATATCAATAACTTTATGTTGGCTATAAATTTGAATGGAGTCACACATGAAGATGTTGTAGTCAGACTATTCCCTTATACTCTTCAAGGAGCAGCAGGATCATGGTACTTTTCATTACCTTCGGGATCCATAACAAGTTGGGCCATTTTTGTAGATCATTTTTTAACCAAATTTGGAGATGACCGATCAATAGCTACTTTACTCAATGACCTCTCAAATTTGAAGATAGAACCCAAAGAGCCCATTAAAGATTTCAATGCTAGATTCAACAAACTCTTGAACAAAATCCACACAGATTCACAGCCTAGTGAACAAGTCAGAAGTGAATGGTATATAACTTCCTTACCCTCAAACATAGCAATTTTTGTAGATAGAGCTGCAAAACCTACATTAGCCGAGAATATGAAAGAGGCTATTGCAGTAGAAAAACGAATTATTTCTCTAGAAAAGAAAAATTCTATTGAGGAAAGGAAATCGAAGAAAGTCAGCTTCAAATATGATTCAAAGAAAAGGCCAAAGATCCATATGACATGGAAGGTTTACAGAAAGTTCTTAAAACCATGTCAAATGAAATGGTTGAAATTAAAAAACAAGTAGCTGAAACTTCTACCAAAAAACCATTCCGAAATTTCAGAAGAAACCAAGTTGAATCTAAACCTCCTAATGCAATCTCTAATGCATAATCAGAGGAAGAAGAAGAAGAAGAAGATACATCTTTAGTATCAGATGAGGAAGATGAGAATGAAGAAATAGTTGAATTACATGGAATGTGGGATTTTATTCTCCCTAATTCTGATAGTGAGGTAGAACAAGAAGCTATGCCTGTAAGTACTAGGAGTAAATCTACAGCAGAGCCTATACAAACAGCTCCAAAAAAGAAAATCACAACTCCAAGTACCAAAGACAAATCCCCTGCAAAGAAAGCTTCTCCATTACCTACTCAAAATCAACCATCTTCTTCTAATCCTCCCACATCGACAACAAAGACTTTAGTGGTGTCAGATCCTATGGAGTATAACATTGTTGAAGACATGAAAATGATTAAAGCCAACATTTCCTTACATGAACTCAGCAAACTAAAACACCAGCAGAAGTTGCTATTGAAAGAATTAAACGCTACACCAATTGCTCCTTTACCAAGTGGTGTAGTTGCAAAAGCAGCTAGAGGAGCTGGTAAGCCACCAGATAAGGTAGATGCTACTGATACTGTGCTCATTGGAGAAAATTCAAATTCTCAAACTCCTCCTTTTCTTTTGACTTATGAGATGTACAATAAAAATCTGCACAATTGTTTGATTGATTCTGGAGCCTCCTCCAATATAATGCCTACTTCTGTCTGTGCCAAATTGAATATCGAACCACAGAAATCGGCAGTTAATATTGTTCAATTAGATCGCTCTAAAGTTCAATTTGTAGGAGAAATCAATTCAGTTACTATCAGATTAGCTTCCGATCCTAGAATTTTCCAAAGAATTGATATTTTGATTGCTGATATTCCTGAATTCTATGGATTAATCCTAAGCAGGGACTGGTCTGCGAAACTTAATGGTTATATCTCGACTGATTATTCACATATGTGGCTTCCCTACAAAGGGAAACCAAATCAAATTAAAATTGAACGAGAAAAACATATGACGCACACTGTCACTGAATTCGAACAACCTAATGAGCCTGTGGCATTCAATAACAATATTCTTGGAGGTTATTCTGCTGAATCATTTCTTGGAAACTTCGAAGCACCTCAATCACCTTTTTCTGTAAATACTTTTGTTTCTCAAATAGAAATTTTTTCACAATCTGATTCTTCTAGAATTGTAAATATTTCTGATGTAATTGTAGATAAGTCAATAGATAAATCTTTATTTTGGTCGTTATATTTTGATGGATCAAAGTCTAGTGATGGAGCTGGAGCAGGATGCATCTTAATTGATCCATATGGAGAAAAAACCATGATGTCATGTAGGTTAGAATTTGAGTGTACTAACAATACCGCAGAATATGAAGCCTTGGTTAAAGGACTTTATAAAGCTATAGGGTTAGATGTTAAATACTTGAAAGTCTTTGGTGATTCCGAAATTGTCATAAAACAAGTTAGGAATACTATTCATTGTCTTTCAGGACATCTTAAACACTATCAAACCCTAGTACAAGATCTTACCACTCAATTTTTAGCATTCAATATTTCTCCTATTCCTAGGAATCAAAATACATCAGCTGACTTGTTAGCTAATGTTGCATCTAAACTCCTTCTTGCTGAAGATTGCAGTCCTGATAGATTTTCTGTAGAATTGATTTTTCGCCCATCTGTCCCAGATAATGTCACAAATTGGAGAGTTTTCTATCATGATCAAGATATTTTGAATTTCATGACTTCAGAGAAATCATATGATGAGAAAATTATTGATGAGAATGATCATAATTTACAAATTGCTTCAAAAGGTAATGAAAATCCCATTCCAAAATCTGTTGTTAAATTAGAGGACTTATATGATATTAAAGACAGATTCAAGAAAGTCACTAATTCCAAACTTCAAAGTTCCACTTTGAAGTTTGAATTAGTAAATCTTGGTTCTGATTCTAAACCTCAAAACGTTAACTTAGGACTCAATTTAACACCAGAGGAAAGGAATGCGTTCATTAAACTTCTGAACAAGTATAAAAACGTTTTTGTTTGGAATTATGATGATTTAAAAATGTATGTTACTTCGGTTATTCAACACACAATTCCAATTCTTCCTGATATTAAACCTGTTCAACAGAAGTTGAGAAAGATTCATCCAAATCTCGAAAGTCAAATCAAATCAGAACTTAATAAACTTTTAAAAGCCAAAATCATTTTTCCGGTCAAGCACTCCAATTGGGTTTCCAATATGGTACCTGTCAGGAAGAAGAATGGTGATATAAGAATCTGTATTGATTTCACTAAACAAGGCACTAAAAGACACTTCAACGTATACTATAAAGGCCTTCTGTTCTGAACTTATGTCTTTTCTTGATGGATTTTCAGGCTATAATCAAGTCTTAGTTCATCCAGATGACAGATTGAAAACAACTTTTAGAACAAAATGGGGAACTTATGCTTATCAAAAAATGCCTTTTGGTCTAATAAACGCAGGAGCAACTTTCCAAAGAGCCATGGACATAGCATTTAAAGGTCTGATCAATAAGTCAGTCGTTGTTTACCTTGATGACATAACAGTATTCTAAAAAAAGAGAACCAATCATCTACATGATCTAAAGCAAATATTTGAAAGATGTAGAAGATTTGGTATTTCCTTAAATCCAAAGAAATCTTTCTTTGCTTTGGATGAAGGAAAACTTTTAGGATTTTTTGTGTCAAAAGATGGTATATACATTGATCCAGATAGGGTAAAAGAGATTTCTGATATTTCTTTACCTCATAACAAAAAATCCATGCAATCATTTCTTGGACAGATCAATTTTGTAAAAAGATTCATTCCTGATTTTTCTTTAATTGTTTTACCTATGCAAAATATGATCAAGAAGAATTTAGTATTCAAATGGGGGCATAAAGAGAAATAAGCCTTTAAGGCGATCAAACAAGCGATCATTAATGCACCAGCATTGAATACCCCGGATTTTTCTAAAGATTTTATTTTGTATACGTTAGCCACCGAGACATCCTATGCAGTTGTTTTAACACAGCTCAATGATAAGAAAATTGAAGCACCAATTTCTTTCTTTAGCTCAAATCTGCAAGGAGCTGAGCTGAATTATTCCGATGTTGAAAAACAAGCCTTTGCCGTGTTTAAATCAATCAAGCATTTCAGACCTTTTCTCTTGAAAACTCATACAAAAATCATTGTCCCATTCTCTGCAGTGAGGCAATTATTAATTCAAAGAGAAGTAGGAGAAAAACGAGCTAACTGGGTAACAACTTTGCAAGAATATGATGTTGATATTAAACCAGCTAAGATTGTTAGAGGACAAGGTTTTTGCAGACTATTAGCAGGAGCTCATAACATACCAGAAAATCAAGATTCAAATCAAGATATTCAAGTAAGTCAAATAAGTATTACAGATTCTGAATCTCAGTATGTCGATCTCATCTATTACTTAAAAAATGGGTATGCTCCTTCTAACCTCAGCTATAAGAGAAAACATGCTTTAAGGTTAAAAGCTGTTAAATATGAGATCATTGATAATGTGTTATTTAGGAAAAATTATGATTCAATTTTATTAAGATGTCTTGAAAAGACTGAAGCTGAAAAGGTTTTGCAGGAGTTGCATGATGGACTAGCAGGAGGTCATTTTGGAGGTGATACCACAGCTCACAAAATAATTCGTGCTGGCTATTACTGGCCTACCCTTTTTAAAGATACACATGACTATGTAAGGAAGTGCAGAATTTGCCAAACTACAAGTGGAAGACAAAGGAAACCAGCTTTTCCTTTGCAACCAGTGAGTATTGAGAAACCATTTGAACAATGGGGGCTTGACATTATTGGTGAGATAGTACCTCATTCTTACAAACAACACAAGTACATCCTTACTACAACTGATTACTTTACAAAATGGGTAGAGGAAATCCCTTTGAAGGTAGCCAATTCTGATGCAATTATTGATTTCATAGATCAATTCATCATAACCAGGTTTGGTGTACCTCAAGCTCTTGTCTTTTATAATGCATCTTATTTTTCCGGAAATAGTTTAATAGAATTTGCAGTCAAAAGAGGTTTTAAACTGAAATATTCAGCAAATTATTATCCACAAGGTAATGGTTTGGCTGAATCCACTAACAAAAATCTCATCAAAATCATTAAAAGGACTATTGATCAAAATCAAAATAATTGGCACAAGTCTTTAATCTTTGCATTATGGGCTGATCGTATCACTGAAAAAGCTTCAATAGGAACTTCACCTTTCAATTTAGTTTATGGAAAAGAAGTTGTGATACCATCAAATTTAACTCTTCCATCATTAGCCCTAGTGCAATTTATTGAAGAAAATCCTTCTTCATCCATTCAATTGAGATATGATCAAATCCTTAAACTAGAAGAAGATAGAGATAAAACAAAAATTATTCATGAAAAACATCAACAACTTGTAAAATCTTCTTTTGATGCAAGTTCTACCGGCTCAAAAATTTTGGCAATTGGTGATCTTGTTCTGAAATGGGATAAAGCACACGAAGAAAAAGGTAAACATACCAAGTTTCAGAAAATGTGGCTTGGACCATTTCAGATCGTTGAGAAGATAGGCTCAAATAAATTCATACTCCAAGATCTAACAGGTAAGAGAGAATCTCTTCCTGTAAATGGGCTTATCTTGAAGAAATTCTTTTCATAAGGAGGTAACCCCTTCTTAAACTGTACATATTCCTTTCTGCAGAGTTTTTAATTGTTTTTGCAAACAAAGGTTGTTAATAAGTCTATAATTGACTGTTTACTATTTAGGAAAATTTCTTAGGAAAAATATTATAAATATTTATTTTGTGTAAATAAGAATTTTTAAAGAGATGATCACAGTTTTTGGATAGTTTAAAATAAGATGTTAAACTTTGAAATATTATTCCAATCATTTGCATGATCTTTTGAAAACTTGAGGAAAATGTAAATCATTATAAGTTTATTGAGCAAATAAAGGTTATCTATAAAAGTAAATATTTTTTCAAAGTCTTGGTACTCAAGAAACTCTGAAAATTGTCATCCATTGATTCTTAAGGATAAAACTATTTCACCCCATCCATTTAAGTTGTGATTTTTTAGAATGTAATTCTAAGAAATTATATGAAAATTTAAGAGATAAGAGGTCTCATTATGAGCCGACTTACCATGTTCATAAGAAGTAATGAAACTGACATTACCAATACTGCATACCAAAACAGGGTAATGGCTTATAAATATAAGACAAGGGGTCTCATCACAAGCCAACTTGTTCAGTTTAATTACAACTAGTGAATGGCATTGTTATTAACTGGCTACCAAACCAGAACAATGGCTCTTAAAAATAAAAAATAAATAAAAGACAAAAAACATGAGATAATATGTCTTATGAATTTATCTTTTAAAAAGTCATAATCTTAGTTGGATGGGACAATGAATAGTTAATGGTTAAAAGGTAACCCTGTCGAAACTATGAACGTTTGCGGGCAGCAGAGGCAATACCTATGACAATAGAGTATATTATAAAACCAAACTTGGAGAAATCCACTTACTTCATTATTAATATCAATCAAAGCTTGAGATAACCCAAAAATGTTTTTATTCTCAAGAAATTCGAAAGAAATTGTAAATAATTTTTATTCTTTTTCATAAGTTAGATTTTATTTTTGATTATCCTAGGATAGTTTTCATTATCTTTAAAAATATTTACTTACTAAAAATATAGTATTCATTTTATTTTTCAGAGATAACTGGTTCTTTCAGTGAATCGCCAATTGTTGTACTATACAACAACCCTCCCTTTTTCTTAATTTTAGAATAAAATTCATTTAGAAATAGGGTCCCTTTTTCTTTTTATAGAAATAAAAGAATTAGAAATAAAGATTCATTGTTTTGAAAAAGCTCATATTTGTTTGTATACAAACCAAATACAACATTCAAAACTTCCGACCCGATCAAATATAAAAGACCTTATCATAAAAAAACAAGTCAAGTGTAAAAGTCCAATGAATAATAATCGCAATCGGAGATCGGAGAAAATCCTTAGAGGAAAATTTAACATAGAAACCCAAATCCTCCGATGCAATTAGCTCGATCGCAAAACTTCAATCGCAAAGGGTTTAAGTTATCTATTTACATACCTCCGATGCAATGCACCTAATCGCAATCGCATGATCGGGGCACTTTTTAAATAAATTCTTTGCGAACAATTTCAAATTCTTCGATGCGACGCGCGTTATTATAAAAAACACTTTTCAAAAGGAAAACAAACATTCGTTCGTTCAAATGAGAAAAACCTTTATATGGTAGACCCCACCATCGGAAATCAGAGAAAGCCATTAACATTTCTTTTCCATTGAAACTTCCCGATTGCGATCTATAACTATCGAATCAGAAATCAGAAAATTTTGCAATCGCAATCGGCCAATCGGAGAAATCTGTATCATGATATTTATGTACCATTTGAAAAATTTCAATGCGATTAATACATAACATTTATTACATTCGAAGAATTCAATATAGGTAAATATTATAATATTTCACAAGCATCAAATCTCCAATTGTACATTGGTATTCAATAGCAAATCAAATGAATATTGGTTTATGATTCGGTTTTAAATACATTAGTGTGACCCAAAGAGAACATTTACGTGTTATACGAGTCCAATAAATAATGAATCATAAGTTCATAATCGTTCCTTTCAAGTTTCTTGTTTGTCACGACTGAAAGTTTATTGTCTTGCAGAATCAAGGAACACTGAACCCTTTCATTCAGAGACAAAGGGAAGTAATATCAAACACAGAAATGTCGAAGAGAGCGAGGAGAACCAAGACTGTTGTTCCCGTTAAGTTTGTTGAGACTCCTACAGTCTCAAAAGAAAAGCCAACAAAACTAAGATTAGTTACAGATACATCATGCCAAGGGCTCGGAAGAATGACGTGGGAAGGAGTTTACAATCTATTGGAGAAAGAAAACCCCAAAGTCACAGTGGAAAAGGCATCAGTTCCAGATGAAGATAGCTCAGATTCCGACTCTGAGATTACTGAAAAATCACTTGCAAATTCATTTCTACATCAAATTGCAGCCAGAGCAAGCATCATGCCTTATTATGATGTGATTCGATGGGTCATCGATAGTGTGAAAATAAATGACAGAACGTTTGTTTCAGCTTCTGGAGTGTCTTTTGGGTCGTTTAAAGCAGAAGACATTAAGGCAATGTATCATCTTCCTGATCCGCAGAAGGTTTATAACAAAGAATTTATCAAAGAGTTTGCTGATAATAATAAGGTTCAATCTGATCCTATCAAAGATTGGAGGAAAAATCCCGAGAAGCACAGAAATGAAGCATCCGGTATGTATTCAATAGATTCCCTCTTACCTCCGTATTGCTATGCCGCTGCCACGATGTGTAGATTATTTGGTAATGACAATTCTGCTAGGTTTTCTATACAAATGGTCCCATTAATCTTAGCTGCTGTCAATTCCGACATTATGGACTGGGCTGTTATTCTCTCTGATAGAATGGCTAATAGAATACTCGAGTACAGATAAGATAAAACCGCTGGAAATTCCACTCCTTTTTTCTTTTGTGCTTATATTCTAGACGCTCTTTGTTTTAATTCCGAATTTCCCTTGTTAGGATGGAAATGGACTCCCAAAGATCCTACCCCAATTCATATATATCATAAAATTCTTTGGAAAGTTCATTTCCAAGATAATGTGTATAGAATATGCCATGGTTTCCTTATCCCTGTCTTCCAAACCATTTTCAATCGCTTCCCTCCTAGACTCTCCGACAAAGCTAAAGCTGACTTATCCTCAATAGGAGATTGGTTTGGAGAAGATAAATTCACATACATCAGGATTTTTGGGAGTATTGTGGAACCCCATATTCTCCCTCTTATTGTTCCAGACAAACTTCTCGCCCAGGAAATCTCCTATCAATTAACAGTTGAAGGAATATCCAGAGCTCTAAACAATAGTAAGAAAATAATGTGGCCTCCATTCCCATTCAATTGTGGTCATTTTACTTTGAATGACTTCAAACATGCAGAAAAGGAAGTCGCCAAAATAAAGGGTTTTAAATTTGCGACCATTCCGAGGAGACAGTATGATCCACGACAGATAGCTTTTAATGTTACTGCTTCAGTTTCGATTGCTCGATTTGAGCATGAACCAGATGAGTTTGATGATTTGTTTGTTTCGTTGAATGATTTTCCTCAAGTTTATGATTTGGCCAAGTCTAAATTCTAGAAGGAAGAAATGAATAAATTTTTGTTATTTAGAAGTCAAAGATTGTTGAAAGTTCCTCTAGACCAACTGAGAATTCCTATACAAGGGTCAGAAACAGAGGGTACATCTGGAAAAACACCAGGAGAAACATCTGCCGGTAAAGTCATTACACAATCGGCTATTAACCAGCCCACTGTACATATTGAAAAGGTGAGAACTGATGGCAAATCCGATGTAAATACTGATCAGCAGTCCACAGCTCAAACAAAAGAAAAATGCACAAGTACTAATACTAATGTGCATAATAAAAAAGGAGGATCAGATAGCAAAACCATTGAGCAGGGAAAAAATACAGAGAAAACAGATACACAATTGGAAGGAAAAGAAAATACTGAAAAAATTATAGACTCTACTGATCTTAATGTTTCTTCTCAATTGTTGAAACAATATGATCAATTTGCTCAGCAATTAGGACTGCAGGATAAAGATAAAGAGCAAGTAGAGCAGGATGTCGAAATCATTCCTGAACATCCTACAGGGCAGATTGTATTGAAGATTGAGGAGATCCCTCCTTTGGATGTATTTTATAGCCCTAAACATAAGGTTGTTGTTAGAAAACAGAGAAAAAGAAGGAAGATAGATCAGGACATGTTTTCCACTCCACAGGAAGAATTCATGAATATTGTCTACAAGAATACTGAAGTGAATCCATCTGAGGATCTCACTAAGTTGTCTCAATATGCAGGAGCATATAGTGCTGCAACAATAGATAAAGCTGCAAAAGTTTCTTAGTTGATGACACAAAAAGATCTCCATATAGCTTTTCTTGAAGAACAAGCCAATGAAAGTCAGCAAAAGGTTGCTCAATTGGAACAACGATTACAAGATCAAGAGCTCAGGTCTAAAGAGTTATAAGAACAACTTGCTAGAGAAAAGAAGAAAGTTGATGAGCAGGTTTTGGGCAAACAACAACAATTGAATCAAGAAATTTCCAAGTTACAAGAATTGTTGCAAAATGAGAAGAATGCGAAGATAGTACAGGAAAAATAATTTCAAGCAGCTTTAGATAGGTTCAAATATTTCCCTAAATTAAGCGAATTCAAATCGGAAGCTCTTGAAGTTAATAAACTGCTGTCTCAGCAATTGAATGAATTTTGTGCAAAATTATCACAGGCAAAACCATTTTGTGATATTACATCATCCTTGATCCAGAACATTATTACTCTCAGGCAAGAAATTGATGATGCTAATGAAAAGATTTCTGAATTTCTTACTTGGCAACATACAGAAAAAGGAAGAGAAGCTAATCTTCCTAGGATAGAAGAAAGTCATAAAGAAATCTTGTTTACAGAATGGGAACATCAGATAATGAAAGCCGAGAGAGAAATATCAAGAGCTAGGAGCATGATGAGTAATATAACGCAATTTATCAATGACAACCTGTATTCAATTAATCTCATTTCAGATTGTGTTCCTGGCAGTTTGCCTAAAGTGAAAGAAACCGAAAACAGATGGAAAGAAGAAATGATGAATAAAAGTCAACAAATCAACAAACTTCAAGCAATATCTTGGGAAAATATGTGGACTTATTTAATTAAGCCAAACAATCAACAAATGGCTATTAAATTCCTTTCAAATGCTGTCGATTGTTTAATTCCAGAATTTTCTGATGCCACCTACGCTGGACAGCTACATTCCGAGATGAGTCATCCACCGAGGCTCCAAGATATGCTGAAGATTTGCAACTTGGCTACATCAAGCGAGAAAGAAAATCAATGAATCAGTTTCATTTAAGATAGCATTTCTGTTTTTAATTTGATAGATTGTAGCAGTAGTAGTAGGATTCTGTTTATGTAATTTCTTATTTAAATCCCTCTCATGCATTTAGAGAGGGATCCGGAGTTGTAATATTTTTTGGACTTGGAGCTTACATTTTTGTACTCCATTCCCTCTTATATTTTATAAAGGATCACATCTGGTGATTTTGTGTTGAAATTATCTTTGAAGTGTTGCATTTCTGTACCTTTGGATTTAATTTTACATCGGAGTTACTGGATTAGAGTATCACATTTCATTTGACAATCTTCAAGATGAATGAGGTATTTCTATCTGTTCACTGTTGATTTTCTTTGTTATATGGTATTCGCTTGAAGAATTTGCTATCATTTATATATTTGGTTTTCATAACGTTTCCTTTTATATATCATTTCTGAGTATAATTGAAATGTTATCTTTTATAAGCATATATAGATGGTATACAATGATGAATGCAATATGCTAATATAACTCTGTTTAATTTCTTAAACAGAGTTATCTTTATTTGTTTCTGCACATTTCAATTTAAATAATAATACATTTTCATGATTATTGTTAAATTGGAACAATATTAAGTTGTATTCATTTATAATTACCCGGGTTAGTGTTAGAATTTCTTTATTAGCATTTAGTTTAATTAGACAGTTTTATTTCAGTCAATTTAGTCCCATTTCCACTCATCCAAATCAACCCATCACCAACCCATTTAGTTATAAGGAAACTGGTCCTTTAAATCCAGTCGGAGCCACCATACCAAACAGAAAAGGAGTTGTCCTAAGGTCCTGACCGGGTGGTTTTCCCCAATGTTTGAAGCATAGATTTTCTAGGCTTCAACACTAGGCTACGGCAGCAAAGGGATCAAGATGTCCACGATCTGATGAATTTGTTCCATACCCTGCGCAAAAATTTGGGTATTAAAGATTCAGAAAGAAATTTGGTGCTCAAGTACTGCAGCTGTCTGCACAAACAGATTCAAGAGGAAATGGATTTCCTAGACATTACATAGCTTGGCATGACATATCGCTATGCTGCCAAGATCGAGCAGAAATTTAAGCAGAATAAGTGAGACTTTGGATCCGCGAATCCGAAGCCAGGGAAAGGCACCCTCAAACCGCAGAACAAGGGAAAAGGCCAAAGTGGGGCGACTCAAAACAACACCAAAAATCCAAAGAAGGACACAGGGAAGTGGTGTGAATTTCATAATAGCCCCACTCACAACACAAATGAGTGTTGGGCCAAACAGTTGTTGGTGGCCAAACTAAAGGCACTTGAATGAGATGCATGTTTTGATCCTGAGTCAAAAGCAGGAAAAAGAAATGACAAAGGGAAGTGGATCACTAATGCGGATCCCACTGCCATTGTTTCCACCACCAAGATCCAGAGGGAGGATCCCAAGGATCCAGAGGAGGGGGAGCACCTCTTCCATTCGCAGATGTGGGTGAAGGGTTCTCCACTGCAATTCCTTGTCGATAGCGGAATCCAAAAGAAATTAATTTCAACATAGGTTGTGAAGCGGCTCGGCCAACCAACCATAGCACACCCACAATCGTATACCATCGGGTGGCTTCACCCAGGGAGAGATCTATGCGTTCCCCAACAGTGTCGCCTTCCGTACAGTATCAAGCCATTCACGGATGAGGTAGTGTGTGATGTTGCTCCTCTAGATGTAGCTGATGTATTATTGGGCCAACCATACTTATGGAGGCGACATGCTATGTATGAGTCTAGGCCTTGTGCTGTTATTATTACTTTGGGAAATAACATGTACAGGATACCGGAGGTAGTATCGCCTCCTTTCATCTCTTTGACTAGTGAAAAACAACGTAGTAAGATTGTTTCCCAAACCAGAAAATTTATTTTCCTTACAACTCACACATAGGGAAAGAAGAATATTGTGGCCATAACCTCGAAACAGGGCTCCCCTGCACGGCTGCAGCTTATGGACAAAGTCATGGAGGAATACGAGGACATTTTCTCCTCACTCACAGAGGTTCCTCTACATTATCAGGACAAGAACTCCATTGATATGACCCCCGATGCACCGCCGCCTAATGTTGCCACACCTCATACAACTACAAAAACATAATCCACACATGTAATGTTTGAGGCTAATAAAGAAACCAAATTTACCTAATGCATCCAGAGTGTCTACTTGCAGGTCCATGACATCTTCGACAAATCTAATACCCAGTTCAACAGAATTTTCCTCATCTCATGGAGGATCTCAACGCAATGGGGAACATTGTTTCCTAAGGAGGGAAGAATGATACAGGTGGATATAGGTGGCCACCCACCTATTCCATTTGGACCCGCACCATCAATTATTGTAGCTTTTCACTTTCATCACAACTTACTATATTTAGTAGGTTTTCGGGTCTTGCACTCTCGGAGCCGTTTTGGGACCCTAATGATCCAGGTGGATATTGGTGGCTTCCCACCTATTCCATTTGAAAATCTACCATCAGTTCTTTCAGTTTTTCAGTTTCAGCACAACTTACTATTTTTAGTAGTTTTTCAAGTCTTGAACTTTTGGAGCTGTTTTGAGGCCCTAAAAGACATTTTTTGGGAATCGTGCCTCTGGAAAATAGGATTCTTCTCCAAAATCGATATTCGTGGTCATCAGTTGTAGTCCTCAGATATTTCTTTCTAACTATGTATCATGTGCGTCAAACAGAGATAGTATGCCAAATGTACGACCTCGAGAAGTTGCAGCTCCAAACATGGCCCATAATTTTGGCACTTCATCTCGTAGGGTTAGGTTTTTGGATGTTTAGATTTTTCCATTGTTTCTCAATAATAAATAGGCCCTTGAGCCTCATTGTAACACAATTCAGAGGCATTTAGCCACCACATCTCTTCTCAGAGATAAGCTATCAATGGCCTAGTTATTTGATTTCCATTATGTCTATAAGCATATTTATGTTATTTGATATTAATGAATTAAAGCATTATTTATGATGCATCTCTGTTTTTATGTATATTTCTGTATTTTATTGTGTTCTTGCATGAATCTGGATCAACATCCATGTCGCAACTTTTTATCGGATGTAACGCTTAAAAATCCCGGATACGATCCCTCCAATACAAAGCTTCCGATAATGCTTTCCACCTATATATTATAGCTGTTGCATAATAAAAAACCTACTGGGAAAATAAATATTGTATGTTTTAGAATGTGCAACCTAAGAGAACCTCTGATACGAAAACCTTCGATAAGTGTTGACATGTACAAAATCCCAGGTGAGCCCAAGTTTCATCAAATAATGACCAAGTGTAAAGAATTCATTTTCTCAATGTCTTAAATGTTTTGATTGTCACGACTTAATGTTGATGGATTTTATTCATAAAGACACTAATTGATATCAAATGAGTCATTTTCCTTAGTGAATTCTTAAGTTAAGATTTTGCTGCTCATTCCTGTATTTTCTCATTGCAGGCTAGCCCCAACAAACATAACACAGTAGAAATGTCTAAAGCTTCCAAGACAAAGAAGACGCCTATGACACAACAACAACCACCTCCTCCTTCTACAGAAATCACTGAAATTCTCCCACTGTTCTCAAATACTACATGCACTCAAGAAGTTGTAATCTCTTCATGGGAGGCTTTGTATAAAACGTTTTGAAGATGAAAAACCTAGAGTAGTGGAGAGAAAGGCCACAACAGACGATTCCACATCCATTTCTGAGACTACCTGAAGCGACATCGCTAATTATTTCCTACACAGAATTGCAACATGACTAAATATTTTTCCATACGCATACATGGTTGAATGGGTCGTAGACAATTTGAATATTACAAAGGATTTTTCGTACTTCTAAGAAAACAGTAATTGTTTAGTTTTACTAGCGAGGATTTATGGAAAATGTATCACCTGCTGCCACCTCAGAAGAAATATGACAAATATTTCATCCAAAAATTCATGTCAGAAAATGAAGATCAATTAGAAGCTATCAGGCAATGGAGAAGAGACCATAATAAGCACAATCATGAGGATAAGGGTATGTATACTATTTCCTCTCTTACTGGCCCATATTGTTAAATAGCTACCATGATGTGTAGGATGTATGGGTACCCTAATACCAATAAATTCTTAGCCCAGTGGGTACCTTTGATAGATGTTGCTTCAAATGCGTATATAATGGACTGGGCAACTATATTATCCAATAGTATAGCCACCCAAATTCTTCCCTACAAAGATAAACATAATTTTTCTGATAATGTTGTGCCCCCTTTTTACATGAGTTCTTACATTATGGATGTTGTATGTTTTAATTAGGATTTCACATACATGGGATAGAAGTGGACCCTATAAGACCCTATATTCATATTAATATTTACCATGATATATTGTGGGAGTTTAAATTCCAGCCACATTTCTACAAAATATGCCATGAGGTTATGCTACCAATGTACCAAGATTTTTTTGATGAGAAATCCCCCAGACTTTCCAAAGAAGCCAATAATGATTTATCATCTATAGGAAAATGGTTTGGGTAAGATTATTTTACTTATATCTGGGTTTTCGGCAGTTTATCCAACCCTCATGTATTGCCACTCAATGTGTTCGATAAGCTTCTAGTCTGAGAAACTGCTTATCAAACTGTGGGGAATGGCCTCTCCAAAGTACTAAAAGATGCTAAGAAGTCTATGTGACCATATTTTCCTATTTCTTGTGGAGTTTACACCCTGAAAAATTTCAAGCATGCGTTTCTTCAAATTGACCAAATCCAATGTTTGAATTTCCCAACTATCCCAAATAGACAGTTTCATCCTAATGACAGTGGAAATAATTTCATGGCACAAGTCAAGATAAGGAAATTTACTCATGAACCAGACAAATTTGATAATATATTTGAATCAACCTACACTTATGCACACGTCAAGATATTGACAGTGGCCTAATGCAGTCCAGAAGAAATGGATTAGTTTAATCAATATCAGAAAAAAAGAATAGCCAACATGCCTATGGATTTGTTAATAATTCCTAAAAAAACGCACAACAATATTAAGCCCTAACTACTTCATCAAAGGCAAGTAGTGCATCACAAGCTAAGGAAAAAGCCTCATCATCAACTGATCAAACCAAATAATTTCAAAAAAATAGCCAGTTGGATGAGATTTGGGATCAATTTAATCAGGACATACAAACAAGAGAGACTCGGGAGTTAAAGACTCTAGCCCAAAAGGAAATCACTCAGAACCCTAAATTTACTAGGAAGACCTCACTCACTACAGGAGTTTCTGATAAGGCCATGGATACTGATGGTTTAGAAATAATCCCAGAATTTCTAACCTTAGAGGTTGTCCTGAAGATTGAAGAAATACCTCCCATAGATGTGTCCTATAGTCTCAAGCACATAGATGTGATGAGAAGACAGAGGAAAAGGATAAGGATATAAAAAACCCAAGATTTAGCTCTCTGAAATTATTTTATTGATGTTATCTGGAAAGATCCCCAAACAAACCCTTCAGAGGATCTCACAAGGCTCTCGCAACTTGCAAGGGAATATGCCACTACCACCATTGATAAGGCCTCTGAAGTACAAAAATTAATCAAAGAGAAAGATGAAAGGATACTACAACTAGAACAAGGCCTATTAAATGAAAAGCAAATTATTGAACAACAGTGGCAAGCTCAGCTTACAGAGCTTCTCAAAAACTTTAATGATTTGAAGCTTTAACATGAAGCTGATATGAAAATTAAGGATGCACAGATTCAAGAGCTTCAACACAGAATAGAGAAGATGAAAATTAATCCTGAGATAGATGAATTCAAGAAGGAAGGAGGAGAGTAAAACACTTTCCTTGCTCAATAGCATGTTATCTTCTGCCATAAATTGGCAATAATCAATGACTTGTGCTAGTCAAGTAATTCACTAGTGAATCAACTGTTCGATCTGAGGACAAATTATGATGATATAGAAGAGAAAATTTCTAACTATATATCTTGGCAGGACATTGTTAAATGGGCATCAACAGATCTCCCTAGAATCGAAGAATCACATAAATAAATTGTTTTCAGAGATTGGGACATCAAACTAAAGCAGGCATAAATGGCCATCTTTAGTGCTAGAAATATTTCCAACAACCTCATTGAATCTGTCAATGACAGTCTGCTACAGGGAAATTTGACTCAAGAATGCCCTGAGGACACTTTTCCCTGATGTGAAAGTATTGAAAAAGACATGGAAATTTTGGTCTAAGAGAAAAGATGAAATTATTAAGAAATTATCTAAGGTTAACTTTGAATTCCATTGGAAATTCTTGATCAAACCTCACAACCAATGGCTTATGCTGAGATGTCTTTCCAATACAGCCATTCACTTCCTTCCAGCACTCAACAATGCAATTTTCATGGGAAATATGTGCATCTAGCCTGCTCATCCTCCCAAATTAAAATCAATGAAAACTATATGTGAGTTGTGATAACAAATGGGAGAGCAGTCATTATCTCATCCATGATCATCGTGTTACAAAAAATCCTATTATTGTCCTTTGTTTTATTTTAAGGATGGTTTTTTTAAAACACCTCAATATTTTAAGTCAATTTTCTTTATTTGTATTTTGAAGAAAAATTATAAAATCCCCTTCATTGTAATATGAAATGGTTCTGAATTTTTATAAGCGAGCTTCTAAGTTTTCACTATTGTAACTATGAGTTATCTTAATAGAAAA
This sequence comes from Pinus albicaulis, assembly GCA_034641835.2. Classification (NCBI taxonomy): domain Eukaryota; kingdom Viridiplantae; phylum Streptophyta; class Pinopsida; order Pinales; family Pinaceae; genus Pinus; species Pinus albicaulis. The sequence continues at coordinate 176,731,833 of CM076582.1, read as the reverse complement.
GTTGAACCAACATTGTTTCTCTCATGAGCAGGGTTATCATATATCGGGTACTATTATCTGTCTTACGTTACTTTGTTTTAATGAGATTTATGGTTGTTTAAATTTGTTTATCATATATATGTTTCATAAACAATAAGGAATTATCACTATTGAAGTGTATGGCTGCAATCTTTTCCATATATGTATATACAACGATATCTTTTATGTGATATGTTTTATAAACTAATTTAATTAAATTAGTTATCTTAATTTTTTTTCACTTCATATAAGATTTGATGATCTATATTGTCTTATTTTATATGATATCTTTTTAAAAGTAACATATAAAGGGAGAACTATCCCATGATATATATAGTTTAAGTCTATTTATTCTTCTTTCATTAGTTTTAATTACACTATCACATTGACACTTCTATATCCCATCCATTCATATATTTTTAAGGGGAAATTGGTGCCATTGTCCCCAGCCAAAGCCACCACTCCAAACAGAAAAGGACTTGCTTTAAGTTCCTGACCGGGTGGTTTTCCCCTATGTTGAGGCATATGTTTTCAAGCCTATAACATTTTTGGTGCTATAAGGAGGTCTTGAAGACTATGAATGGAAACAAGGTTTAATCCAAAATAAAAAGGCCATCAAAAGAGTCAATCCTCCTCAAAATCTCCTCCAAATTCAAGATCCCATTCAAAATCTCCCACTCCTAGATCTGAAGTTGTTGAAACAACCACAAAATATCCTAGCACACTTCCTAAGTCAGTTGGTCAAACTTCCACTCCATTACCTCAAGAGTCACCTGAAGTTCAGACCTTGATCTAAGAATTGGAAGGGATTTCTATTTCAAGAGAAATACTTGTTCAGTACGAAGTCTTTGAAGGAAATGTATCATCATCTTTAGTAGTTTATCATGTATTGACCCAATCTCAGATTGAAAAACTTGGAATTACTCCTTTTTAGTTTCCACCACCCACTCATCGAGTAAAAGTCCTTATTTCAGAAACTCAATCATATACTAGTGAGATTACATCATCCTCGCCACCCCACACTCCCTTATTCGATCCTTCAAATCCTTCTCTAACTTCCTCTTACCATTAGATAAATCCTTCCATCCACACTTCTATGACACAAACAACTAGTGCTATCATAGGAAATAGCATTATAAGGGAAAATTCTTCATCCACATAATCACCTTCAGCCTCTAGATAAACTACATCTTCTTCTATTCCTACAAATATTAGAATGGAAAACAGAACTTGGACTAACCCAGGGGCAGTCCAAATGGTTACACCACTCCATCCTCTGCCTAAACATCTAGAGAGATGGTCACCAAAGTATAATCTTGATGATGGACTGTCTATCGAGGAACACCTTCATAATTTCATGTTAGCCATCAACCTTAATGGGGCTGTAGAAGAGGATTGTGTAGTTATACTTTTCCCTTATAATTTTGATGGATCCAAAGGATCATGGTATTTTTCATTAACACTAGGATCAATTAATGATTGGAATACATTCGAAGAACAATTTTTGACAAAATTTGGAGATGATCGCACAAAAACTACTTTATTCAATGATCTATCTAATCTCAAATTTAATCCAAATGAAAATATCAAAGATTTAAACTCCAGGTTCAACAAATTGTTAAATAAAATCCCTAAAACTTCTAAACTTGGTGATGATGTACAGATCGAATTGTATATTTTTTATCCTCCTTCTAATATTGCAATATTTGTAGATACAACTAATAAAACAACTTTACTTGATAATATGAAAGAAGCTATATCTTTGGAGAAGAGAATGCTTGCTTTGGAAAAGAAGAATGCACTTGAAGATTGAAAAACCAAGAAGGTCACTTTCAAAGATAAATCCACAAAGAAATCTCCCAAAGATCCTTTCAATTTGGAAGGATTACAAAAGGTCCTCAAAACAATTTCTAACGAAATGGTAGAAATAAAGAAATAGGTCGATGAATCTTCAAAAAGGCCTTTTCAAACTTTTAAAAAGACTCAACCATCATAATCTCAACCCCCTACCATTATATCAAATGTAGAATCTGATCAAGATGAAGAAGAATAAGAATCAACTTTATCTGCGAAAGAATCATAAGAGGAAGAATTAGTTGAAGCACATCGGTTATGGGATTTAATAATAACCACTTCAGAGAATGAAGATGAAGAAGAAGCCTTGCCTATAAGCACTGGAAGCAAGGGACCTGTCGAGACTCCTACAATAAGTCAAAATCAGAAGTCCCCTACTCCTCCAAACAAAGAAAAAACCACAGTGAAAATTTCATCTTCTATACCTTCTGATCATGTTCCACCTTCTCCCAAAACTCCCTCTTGATTTAAAACTTTGGTTGATTAGGTGCTCAAAATTATGCTAAAAAATGAAAATTTTTGGAATGGTGTGGAACCTAAACGACTATATAGATCTCGTCGTTATGAATCTAGTGCAACTCGTTTCACGGAAAACTAACACCATATGCTCCCAGAAACACGTTCTCTCCACTTTGTCAAACATGCAAACTTAAAAAAAAAAATGCAGGACAACCCAGTCAACAGTTCGTATAGCTGACTGGGCATGCCTACATGGCAGGGTAACTGTGAGGGTTGACTTGTTCAATGGCTTCTCTTTGGTGAATGGGATCATGCCAAGTGGCACTTTGTTACTTATTTAAAATTGTGTGTTTTAATTGGTGGATTTGGTGGCCAACCACAGGCTGCCATGTGGCCTAGCCAAGGGCTACCACATGGCAGCCCGATGGCCACCAAAATTATGTTGAATTCCGAGCAGAGTGGGCGGGGGTCATATCCATGACCTTCAAGACCGAGCACCAAGCCTCTACCATTGTGCTATTCATTTGTTCCTTGATATATAATCAGTTCCCTTTGTTTTTAGTGTCATGTATATTGTGCAATGGGGGGAGGGACTCAGGGTCTAGCCCCAACCTTGGTCACCACCGGAGGCGGGACCATGGGCGAGAACCACAGCCCCCCCCCCCAACAATCCTTAATCGTAATAGTATATGAAAACTCCACCAACTGCCGACATGTGCCCATAGTTATGGCAAGTTTGGCGGTTAGCCCAACCATGCGGGTTTTTTTTTTTATATATATAAATATTTTTTAACCATATCTAGTATGGTTTGAAATATGATTTCTAAGCATTATTGGGAAAATTGGCAGGTCGACAATTTTGCCCAATTTTTGGGCAAATTGGTGTTTAGTCAGCTGGATTCCAGGCGAATTTGTAGGATGGTGCCGGATTTTGGGGAAAATGTGAAGTGAATAGTGCAAAAACCTGTGGAAATCATAACTAGGTCAGGTTTTGACCAAATTCGAGGTAGAAAGAGGCTATGTAGGCATTTTTGGGTATTCTGGAGCTGATGGAATAGGTTTCAGAGTTGTTTGAGAATTTTAAACATATGTAATCACACTTTTCAGCATAATAGAAGAGGGCCAAGCCATTGGAAGCTGGACTAAGGAGACGTAGCTCAGGCAGGGTGAACTCCTTCATCATGTGCTGTTGTGTTACTGTTTATGGTGATGTTCATGTCTATTAGATTTTTTTGTTCAATGTTTTGTTTATGTTAATTTTCTCACGAAATTTACATAAAAACTCATGTTAAACTTGCAATTAACCTCATAATCCTCTAGCACTTTTTTTATATTATGAATTGTGTCTTAGCACAAAAAATACTAATATTACCATTCATATCAAGTTGGTATCAGAGAACTAGGTTTACTTGTGCAAGGAGGATTTTATTGTTTTGCAAGTGTTTAAATGCTTACAAGGTTGAAGCTCAAGAGAGGAGAAGGCAAGCTTGTGGGTGCAGGTTCTCTAGTTGGAGTAAGGAGAAGGAGGGCACAATTGCCACAATCTCCACCACAAGATTCACCTCTAATTGAAGTAGAAGATTTAGTAAGCATGTCTCATGAAGGATGAAATGATAACATGTCAGAGGATGAGAAGGCTTTTTGGATGGCTTTCTTTGACATGATAGAGATGGTGGAGGTCCTCTATGAAGAGAGGAATACAAGGTTGCAGGGCAAAAGCTCCAGGCCTCCAAGAGGAGAGGGTTCTCGAGCAGGAGGAGATAATGGAAATGGCGATAAGCCACCATATACTCTACCATCATCCTCACCACCATCTTCACCTTGATCTTCATCCTCTTCCACTACTACAACCCTTACTCATACTCATCAACCTACCACAAAAGGAATTGGTAAATAACCCTTGTTAAAAATTGATATTAAATTTGAGCTACCTATGTATAATGGTGAAGTGAATGCAAAGAATATTGACAATTGGATTTGTTAATTGGAGGTCTACTGCAGAATTCAAAACCTTCAAGATGATGACACAAAGATTCAATTATCTTCCTTGAGACTAGAGGGTGCAACACTAGTATGGTGGGAAGCCAAGACACAATAAGAGATGAAAAACCATGGTTAGATTTTAATCACTTGGTATGATTTTATGGCTGCAATTAAAAATAAATTTTACTCTCTAGCATATATACAAAAATACATAACGGACTGGAATAATTTTAAACAACTAAAGGGATAATGTGTTCAAATTTATACACAAGATTTTAGGAGAAGAGCACTAGTTTTGGGTGTCAATTTATCTTCTCAATACACTTTGTTAAAGTATATTGGAGGTTTGCATTAGACATACCATTCTCATGTTCAATCCCACAAACTTAGATGAGGTTTGTGTTCAAGCGACACATCTAGAAGCAAGATGGAAACATAGTGCAGATGAGAAAAGTGATAGTTTCCTTGAGTATGAAGGTAAAGGAAAGGGTAAGTTTAATGTAACAGGAAAGAAATATTGTTCTATTAAAATAGAGAAAGATAAACTCACATGTAATAATTGTTCGAAAAATGGCCATGATGAAGACAATTATTGGTAACTCCATCCAGAGTTGAAGCCCAATAAACTTAAAACCAAAGAGAAGGAGAAAACAACTGCAATCATTGAACATGACTTAGGTTCAGATTTAGCAGATGAAACCAAGATTAAAAAAACGGGTTTGAAAGGAAAGAACATATCAAGCACTAGTTCTTCAAGCTGTTCTAATGTAACTCAATACGATGATACAAGAATTGAACTCTTTCATATTAGAGTTGTTTCAAAGTATACCAAAATAGACACATTATTTGTTAGTGCCTAGGCCAATTTGATTTCTCAAGACTTAGTTAAGAGGTTGAATCTAGAAATTGTTACACATCCAAGACATTATCCTTTAGGATAGATATGCAAGAATTCAAACTTGCAGGTAACAAGGAAGTGCATACTAAGGTTTGCAATCAATTCAAACTTTCTTGATGAAGTTGAACTTGATTTAGTTCCACTTGAGATTTTAGGTATTGTTTTGGGAAGTCATTATCTTTATGATAGGAGAGAAGTATTTCAATGCCATGAGAATAAGTACCACTCTTTCAAGAATGAAATTGAGTACATAGTTAGTGTTCATAATAATAATATGAGTTTGTCTCTTATACATACAAGAGAAATGAAGAGAATAGTGAATTCAAGTCAAAATTTGGCTTTGTTGATGTTCAAGCATAGTAATGTTTTGAATGAGACCTTTCAAGAAGATGCGTCAAATGAAAAGTATGATTTCATTGAAGTTGTTAATGATTGTAATAAGATGTTTTAGGGCTATAACGTGTTGCCTTTGAAAAGGGGTAAATAAGATGTGAAACATTTACAGTAGTTCGTATCATTATTGAACAGTGATGGGAACAAGATGTCAATGCTGAATGGTGCAAAAATAAAAGAAAAAGTGCCAAAGAAAGATGAAAAAGAAGGAATAGGTTCCACAAGAACTTCTTTTGGGTTTCAAAATGGTACATGGAAGTGGCGAAAACACTTGGTCAAAATTTGATGCAAGTACAAGGCAAGACAAGATAAAAATTGCCATTTTGACAGTGTTCGAGGTGAGAAAGTTTACAAGTTTTTCAAGTTTCCTTTGATTGATGACCGAGGTGGGAACAAGTTTTTTTCTTCAAGGTTAGTTTGTTATTCTGAAAATTCTGGGAAATTGCAACAAGATGGTATTTACAACATCAAGACAGGGTCTCCAAAATCAAGGAAAAAGATCAGTTTTTAGGAAACTCTCAAATTTTTGAATTCAAGCAAATTCCAGTGGATTGAGATTTCAAGGATGAGGGGGTTGTACCCTCATCCACATTTTTAGTAATGAAAGATATTTTTGGGTCCAAAAGCTTCCAGTGGGGAGAAGTGATTAGGTGCTCAAAATTATGATAAAAAATGAAAGTTTTTAGAATAGTGTAGAACCTAAACGAACACGTAGATCTTATCGTTATGAATATGACGCAACTCGTTTAACGGAAAAATGACACAGTATGCTCCCAAAAACATCTTCTGTCCACTTTGCCAAATAGGAAAATTTAAAAAAAAAATGCAAGACAGCCAAGTCAGCAATCCTTACAGCTGACTGGGCATGCCTACATGGGAGGGTGACTCTGCATGTTAACTTGGTCAATGGTTTGTCTTCGGTGAATGGGATCATGCCAAGTGGAACTTTATTATTGGTTAGAAATGGTGTGTTTTAATTGGTGGATTTTGTGGCCAACCATAGGTTGCCACGTGGCCCAGCCAGGGGCCACCACGTGGCAGCCCAAGGGCCACCAAAATTATGTTGAAGTACGAGCGGAGCGGGCAGGGGTCTAACCCGCGACCTCCAAGACCGAGCACCAAGGCTATACCATTGTGTCAATCATTTGTTCCTTGCTATATAGTGAGTTCACTTTGGTTTTAATGTCGTGTTAATTGCGCAATGGGGGGAGGGGGCCAGGGTCTAGCCCTAACCCTGGTCACCGTTGGAGGCGGGAGGCTAGACCCACACCCCCTCCCCCCCAATGTTCCTTAACTGTAACCGTATATGAAAACTCTACCAACTGCTGACATGTGCCCACAGTTAATGCCAAGTCCAGCAGTTAGCCCAATCGCACAAGTTTTTTTATATAAAAAACATTTATTAGCCATATCTAATATGGTTTGAAATATGATTTCTAAGCGTTGTTGGGAAAATTGGCGCACCAAAAAATTCTCTTGGTTTTTGGGAAAATTGGTGCTCAGTTAGCTAGATTCCAGGTGGATTTGTAGGATGGTGTAGGATTTTTGGGGAAAATGTGGAGTGAATAGTGCAGAAACTTGGGGAAGTCATAACTAATTAGTCAATTTGTGACCAAATTTGAGGCAGAAAGAGGCTACACAGGAAATTTTGGGTATTTTGGAGCTGATGGAATATGTTTCAGAGTTGTTTGAGCATTGTAAACACATGTAATCACACTTTTGAGCATAATAGAAGAGGGCCAAGCCATTGGAAGTTGGACCAAGGAGAGGTAGCCTAGGTGGGGTGAACTCCTTCATCATGTGTTGTTGTATTATTGTTTATGGTAATGTTCATGTCTGTTATATGTTGTTGTTCAGTGTTTTGTTTGCGTTAATTTTCTCATGAAATTCACATAAAAACTCATGTTAAACTTGCAATTAACCTCATAATACTCTAGCATTTTGTTTATATTCCGAATTGGATCTTAGCACAAAAAACACTAATATTCCCATTCATATCATTGGTAGTCTACGATACCATAGAATATAACATTGTAGAAGATATTGAAATAGTTAAAGCTAACATTTCCTTATGTGAGGTAAGTAAGTTAAAGAAAAATCATAAATTCTTACTCAAATAATTGAATGCATTTCCTGCATCCCCTTTACCCATTGTTGTTACTGCAAAAGCCTCAAAAGGGTAAGGTAAGCCTCCAAATGATCTTTCAGATAATATCAATTCTTCCGATGCTATTATGATTGGAGATATATCAAATTCTCACACACCTCCTATTATTTTAACCTTTGATATTTTTAATAAGAATGTTCACAACTGTCTAGTAGATTCTGGAGCATCATCAAATATTATGTCTTATGCAGTTTGTACTAAAATAAATATTTTTCCTCATAAATCTGCAGTACGAATTGATCAATTAGATCGAACAAAGGTCGAGCTATTAGGTGAAATGAAATATTTTTTTATAACATTATCTTCTAACTGAAAGGTTTGTCAAATAATAGACATATCAGTTGTAAATATTCTAGAATTCTATGGTCTTATTCTAAGCAGAGATTGGTCTGAAAAATTACATGGTGATTTTTCAATTGATTGGTCCCACATGTGGCTTCCCTACAACGGTAAACCCTATAAAATCCAGGTGGATAGAAGAATCATATGAAATATTTAGTAACTGATCTATATGAGGAAAATGAACCAGAAATTTTTGCAGATAATATTCTTGGGAATTATTTCTCGGAATCTTTCTTTGGCAATGTTACAACACATAAATCTCCTTTTTTAGTTTATTGTGTTACATCTCATATTAAGATTTTTTCTCAAAAGGATTCATCTAATTGTATTAATATTATATATACATCTGTAAATAAGCATGATAGTTTATTTTGGACTCTTTATTTTGATGGGTCAAAGTCTATTGATAGTGCAGGAGATGGTTGCATCTTGATAAAATTCGATGGAGAAAATATTATGCTTGCATGTAGATTAGAATTTGAATGTAATAAAAACATTGCTGAATATGAAGCATTAGTACATGGATTGCAAAAATCTCTTAGCTTTGATGTGAAATATCTCAAATTCTTTGGTGATTCTGAAATTGTCGTAAAACATGTAAGAAACACTATTCATTGTATTTCCAACCATCTCAAAAATTACCAATCTTTGATTTGAAATTTTACCTCTCATTTTATTGCATTTGACATAGCCTCCATCCCAAGGTGAAAAAATTACAATGCTGATCTTTTGGCCAATGTTGCTTCTAAGCTTATCCCACCTGAAGATTTTAGCCCTGACATATTTTCAATTGAATTAATTTTTCGACCCTCCATTCGCGATAACATAACCAATTGGATAATGTTCAATAATGATGATGATATCCTAAGCTTTATAACGTCCGAAGGATCCTATTCCTCTCAAATCATCGATGAGGATGAGCATGATAAACAGTTGAATAGACTTGCTGAAGAGAATTATTGCCTAAGCCTGTGGTTAAAATTGAAGATTTGTATGATTTGAAGGACATGTTTAAAAGGGTTACCTACTGCAAAATTCAAAGTTCAACTTTGAGGTTTGAATTGGTCAACTTAGGGCCTGATATTAAACCTCATAATATCAATTTAGGCCTCAGACTCACATCTGATGAAAGGTTTTCATCTATTTTTCTGCTAAGAAGATATAAGGATATATTTGCTTGGAATTATGATGATATCAAAACCTATGACACATCCATTATTCAACATACCATTCCCATGATACTAGATGCAAAACACATTCAAAAAAAGCTTAGAAAGATTCACCCTAACTTGGAAAATCAAATCAAGAATGAGTTAAATAAGCTTCTTAAAGCGAAAATCATTTTCTAATAGACATTCTAAATTGGTTTCAAATATTCTACATGTTAGGAAAAAGAATGGAGATATTCGTATTTGTATGTATTTTAGGAACTTGAATAAGGAATGCGAGAAGGATGACTTTCCTCTACCCCCAATGGAACAAATTCTACAATATGTTGTTGGCTCTGAGCTAATGTATTTTCTAGATGGATTTTCAGGTTACATTCAAATCCTTTTACATGTAGAAGAATAGATCAAAACTACATTAAGAACTAAATGGGGAATGTATGCATATCAAAAAATGCCTTTTGGAATAATAAATGTAGGAGCTACTTTCCAGAGAGCCATGGACATCACTTTCAGAGGTTTTATTAACAAAAAAATTGTAGTATACTTAGATGATATTACAATTTACTCCAAGAAGAGAAATAATCATTTTCATGATTTGAAGCAAACCGTTGAAAGCTATAAAAGATATGGAATCTCCTTAAATCCCAAAAAGTCATTTTTTGCTCTTAGTGAAGGAAATCTTCTAGGATTTATTGTTTCCAAAGAAGGAATTTGCATAGATCCAGATAGAATAAAGGTGATTTATGGAATCCCCATACCACACAATAATAAATCCATTGGCAACCTTTCCTTGGGAAAATCAATTTTGTCAAAAGGTTTGTCCCTGAATTTTCACAAATTGTCCTACCCTTACAGACCATGATCTAGAATAATTCATTTTTCAGATGGGGACAAGTTGAAAAAGAATCATTTGAATCAATAAAAAAGAAATCATAGATACTCCTCCTTCATCAACCCCTAATTTTTCTATAAAATATTTTCTATACAAATTTTCCCTTGAAAAATCCTATGAAGCAGTGTTGACACAAACCAATGAACAGAAATTTGAAGCTCCCATTTCTTTTTTTAGCTCTAACTTACAAGGATATGAGTTAAATTACTCATAACCAGAAAAGAAAGAATTTTCATTTTTCAAGTATATCAAGAATTTTAGACCTTTCTTCTTAAAAAGTCATACAAAAGTAATGGCACCCTTTCCAACAGTCAAAAAATTTCTTATCCAAAAGGAATTAGGGGAGAAAAGAGCTAATTGGGTCATTGCATTGCAAGAATATGACCTAGAGATAAAACCTGCTAAAATTGTAAGCAGTCAAGGTTTTTGTAGATTAATTACTGGAGCCAATGAGACATCAGTTGATGAAGATTCAAGTACTAATGTCGAATTTACAGAGGTATGTCCCATCGACATTGGATCTTAGTATGTTGATTTGATCTTTTATTTTAAAAATGGTTATGCTCCATCTGAACTTAATTATAAGAGAAAAAGAGACCTAATACTGAAAGCTAATCATTACCAACTCATTGGTGATGCTTTATTTAGAAAGAATTATGATTATGTTCAATTAAGATGTTTGGAAAACCTGAAGCAGAAAAGGTTTTGCAGGAGTTACATGATGGAACAGCTAGTGGACACTACAATGGAGACACCATTGATAATAAGAACCTGCATGTTGGTTATTATTGGCCACCTTTATTTAAAGACACTCATGCTTATGTCAAAAAATGTAAAGTTTTCCAAACTGCTACAAGAAGACAAAAGAAGTGAGCTCTACCTTTGCAATCGGTCAGCATTGAACAACCCTTTGAGCAATGGGTCTTGTATATGATAGGTGAGCTCATTCCTGAATCATCCAAATATAATCAATACATCTTGACTGCGACGAATTTCTTTACAAAATGGGTGGAGGAAATACCATTAAAGGTGCCAAATTATGAAAGCATTATTGAATTTATTGATCAATTCATTATCACCAGGTTTGGCCTTCTGCATGCCCTTACTTTTGACAATTCCTCTTATTTTTCAGGAAACACTATAAATGAATGTTTTCTCAAGAGAGGATTTAAGCTAAAATATTTTGCAAACTACTACTCACAGGGGAATGGTATAACAAAATATACCAATAAAAACCTAATAAAAATAATCAAACGAACAATTGACCAAAATCAAAGAAATTGGCACAAAGATTTAATGTTTGCATGATGGGCTGATAGAATTACTCAAAAGACTTATATAGGTACTTCTCCTTTTCATTTAGTGTATGGGAAATAAGCTATCCTACCTCCTAATTTATCCCTTGTGCAATTTATTGAAGAAAAACCTTCTTTTACTTTACAATTAAGAATGTCCCAAATCCTTAAGTTGGAAAAAGAGAGAAATAAATATAAATAGTTCCATGCTCATCATCAGAAATTGGTCAAGTTTACATTTGATGCAAATTCAATTAATAACAAAAAAAATTGAAATTGGAGATTTAGTTCTTAAATGGGACAAGGCCCATGAAGAAAAAGGAAAACACACTAAATTCCAAAAATTGTGGCTTGGCCCATTTTAGATCATTGAGAAACTAGGTTCATCAACCTTCATTTTTCAAGATCTACAGGGAAATAAGGATGCTCTTCCCATTAATTGACTAGTTCTAAAAAAATACTTTTCTTAAACAACACTTGTTCTATTGTAAAATATGTAAATAATTATATGTACATATCAATGTCTTTTAGCCCTAGTTGTTAGGTAATATTCATTTGGTTTCACATTTGGTTCCATTGTAGTTTCTCATCATTATTGAAGCTTTACTAATTACGGAAGAAGTTTAAAAAAGATAATTATAAAATTGAAATTTAGTATTGCACTTATCATAAATCTCTGGAATGTTACATATCCATTAATTTGTAAAACCTCATAACTTGAAATTTTAAAAGAATCTACTTGTCCTATGATTAGTCATGAAAGGTTTTCTTTAAAAAGTAAGGGTTATTTAGAATCTTTAGCATCTTTTGACTCAAATTGTCATCCATAACTCTTAAGAAGTAAATTTACCTCCCCATCCACTAATTGTACATTTTAAGAGTGTAATTCAAATATATATATATATATATATTAGAAGATAAGAGGTCTCATCACGAGGCTACTTACCATGATCATGAGAAATTAATGGTGATTGACGTTATCATAATTGGCCACCAAACCAAGATAATGGCTTGTAGTTTTATAACTATAAGAAAAGAGGTCTCATTGTGAGCCGACTTGTTTAGCCTCATTATAACTTGAGAATGGCATTGTCAACATCAGGTCACCAAGCCAGGATAATGACTTTTAAGAAAATCTAGAAGAAAAATCAAAAGAAAGTTCATTACCTCTAAGAATATTACTTTAAGTGGATGAGATTATCATTCATTTTTGGTTAAATGGTAACCTTATCGAGGCTATGGATGCCTGTTGGAAGCAGTGGCTCTACCAGTGACAATTTAGTCTATTTTAATATGTTAATTTCCAATATTTTTTTACTTTATCTTTACAATGGATTAATGACTGACATAGAAAATAAATACTTTATCTATAACAAGTTGCGAGAAATTTACAGATTAATGAGTTCTTTAGAATTCAGAGTTATCCTTGTTAGTCTAAATTTCAAACTATTTTTATCTTTCAAATTTTTCTCTGAGAAGTTTAAATTTAATCTATTATTACAGAGATAATTGCTTCGCCCAGTGTGTCACCAATTGTTGTAGTACTCAACAACCCCCATTAAATTTAATAGTAGAACTAATAAATAATGGGGACCCTTTTAAATTTTTAGATAAAATCCCTTTATTTTTATAAAATAGGACAATTTTGGCTTTTGGTTATTAAAAAATGACTTTAAATGAGAAAATTCCCTATCAGAACTTTATATCGGACTTTAGGAATTAATTAAGTAAAAGTGCACTTGAAGGGTTTTATTATTATTGGGATGGGAAAATCAGAACTTTTATGGAGACCATCCCTCTCAAAGAAATCTACAATATCAATCTTCTGATAAAGAAATCCAAATAAGTTTTGAAATCCTTAAAGTGATAAAGTTATTTTGCAAGAATAATAAGTAAAGGATGGACCCTACAAAAATTCCACCTGGCATTTTGGATTTCTCATATCAAATAATTTCATATACACATCCTTAAAAATCCTCCGATCTTCGATATTATCCTTCCTCTAATATCCTCATTCCCCCGATACTCCAATATATGTATACCTATGATCTTCGATAAACTTTTCCTCCTGATATCAGAATGATTATATCGCAACATCCATGTCACAAATTTTTATCAGATGTAATGCTTAAAAATCCCTGATACGATCTCTCTGATACAAAGCTTCCGATAATTCTTCCCACATATATATTATATCCATTACATAATAAAAGAACCTATCGGGAAAATCAATATCGCATGTTTTAGAATGTGCAACCTAAGAGAATCTCTGATACAAAAACCTACAATAAGTTCTAACATGTACAAAATCCCACGTGAACCCACATTTCATCAAATAATGACCAAATGTAATGAATTCATTTTCTTGATGTCTTAAATGATTTGATTTTTGTGGCTTAATGTTGATGGATTTTGTTCATAAAGACACAGATTGATATCAAATGAGTCATTTGCCTTAGTGAATTCTCAAGTTAAGAAAGTTTGTTGCTCATCCCTATATTTTCTCCTTTCAAGCCAACCTTGACAAACATAATACAATAGAAATGTCTAAAGCTGCCAAGACAAAGAATAATCCTACGACACAACAACAACCACCTCCTCCTTCCACGAAAATCACTGAAATTCTCTTGTTATTCACAGATACTACATGCACTCAAGACACTAGAATCCCTTCATGGGAGGCTATGCATAAAATGTTTGAAGATGAAAAACCTAGAGTAGTGGAGAGAAAGGCCACAATAGATGATTCCACATCCACTTCTGAGACTACCTGGAGTGACGTCACTAATTATTTTATACACGGAATTGAGGCACGACCAAATATTTTTCCATACATAGACATGGTTAAATAGGTCATAGAAAATTTTAATATTGCATAAAGGACTTTTCTTACTTCTCATAAAATAGTAATTGGGTCCTTTACTAGCGAGGATTTGAGGAAAATGTATCACCTGTCATCACCTCAGAATAAATATGACAAACATTACATCCAAAAATTCATGTAAGGAAATGAAGATAAATAATAACCTATCAGAAAATGGAGAAAAGACCCTAATAAGCACAAGCGTGAGGATAAGGGTATGTATACTATTGCCTCTCTTGCTGGCCCATATTGCTATATATATGCCATGATGTGTGGGATGTATGGGTACCCTATCACCCATAAATTCTTTGTACAATGGGTACCTTTGATAGATGTTGTTTTAGATGCATATATAATGGATTGGGTAACTATATTATCCAATAGTATAGCCACCCAAATTCTTGCCTACAAAGATAAGCGTAGTTTTTAATGATAATATCATGCTCCCTTTTTACATGAGTGCTTACATTATGGATGCTTTCTATTTTAATTCAAATTTCATATCCATGGGATGGAATTGGACCTTAGAAGACCCTATCCCTATTCATATTTACCATGATATATTGTGGGAGTCTAAATTCCAGCCACATTTCTATAAAATCTGCCATGAGGTTATGCTATCAATGTACTAAGATGTTTTTGATGAGAAATCCCCCTGAGTTTCCAAAGAATCCATTAATGATTTAACATCTATAGGAAAATGGTTTGGGGAAGATTCCTTTACTTATATCCATGTTTTTGGTAATTTATCCAACCCTCATGTATTGCCACTCTATGTTCCTGATAAGGTTCTAGCCCGAGAAATCACTTATCAAATTGTGGGGAATGGCCTCTCCAAATTAATGAATTATGCTAAGAAGTCTATGTGGCCATCTTTTCCTATTTTCTGTGGAGTTTACGCACTAGAAAATTTCAAGCATGTTGTTCTTGAGATTGACCAAATCCAATGTTTTAATTTCCCAACTATATGAAACAAAGAGTTTGATCCTAATGACACTCCAAAGAATTTCATGGCACAAGTCAAGATAAGGAAATTTACTCATGAAATAGAAAAAATTGATGATATTTTTGAATCATCTTACACTTATGCAAAATTTGAGATGCTGGCAACAACCCAATGCACTTCAGAATAAATTTTTGAGTTTAATCAATATCAGAGCAAAAGAATAGGCAACCTACCTTTGGTTTTGTTGAGAATTCCTAAACAAGACACAAAACAAGATAAATCCCTCACTACTTAATCAAAGGAAAGTGATGCATCACAAGCTAAGAAAAAACCTCATCATCAACTGATCAGACCAAAGAAATTCAGACAGCATCCAACTGGATGCGATTAGGGATCAATTTAATCAGGCCATACAAACAACAGAGACTTGGGAGTTAAAGACTCCAGCCCAAAAGGAAACCACTCAGACACATGAAGTTACTGGGAAGACATTGCTCACTACTAGGGCTTCTGTTCAGGCAATGGATACTGATGATTTGGAAATCATCCCAGCATTTCCGACCTTTGAGGTCATCCTGAATATTTAAGAAATACCTCTCCTAGATGTGTTCTATAGTATTGAGCACGGAGTTGTGATGAGAAGACAGAGGAAAAGGAGAAGGATAGAAAAAACCCATGCTTTAGTTCATTCCAATTCTTCTTTTGATGTTATCTAGAAAGATCCCCAAACAAAACCTTCAGAGGACCTCACAAGGCTCTAGCAATTTGTATGGGCATATGCCACTGCCACCATTTATAAGGACTATGAAGTAAAACAATCGATCAAAGAGAAAGATGAAATGATACTTCAAATGGAACAATGTCTGGTAAATGAAAAGAAAATTATTGAACAATAGTGGCAAGCTCAGCTTATAGAGCTTCACAAAAAATTTAAAGATTTGAAGCTTCAACATGAAGCTAATATGAAAAGTAAGGATGCACAAATTCATGAGATTCAACACAGAATAGAGCAGATGAAAATTAATTCTGAGATAGATGAATTAAAGAAGGAAGCAGGAGAGCAAAACACTCTCCTTGCTCAACAACAGGTTATCTTCTACCATAAATTGGCAATAATCAATGACTTATGCTAGTCAAGTGATTCACTAGTGAATCAACTATCCGATCCGAGGGCATATTATGACGAGATATAATATGAAATTTTTGACTGTATATCCTGGAAGGACAACGCTAAAAGGAGATCAACCGATTTCCATAGAATAGAAGAATCACAAAAATAAATTGTTTTCAGATATTGGGACATCAAGCTAAAGCAGACAGAAATGGCCATCTTCAATGCTAGAAATATTTCCAACAACCTCACTAAATCTGTCAGTGACAGTCTGCAATAGGAAAATTTGATTCAGTAATTCGCTAAGGGCACTTTACCTAATGTGAAAGTTTTGAAAAAGACATGGCAAGATTTGTCTAAGAGAAAAGCTGAAAGTATTAACAAAATATTTAAGGTTAACCTTGTATTCCATTAGAAGTTCTTGATCAAACCTCACAAAAAATGGATTATGCTGAGATTTCTTTCCAAGACAACCATTCACTTCCTTCCATCACTCAACAATGCAATTTTCACGGGAAAGATGCACATCCACCTCCTGATCATCCTCCCAAATTAAAATCAATGAAACATTTATGTGAGCTACAACATCGAATGGGAGAGAAATCATCATCTCATTCATGATCATATTATTACAACAAATCCTATTATTGTCCATTTTTTTATTTTATTTTAAGGATGGTTAGTTTAAACCGCCTTAGTATTTTACGTCACTTTGCTTTATTTATATTTTGAATAAAGACTATGAAATTCCCTTCATTGTAATATGAAATGGTTCTACATTTTTGTAAGGGAGCTTCTAAGTGTGAGTAATCTTAATAGAAAATCTAAACCAACAGTGATTTTATATCGAGTACTATTATATGTCTTATGTTTCTTTATTTTAATGATATTATGGTCATTTAAATTTGTTTATCATATATATGTTTCATAAAGAATCAGACATTATCACTATTGAAGTGTATGGTTGCAATCTTTTCCATTTATGTATAAAAAACAAGATATTTTATGTGATATATTTTATAAACTAATTTAATTAAATTAGTTATCTTAATCTGCTTTCAATTCATATAAGATTTGATGATCTATATTGTCTTATTTTATATATGATATCTTTTTAAAAGCCACATATAAAGAGAGAACTATCCAGGGATATATTAAGTTTTAGTCTATTTATTCTTCTTTCATTAGTTTTAATTACATTATCATATTCACACTTCCATATCCCATCCATTCCTATTTTTTTAAAGCGAAACTGGTCCAATTATCCCTAGTGGGAACCACCACTCCAAGTGGAAAAAGAGTTGCTTTAAGTTCCCGACTGGGTGGTTTTCCCTGATGTTGAGGCAGAGATTTTCGAGCCTACAATAGAGAATCAAACCCATTATGCAGTCGGTTGTAGGAATCCATAGTGTTAACCAAATGTGCTCCAAAATGTGAGTAATTATGTAGGTGGTGTCTCAATTGCACTCTATCTATTTATGCATAGAGCTTATCCTTCTTTTCCATGTGTTGCGGAGCATTTCGATATTTGACAATTTTCTCCTGCATCTGGTCCACTGCTCTGGTTGCTATCTTCAGGATTTTCACTACTTCTTATGCATTCTTCTAAATACCAATCAGAGGATCCATGATTTTTTGTATAAGTATCATCTCATTGTATAGTCATACCATGGTATCCTCCATTAGTCCCAGCTCTTTTAACATTATTGACTACCGTTCTGCGATACTGAAGTCCTGTGATGACAGTCGTTGGTTCTCTGCTGTAAGATGCTCTACTTGTTTCTTCATCGCAACAAATTCTCTTCTTAACATGACATTCTCATTGAACAAGTACCTTGAGTTGTATTGCGTCGTTGTAGCGAATGCAACCTTATCCGCCATAACTACCCTCAGATCATGGAAAATTTTAGGGGCTCATATTCGTAGGTGAGCTAATTTTCCATGGTTTTTCCAAAAAAAAGATTCGCCAATTTCCATTTTTTTATAAAAGTGATTCGCCCAAATTTTACAATATAAAATTATTTTACCTTAAAAATAGCTAGATTATATAGACAATATATATAATATCATTATAAATTTGAATAATTTTACAAATACATCAATAAAAATTTTATATTTTTCACATTAGGGACTAGTGAGATTCACCAATTTTTTAAACTTCAAAACAATTTTTCATCCTTAAAATTTTCCCTGCCTCAGATTTCTTATAGTGTTGGAGGTGATCACCTTTTATGTTGCTACTTAGACTGGGTTTTGATGATCATGTGGGTAGTATCTATGCCTTTATTACACGATCCTCTTCTTCAAATGATCAAACATTACACTACATACATACATGACTTGATCCATTGGAGGAGGTGTAATCCCCACCTCACCGAATTGAAGATGTCCTCTTGTGAGTGGTTGTTCACCTAGAGTACTGGGCTCATCATCCATGGGTTGGATGGTGACTTCTTCCTCATACTCCTCCTCCTTAATTTCATGAGTCAACTGTTCTTCTTCCAACCTCTACACTTCTTCATCCTCCTGAGATTGCATTTGTTGTTCTTCCTCTATCTGTCTCCTCTCTTCTTCTTCTACCAGTTGCTTCTCAAGAAACTCATCCTACTTCCTGCTCTCCTCTTATTCCTCTTCTTATTCCATTTCTCTCCTCTTTGTATCTATTTGTATAAATCCCATGTTTAAAGGAGTCAGGACCCTCCTTTGATTTTTTGTTGGTATCTCCTGATGAGTACTAGATCCTTTTCATGGGAGCTAACTTCTTTACTTGAGGTGTTGTTTTGTCCTCCTCCTCCTCTTCTTACTCCTACAAGTATTGAGGTAAAATGGTATCCATTGTTGGATGTGTCTTCATTCTGGCATTATACCAGTTCTTTATCTTTTCATCCACGGGTCGAAATATTGATGAATACCTTGTATTATGTCTGATTCTTTTATAATGCCACCTGAAAATTCTCCTTGGATCATATGCATGAAATTATTTGGTGGAGAAGTGTAGGTAACTCAACTCTTTAGTTTCAGCTGCTAATGTCATGTGAATATTAAATTCATATAATTTGATACTTAATATAAATATAGGCCCAGGGGATTTATTCCTCATGTGAAGGGTTCCCAATAGTCCCTTTTCCAACTTATTTTCCACCTCCTACATCACTACCTTGTTTTTCACATGTTGCGGCATAAGATGAGGGGTTGTTTGACATCCGAAGCATCTAATGTAAGTTCCCTTGGGAGCTACAAACAAGTCCGCAATATCTTGAAGTGACTCTTTAACTTGATCTGTCATGTATGGCAGATCGACCTCGAATATCAAACGAAATATGGTTGCAAAGAAGTGTTTGACCAATTTTTCGTACGTGTCTATGAAGCTTCCTTTTGATAACACCCTGTAGTGAACATAAACTAGGAATTTGTCTTTAGGAGCCTTGTTCCAATATAGCTTTGGGAATACATATCGTGCAAAGATACCATCCAGGAGATATGCAGATATGTAAAACTCGTGAACTTGATTTTCTTGCAAATATGCTTTGACCCGCCCCACTTGTCGCTGCAATTCATATGATAATATATCTTCCCAATTAAAATCTCTTCCAAATTTCACCACTAGATTGAGTGTATATATCCAATTCTTTTGGAACACCTTAGTGTTCTTGCGCATAAACATCTGATAATACATAACTATGAAATACTATTATACATATCTTAATATCTTCGTTGGATATAATGTTGATGGGTGATGGCGAAACTTGGCAGGTTTTAGACACCATTGCCTGATAACATCTATCATGTTGAGGGTAGCCCATATTGTGTAAAATGAATTATTTTCATATTCATTTGGATTGAGCATCTTCTAATACATCTGCATATCCTCAACATAGTAGGTGGTGAGGTGATTGCACTCTCACTACATAGCACAAGGTGAGAGTCATCCATGTGTGTGATTATCCATTCAACAACTTATGCACATGGCATGAATAGGCATTTGCACATGATCCTGTGTATATTGTACATATTGATGTTGATATATGCATGCATATATTCTAAGTCCTCGGGAAATGTTTCTTGCATGAATGTGTTGTAGATATTTCTCTAGGTAACCTCTATCATCTTTTCAATAAAAATATGAGTGCCCGCATATATAGAAATGTTGAACCTTTCCACTTCAAGCAGCTCATCAACGCTTGCTCCTGAAATTTATTTAGAGGCTACTTTGTGCGGCGACATGTATCCAATAGATGACGACACAGTGGTAACACTTGTAGCACGAACACCTATTTATGGAATCACACTCATAGCAACAATATCAATTTAAAAACAACTAACTATGCAAAAAAAATTGTAAATCACGTTCAAAGATTCAACACAGATGATAGAGCATGAAAAACTATGAACGAGATAAAAATATCTTGCATGCAAGAAAACAAACACATGCAAAATAGGAGGGCGAACTCTCAAAGAACGGAGGGACATGCATGGTAATTCGAGGCTTCATGGTGTGCTAATGCACTCAAGAAAGAGGAAAATTTCATCCAAAGGAACATTAACACCTTGAAGGGTCGAAGGCATGAGAAAAAGTGGCTTCATGTCTTCCCTATGCACCTTGGGAGACAAGGAGGGTGCAATGTCGAACTCCGAATAGACGAAGGATGAGAAAAAGGGAGCTTCAGGTCTTCGAAGTGCACTTATGCCCTCAAGATAAAGGATGGCACATTTTTGAATTTTGAAGGGATGAATGATGAGGCTTCGTGCCTTCATGATGTTCCCATGAGGCCTAAGGCAAAGAGTGCACACAGTAGCACTCTGAAAGGCTGAAGGGAAATTATTTGTGCCTTTGTGATGTGCCCATGCACCTATGAAGAAAATTGGGTTGAACATAGCACAATTTCTTAGACTGGAGGATCTTCAAGCTCAAGAAGTGTGCTTTGCCTGAAAAGAGCCTAGAAACATGCATAGAAAACATAATTCGATGCTAATATGAGGAGAAGAATGATCTACAAGGATTTATAGGCTGTTATCACATGCATGGTGGAAAATGAAAAGTTTCAGGAATGTGAAAGGTTTCTTGCATACGATAGTAAATGAACACTTGCAATATGAATATCTAGCTAAAATTCCAATAAACACACTGCAAAACAAGAAATCAACATTAAACAAAGAAATATTTGACATTGAAATGATAAAAATCAATACAGATTGAGCATGCAAACTTACTTACTGCACTGGTTGATGAAAGGCTTGATGATTTCTAGTTGTGCGGTCAGATGAAATGATGGTGAAAGAATGATTATATGAGTTTATTCAAAGAGATCAACATGAAAAACAAATCCATGCATGGGTTCCACTTGTCTTTGCATGAAAGAATTGGTTAAGAGGAAGTTAAGGCGGTTCCTATCTTCTAGGAGTGTTTCTTCATGCAACAAGTTGGATCATGTATGCAACTGGATAGGACGTGAGTCTTCGTCATGAAGGAGTGCACCTAGGTAGGGCACACTTGCTCAGCCTCAAGGAGAGCGCCTAGTTAGGGCACATTCCTTTGTCCCGAAGAAATGCACTTTCTTCAAGATAAAGCCTTTGTCAACTTTGAGTGTGCTTTTTGATTTTGTGAGATATTTTCGTGTTTTTGCTTTTGTCTGCTTTTGTGTGCTTTTTTAGTGTGTGCATGGCTATAAGGAAAGTTTCTAAGTCTAGGAAATATCATGATTTCACCTAACCACAACTTACTAACTTGCACACTTATAATGGTTAAGTGAAGACACTCGAGAAAAATAAACTTAAGAGGATGCTACATTAAGAGAAAACACACAAATATCAAATCAAACCACATGACAACACATGGGGGCTTGAAATGACAGTTATCATAGGCTCCAAAATTGACATGGGAAAATTTATTGGAGGATCATTGTCATAGCAACAACACAACATAATTTTTCCTCCTCAACAAACCCTGAACATGGGCTCCTTAACAACTGAACTTGGCCTCAACAAGACTAAAAAAGAAAAGAAACCATTCCCAAGAATTATACCAAAAACCTTTACATAGAAAGCTTCTCCAACTCAACTTCACTTCACTTTGTGTTGGTTCATGAGGTATGAAAGTTAGACATTCTCCTTCACTTTCCTAAAAACAGGTTTGAATGCTTGAGAAGTGGCTAAAAATGCTCCTTCTCATGCGTATTTATAGTTCATTTGCGGTCTAGGGGTGGGCTGACTTGTACAACTGGAAAAATGTATAATGAGTATTCCAAAAATCATCTCCTCAATTGCCAGGAGTTAGAAGGTGTTCATATATCATTGAAAATGTCTTGAAATAAGATTTCCAAGCATATATCCTATGCTCCCATTTGAGCTAGGTAATTGGAGTAAAAATTCATTCAAATAAGGTATCCAAATGGGGCTTGTTTGTACTTTGGTTGAGTCATCTTGACAAAATATTTTATATCTCATCATTTCTATGGAATTAGAGGGAGTGTCATATACGGGTAGAAGGTCTCTGAATATGCTATTTTATTATGTACATTTCTCTTTCATTTGGACATCATTTGATATCAATAAAAACCATTTTCAACATATATTTCAAAGAATTATTTGAAAATATTTATGTACAAAATCAAAATCAAATTTTTTTGTTGTTGGTGAAATCAATTGTTTAATTTGTTATATTAACAAAACATTTATGATTTTCCATATAAAGAGTATATTTAAAATATAAATTGTGAAATTTCAATAAGAAAAAAATTAAGTATTAGACATCACATTTTATTGGAAGAAGTTAAAACATAAAACAATATAAAAATGAAAATCTAAGTACATTTAAATGTATTGATTAACTTAATTGAATAAGGATATTTTCATATGTTGAAATATAATGTACAAATTCAGGTGCTATTATAAATAACAAACTAGTACATTTATATAAATGATTTGGTTGATAAAAACAGACACTTGCCTCATAATACATCTCACATTGTAAGATTAAAAATTTTTAAAAATTAATAAAATTATAATTTTATCTTAAATTATTATTATTATTATTATTATTATTTCTAAAAATTAAATATATGAGTTGAACATATATACATTTCAAAAAACATGTAACATCATTTTTAACTATGGAGATTTACCCCCACTTTACTATGGTGATTCTTAACCTGTAAATAGACTTTGTTACAATACCATGAGCCCTAGTTTATCATAATCACATGCCCAAAAACCTTGACCCTTTATCCATGACTACTACTGAAAGTATCCTATAGATATTCCATAGAAATTAAATTCCTATTATCCTCTTATTAATTATTAGTAATTAAATTAAAATTATGAAAATCCTATTCCAAAATAAACATATCTATCACATAAATAAATATTATCAAAATAACACAAATATATAATAAATATATCACACCTCAAATAAATAACAAAATAACAAAATATTAAAAAAATATCAAATTATAAAAACATCTTATCACCATTTCAATAATTAAAACATTACTTCAACCAATCCTAGAGACATCACTTTGAACCAATAAAATATTCTCCCTCAGTTTTGAAGAATATCAATTCTAATATACTCCACCTCAACATCACAATCATCCTTAAAATCACAATATAAATTTTTTTAATCTAAAATTCAAACAAAATAATAATTAAAAACATCAATTTATAATACATTATCATTTACCATCCAACAATAATATTTAAAAAAAAAAAATTTTAATATATTTTGTTATGAAAAAAACAAAATAATAATAATAATAATTATAACCTAAACATTATATATAAAAAAAAAAATTTAATTATATGAAGAATCCTTAGAGTAATTCCATTCATCATTGCATCAATCATTTTTATTAAAAGCTATCTATATCTAGTGCAATATTCTTTATTCTATAACTTAGTAAACCAAGTTATATCGTTTTACATGACCGTTGGATTTTGTTTGTTATCTTCGTACTTGCAAATCCCATGAACGTTATGGCAAATGATGCTAATACTCACCGTTTTATTAATGAATTAGTTACCTAAAACATTCCATAGATCTTAAATCTTATCACTACTTCCACTTTTACTTTTTAAATAATTAAAATAAATATTTAAATGATGTTGTACCCAAACAAATAAGCATAATATAAGCATATGATGTTTTTTTTACATGATTTTGATAAAATAAGCTTGAACTTTTTGGAAATCTAGATTACAATTATTAAATTTTAGAATTTTAAATATGTTAAATCCATTTTCAAAATAAATAAATAAAAAACAATTCAAATATTATTAATTCTAAATTAAAAAAAAAAAAAAAAATCGAAAAATATTTTAATATTCTAATATCCTAATATTTTAATCCATAAATTATTTTAAAATTTATGCAATAAATTATAAAGGCTAAAATTTTAAAAATATCCTATATCATTTTCCAAAATTTAAAATTATTTTATATCATTTTGTTGTAGTCTAAAAAAACCCACAGAATAATGAAAAATTCCAGCAAAGACTTTTGAAAATCTTGTTTATAGTTTTTGAACTTTAGTATTTTAGATGCCCTAAAAGTTTTTGATGGTACTGAATCCATTTCCACCATAAAAAATGCAATTCAAACACTCCAACTACCTAATTTTTTTATTTTATTTTTACCAAATTCTAACAAAAAAAAAAAAGCTACCTTCTAAACTATTTTGTTGCGTGGCTAGACAACTCCTATCATTTTCTTTCACCATGATCATGATTATGATTATGATTATATCTCGTTTTCCTATGAATTATAATTATAATTAACTCTGAGAACATACCATTTGAAATTATAAGTTGGTAAATAGTTTTATAATGGACAACAATCATAGTTACATTATTTTCAAAGTAAAGAATGGTATGAAATAATTGAAATCTCGGATTTCAAGGGAACATATGTTAGCTAAGACTTCGAGGGTGTCTTCTTTTTGACTTGGGACGATCATTATCCTCTATGTAATCCAAGCGACACGAGTCTTACCAAACAACCATGATTTGATTTGATCTTATGTCCGGCAACCAATTTTAAAAATTTTGGTGCATCTCGTGAGTCTAAGATTCCACTTCAATTCTTTTAATATAACCATATATAGAATTCTCAGTAAAGATTTGACTGGTAACTTTCAATACTTTTAATATAACCCTATATAGAATTCTAGGTAAATATCTGACTAGTAACTTTCTAAAAAGACTGAAATAATTAAAACATTTCATTACATGTGGGATTTGGGAAGGACTTCCGATCATTTCTTCTCATCACGATATTATTGTATTTTGATTTTTATGCTTTACGATACTATTTTTAAAATATATTTTCTAAAAGATTGAAATAATTAAAACATTTCATTACATGTGGGATTTTGGAAGGACTTCCGACCATTTCTTCTCATCAAAATATTATTGTATTTTGATTTTTATGCTTTACGATACTATTTTTTAAATATATTTTAATTTCAAAACATTAATTTTCTGATATATTATTTTTTGAATTAGTAAAGAACATTGATCCAAGAGACAAAGTACTAGGTCATCATGTGAAAATAATCACAACAGCACTGAAAGGACTAAATGAAGTCTTTTTTTTCATGTGTTTTGATGTCTCCGTTTATATCTGTTTTGAGAACCTAATAAAATGGTAAACAAATGTGATAATCTAGGTTGTGAATTAGATGGGAAATTGGCATTTTGGTGGTTAATGAGCAATCCGTGTGTGCATAGATCTCTTGAAAATAGATATTAAATTTGACACACGCTAAAATAAATCCAAAGTATTTATAGGAAGATGAATTGGATGTTCTGTAACATCAAGACAATGACCTGAAGAAGAATATTGACGATTTAAAGACCCAACTATGGAATATGGAAGACTGACAGTTAGCCTTAACAATCTCTACAACTCCTTCGACTTAAACGAGTCTACCCAATGCATGAGTAGGCTTATTATCATCATAGGTTAAAGGATATATGGTATTATCTACAAAACACCCTTTTCTTGAATAGTGCATGAAGCTCTAGTAGAAATATAAGTAAGAACAATCTAGAATTAACACTGGGAAAATTGAAAGCATAAGCATTATATCTCCGAGTAGCTTAGTTGCGTCCCCAACACAAATTTTAGTACAAAAATTCTCTCTCTAGTGTGTGTGTGTATATTACAATTCTTTATGTAATTACTTCTTAACATTTTATAATTCGAAATACATTAATTTCCTAATACAATATAATCCTTAATTAATATAATTTTGAATAACATATGCGTCATCATCCACATGGTCATCCATTTACATAATTACCTATTTAAAACATTATGTTTCCCAAGATACTAATTCCATATTGACTCTATGACTCCCAGCATACTAACAACTTGAATACATTTTGACCCTTAACCCCTATTACTCATAATGTAATCACTCCCCAACACATTATAACATATAAACATTAATCCCCTAATATACCATAACCCTAAATCGCCATGACCTTAGACTGCATCGTAATCCCTATAAACATTGACATGACCATCCTTCATACTATCACCCTTGATGTACTATGACTATAAATTCACTAACCTCATAATACACAATGACCTCAAATATAACATTTGATGTATAACATACTGACCATCCTTCGTACTATCACCCTTGATATACTATAATCACTAACCTCATAATACACAATGACCTCAAATATAACATTTGATGTATAACACACTTTCCATCATAAACCGTAGTTGACCATCATTGTCCACACCAACCCGCTAACCTATAATCCCCTAATCATATAGGTGAGTAACCTCACATGTAACCCTGATTGTCTAATCCATTAGCCACATGAATGATATTTGACAACATTCGTCATGGTTAACCGATGTTGATATTGTTTTTTTTAACAATGATGAGAATTTTTGGAGAATCGATAACTTCCATAAATTGATTGCCACTATTTTACCAAGTAGAATAACTATTTCATAAATGCCATAAACAACAACTTACATTGTGTCTCCAAAGACTTGAACCCATGCAACTGGGGACACGAAAGGTGTACCATACCACTTGATCTAAGTTATTTTGATGACATTGGTGTTAATATTTCCAACAATAATTAATTATAATAATTTTGGAAAAAAAATATATTTTCATTAATTTTAATATTTTTTTTCCGAAGAAAAAGCATAATTTTTATTAAGGAATAAAAAGTAAATTATGTATGTGCAAAGATGCACTCAAAAAGGGCTTGTTTAGCCATCGTCCCAAAAATACACATAACCATATGGTTGGTCTATAACCAATCCTTAGTCCAGAATCGTAGAGTACAAATTATGATCATACATCTACGCTTTCATGGCTCATTTGCCTCATAAATACTATCATAAAACCATGGAGAGAATAATATGCCAAAAAAAAATCCAAATACCATCATTCAAAATTTGTTATGTGGAATGTCTAGTTGCAGTCCTTCAATGAAGGGTTTGTGGTAATATTTTGTGGTGTCCCTATTTAGTTGCTCATATAATTTCCATAACCCCAAAGCCTTTGTAGTACTAGCTTTGGCAAGAGCATCTACAATGTGGTTTCGTTCCCTATAAATAGGTCAACAAGAAACCCAATCAAAATATTGTTTGAGCAATAAAAGGTCCTCAACAATGAGAATCAATGTATGCATGTGACAACACTTAAGCTCATTAAACCAATTAATAATGATCTTAGAATCACCAAAGATATATACAATATGGCATTCTTTTTCAATAGAAAAAATAAGAAAAAGCTTGAAACTAAAAAGTTCTACATAATTGTCCATTCCTTTTTTCAATCCACTTTATAGCTTGAATTCATTAATTTTAATAAAAAATATACTTATTTATTTTTGAATAATTATTAAATAACATTTTAATTTATTTTTAACTAATTAATTTTCAAAAATAAAAAAACTAAAATAAAATAATAAGTTTTTGTTAATAAAAAAATATATTTCCATACCACTTATAAATAAAAAGTCTTAAAATATGTGTTTGTTTTTTTATGATATTATATACTCCATGTTTTAGGATTTCTATGTTGCTTTGACCACCCAAAGAATTGGATCATCCATTACAACAATGATGGGAAAGCCTCAAAAAGATTCATTTTTTAGAGACTAGTTTAGTTTCAATTTGAGGTGTGCTTGGATACACTATTATTCCTTATTTTAGAGACTAGTTTAGTTTCAACTTGAGGTGTGTTTGGATACATTAATACTCACGCACTTTAAGGTTTTCATATACACCAAAGATTGTTTGCACTTATATTAATGAAGATTTTGCTTAGTTTATCGAGTTGTTGACTATACTCACAAGTATAAGGCCGACACCAAATTTCTGGGATAAGGGATCTATCTTTACACACCGATTTGACTGCTAAGTCAATGAAGGCATACATACTCTACCCCTCTAGTTTTGAACTTGTGACCTCTTAGGAAGAAACACATGCTCTTAACCATTAGGTCCACTCAAGTTGTATTACTTTTTAGATTGTAAGTAGAAATAAACAACAACTAATATTTATAAACAACAACTTACTCATATATGTCTCCTTTTAGAATTGAACATATAACCTTTAAAAAAATTCCACATTCTTAACCATTAAACATTCAATTTGTACACCCAATAAATAATTATCTTACAATAAACATCAAATTTGCAAAATAATTTCTCAAAATAAATATCATTAAAATTATATTAATTATGTTAAAAAAAAACTTTTGATTCTAAAACACAAATATTATCATTATACACATATACAACTATTTAATTTTGAGATCCTCATATGTTTCAAATTCATTTAATATCTTCTTAAAAACACCTTGAAGTTTATTAATCAATTTCAACCAGTTAGCCTTTAGTAACATCATAATTATATTAGAATCATCTTTATTTTCTTGTTTCTCATTTAGATAGACTTTCTATATATCATTTTTAAGAGAATAATATATTTTCTTTTACATATTTATCCTCCCAAGCAACCATCCTCATTCCATCTTATTATCATTATACAAATATAAAACTATTTAATTTTGAGATCCTCATAAGTTTCAATTTCATTTAATATTTCCTTAAAAACATCTTGAAGTTTATTAATCAATTTCAACCTCTTAGTATTTAGTAACCTCATAATTATACTAAGGTCAACTTTATTCTCTTGTTTTTCATTTAAATAAACTTTCTATGTATATCGTTTTTTGAAAAGAATAATATGATTTATTTTACGTAGCCATCCTCCCAAGTAACCATCCTCAATTAATCATACTCTCAAAATATCATCTACATCTTATTATTGATTATCCCCATTTTATAGATTCTCATTAGGAGTATATTCAACAAATTTATGAACATATTCACTCTAATGTTGATGATAATTATTAGTATTAAATTATCACAAAGAAATATGTACTCATATGAATGCTATATATGGGGACTTATTATCCTAGGTTTCAATCTCCCTATGTGTCAATTTATCGTATTATTTTCATATCCTCCCATTCAATGCTCATCAACCTCACATTTCATTAAATAATCAAATACATGTCTTGCTCTTGGTTGTCAATGTAGCTAAAATCACCATCTTGGTTATATTATATTATCATTTAAAAAAACATTTCATAAAAAACAATATTATAAATTAAATTAAATATACACCAGAAAAATTATGGTCAAAATAACAATACAAAATGGAACTCCCTAATCATAATGATGAGGAAAAATGTAAGGCTTCTTGTTATCTACTAACAAACATGTAGCATTTGAATATAAATAATTAATACTATCATTTGTTATAGTTCTAGGCTTGCGATATTCTTCATACCATTTACACTTGAAAATTATCAATGGGAAGGATCTATAATCTAGCTTAATGATTTGCTTGGTTTTTCTAACACAATCAAACAATTTTTGGATTAAATTTTGATCTTGTGCACTTTATTAACTAGTCTATTTGAAATTAAAAACAATGTGGGGATCAAAATTTAAAACAATGTGGGGATCAAAATTTACTCTCGTAAAAATGCTAACTATTTTGACCACACACCATTATGCGAAGTGACCTAAAAGGGATGTAATATTAAACCAAAATACCATATTGAAGTTGATAATATCTTAAATAACTTGATATGAATACGAATACTCTAAACGTGTTGGTATATTTTAAATGCACATGCATTTATTATTTTATTTTGTTCTTTTTTAAGCATAATTGGAATAATTTTATAAAATGAAATTGTGTGCTTAGGGGACATAATTACATGTGTCGTACAAAAATAGAGCATGTAGGCATATGAATTCAACCTTATTCTCCCACCTAATATCTAACATAAAACATAAAAATATTTCTCATATATTATACTTATTTAATTGATAGATTCTAAAAAAAATTATAGGATCAAATAAAAGTTGTAAAGCTTGATATAATAAGCTAAGGATCAGAAACCTCCTCCTTACTCCTTGAGCTTAGAAATAGGCTCCAAGGAAGGGCCACATCATTCAAATTATGAATGTACCTAGGAGTAAATAATATTGAATTACCAGAATTCTAAGAAGGTTGGCCACTCATATATTTCGCTTTTCGAATTTTTCTAGTTGATGAATCGAGTGATCAATTATGCTTAATGATGCTTGGAATTTCTTCATTTACCCTTTCTAATTGAGATGTTTTCTTTATAATAATTTCCATAACGATGTTTAATATTGATGGAAATTGGTTATTTTTTATCTACAACTATAACATTTCCTCTTATAGGTGTTGGAGGTCCTCTTTCATCTTATCCTAGTGAGTACGCTTAAACATTGTATCAACTCACCACAATGTCCCACTTATCTTCAAGTTTAATTATAGCGAGGAAACACACTAGACATGACCCTTTTTCTCAACAAATTCTAGGTCCCTATTACTCATGTTTACCTCGTACTTCCATTTTGACCCTATTCTAATGCAATAACATTCCTCTTATATGAGATTATCAAGGGTGGTGAACACTCTTGAAAACAAGCAGTTCACGTTAAAACTTGAACACTTCCCCATATATAAGAAAGTTTTCAATTTTGACAAGGAGGAAAAAATCAAGTCCTTCCTTGTAGGGGGGATGAGAATCTCTATTGTACCTCAATCCACTTCCAATTTTGAAATACATGTCCACTCCTTTCCATTATTGCAAAATACACCTCCAAATCTCAGTTGATTTTTATGAATAAATTTTGGTGTAGGATGTCAACTCCCAAGAATATCTCGGGGGCTTGCATTAAACCCATGATCCTCATCCATACGTTGTGGTTTTTGGATCCATCATGGGAAAGGATGGAGTGCACCAAGCAAACATCATTCCCCTACTGCAGGTGCACCAATATT
The DNA here is from genome assembly GCA_034641835.2 of Pinus albicaulis. Taxonomy (NCBI): domain Eukaryota; kingdom Viridiplantae; phylum Streptophyta; class Pinopsida; order Pinales; family Pinaceae; genus Pinus; species Pinus albicaulis. The sequence continues at coordinate 176,700,069 of CM076582.1, read as the reverse complement.
GTAAGCCAACCATTAGCCTCTTCATCCTCTAAAGTATTAATGATCAAATCCACAAAGGGCTAGAATAAACTGAACAATACAACTCTACAAACCACTATTCCAACCTCATTCCATAGGTGTTATTTGAATCTACTTTAGCCTTGATTAATTTCTCTTGTGCATGAATATCCCACATGGATCAATGTCGCCGACTTCGGGTTTAGACCTTACTTTTGATTACATAATAAATTCATTATAGGATCATTAGATAATCCCTTCTCCCATTTACAATAATTATGCTAGGTTCAAGAGATCAGCTACCAAGTTATTGTGCCTTATAACATGATATAATCAATGGATTTCCATTGTTTTAGTGAGAACACAAATTGGTTTAAAAACATTTATGAGATTAATATCCATTACGGAGGTTCCAAAAATAAGATGGAAAATTATTAATTGTGATTCCCTCACAATAATAAGCTTTTGAAGGTTAAGATCCAAGACTTAAAGCAACCTTTGTAGGAGGGCATGTGCTTCAACTTGTTTATTTGTTGTTTGTCCAAGTTCGCAACAAAATGAAAGTTCAATTTATTCACTATGGTGAATGATCACCTCACCCCGTCATTTTTAGTGGGCCTAATAGTTAAGAGCATGTGTTTCCTCCTAAGAGGTCATAGATTCAAAACCAGAGGGGGTAGAGTATGTATGCCTTCATAGACTTAGCAATCAAATCGCTGCCTGGAGACGAGTCCCTTGTCCCACAAAAAAAAAGGTCTCATACACTAATTTAATGTTTGACTTAACCATAACTTTAAAATCAAATAATAATAATAATATTATTATATTTAATTCAATTGAAAAAACATTTTAATGATTTTCATAACAAAAATTTAAACCAATATATTTAAAATTCCTTAAACTATTTATTAACTATAAACTTAGATACGAGTGTTATATAAACAATTTCTCTTAAATTTTTTATTAATAGCGATGTTACATCTTTAAATTTCATGCATTTTGATTCACTTAATAGTTGCTCGAGGGTTAAAGATGTTTTCAATGTTAAATTGATTATTTACTCGAGAGTTAAAGATGTTTTCGATGTTAAATTGATTATTTGCAATTGTATAATTATAATAAATATATATTAAATTTAAAATATATTTTATGATATTATACTAATAATAAAGTATCACTTTTTTCTAATTTATTGTTTTGATGTATTTCTTTTAATATTAATCACTAATTTTAATATATTTTGTTTTATTTTTGAATATCAATTATTAATTTTAATAAATTTTAATAATTAAATAATTACATATATATTGAAAAAAGAAGAGAAAAAACAATATAAAATTGAAAAACAATAATTCAAATAATATCATCTAAAATTTTATTTAATTAATTAAACAAACTAAAATAATTAAATAAACAACACACTCTATTTTGCCACAAAAGTCTCAAAACAATATTCTAAATAATACTATCTAAATTTTGCAAGTAATAAATAGTATTGTTAAAAACAATGCTAAAATAATTTGAAAAAAAAAAAATACACCAGCACATATAATATTTTGCAAGAAATAGATAGTATTGTCAAAACAATGCTAAAGTAATTTGAATAAAAAAATACACCAGCACATATAATATTTTTTATTTATTTTCAAGTATTTAAAATATGGAAATTTTATAAATATAATAATCATTAATTAAATTTAATATATCATTTATTTAAAAATATTATATTAATTATAAATTTTAAAATTAATCACCAATTTAACAAAAATAAACAGCTTTTTATGTTATAATTTCTTCTCTTAAAAATAAATAGAAATAAATGTTAAAATGAATGATATCATATAAGTCTAACTCATGCAATAACCACTCATTATAGATATATTAATGATTTTTTTAGATTGTTCCCCTCTTATATCACTGTAAAACATTTTTAAAATTTTCAACAATCATGATAAAAAAAGTTTAGATAGGATAATACAATAGTTGTGAAGTCAAAACATAGAGATTAATCTCTTCTTTAATCCACCTTAAGATAAAGTTGGACCATTTGAAATCTTACTCATTAGTAAGAAGACACTTAGGATGAAGATTCTGGAGTAACTTTATTCATTTGAGTGATCTTTGTGTATAATTGTGATTTTTTCTCATTTTCAAAAGTATGAAAATATAATAAATTAATTATTTTTTTGAAAAAAATTATTAAAAAAAAGATGATTTCGTAGATACAAATCATTTTAATCTTAGCCTTTAAGTAGGAATAATAGTATTGGTATTTTAGGATATCCATTGTTTATCTCTAAATAGAACAAAAATTATAACATTGTGATAGTATATAACTTAGTGGTGGAGCACTTTATCTTGAATCAAATTAGTTTCCATGTTATTTAATGAAAAAATGGTTTACTCACTTGGTGCAAACTTTAGTTTTATTAGTGACCTATTTGATATTTGGAAATTGTATAGAGAAAAAAATATTATTATGTTGGATCATGTAAAGATATTAGATGATATTTATTCATTGTTTTTTTGTAACTAGAGAAATCAACAATTAGGTTGGGCTCATACAATCACTATAATCACTAGGTTCCCACATCTGCCTCTACTTTGAACACAAGTAAATCAAGGCTTGAACTAATGATCTTTACATAATTAGTATCTTAACAATGCACCTTGTCACCAAATGGTCTACACCCTGAACGCTGAAATTTATTCATTGTTATTCAAGTTCTAAAATGTTGATAATTTGAACAATATATCTCATATTTCAAGTTTAAATGGATAATGTGGTTGGTCCTATCTATTTGGCAGAGAAAAAAAGTATAGGGAGATCACAAGATCTATTCTCATCTAATAATGCAACTTAATACCATACTCTATCTCAAAAACCATGGAAAAGGAAAAAAATCTATAGATGCCGACTTAAATTAATACCATCATCCATATAGAAAATAAGGAAAAGGAGAAGCAATAATGGATGATAATACCATCCTCCATCTAGAAAACCAAGTATAAAAAGGGGTTTTTTTACTACCAACTTAGGTTGATATCATTTACCATCTAAATTATTAAAGAAGACATAGGGAATCTATAAGTACCAACTTAAAACAATACTATCCTTAATTTCAAAAATAAGGGAAAAAGAGAAAAATATACACATACTAACATGGATTAATATTATCCTCCATATTCCTTGGATAAGGTGACTACAATGCGACAAGTTGGCGGGCATGCTACTTCCATCCAACATCTTGCATGATATTGATATGTGGAAACACACCCTCTTAAGACTACATTAATTACCATGCAAAACTCGAGGATCGTTACACTGTTTCACCACCCAGTGAATTTAGTAGTAAATTCCCACAAGAAGTGGGTGTTAATGAGGTCTGCAGATGCTATGAGAAGATTTGAAGGATTGGATGAGATGTGTACCAAACCACGTGATGAACCTATCATCTCAATATTTTGCACTAGAGAAAAACTCATTTGGAAATAGGAGGCAAACATTTGGATTAAAATCACAATCTTGGGATTGGAAAGTAATTACTTCACATGGTACTCAACTTGGCTCAGGGGCACCCTCTTGGGAATGGAAGATCTCCAACATCCCATAGTTTGGAGTTTTCCATTTTAAGTTGCCAGAGGTTAAGGTCTTTCCTACTTTTTCTCTTAGGCATTCATTCAGGGAGTGCACTTGACAAAGTCAGAGCCTACTCATGGGGTATTCAAGGGCAAATCTAACTCAACTTCGCTATTTACCTCGCCTTCCATAGTGATTTTGAAAACATTGAGTCATTTGGGTGGTTCCATGAGTGTCGAGTTATGCTGGAGTGGAAATTTCCCTATAAGCTCAGAGTGTTTTGGTCAAATTTTATCTCCATCCTCCTTGGTAAGCTGACTCCAAAAGATAACAACTACGAGAGGCTTCAACATGTAATTGTGCATTTTTTGTTTGACACCATCTCTAAAGGATTATTAGAAAAGGACTCAAAATACTCTTAGGGTTACACAATTTGTTCCATCTAAGCCAAATCTTCTCCCTCGTTCCCCCTAACAAAAACTTAGTTTACTGGCCTACTTTTCTGGTCTGTGAACTCTTAGATCTTCACGTGGTTGAACTATCCACACTGAGTGGGAACCTCATAGGCTCATCAACATTTAGAGTCATATCCCTTGTCAACCTAGTCATCTTCTCATAGAAGACAACACCAGTCTTCCATAGATCTAGGTGGCACCTTGTTAATCCCTCAGACCTACTCTCTTAACTACCAAGCATCATGCCCCATTAAAGACTAAGGATAGGTCAAGGTGTGACATACTACTAGGAATGTGGTCATTCAAGGACACAAATTCGATCTGGGAGCTATACATATAGATATTGGGAACCCACCCTTCAACTGGTTCAAGAGGAATCTCCCAGAAAGAACCAAATTCGCCTATGAAAGGTGCACTCACTGATACAGAGGTTTTGATGGAGGTAGAAGACTGGTTTGCAGATGTAAGGCACCCTAGAGGTTGTTATAACTAGTACATGTACATCGTGGATATTTATTGGAATTCAAAAATATCTCTTGGAAGAGTTGTAGTTGACAAAAAATAAATTAAGGAGGACATCCTCCTGACCTTGAATAAGATGAAGAAGCACATGATATCGATGGATCGAAGGATCGGGTGTATAGAGAAGAAATTGGGCATCCCTCTTGATCCTAGCTACTCCTTATGAAACAACAAGGAGCCATAAACCCATTATAGTTGAAGCCACTTATTCTAAGAGGTTTGATCGAATGTCTTGCAAATATTTTGTCTTTTGTATTTCTATGTTTAATTTAAATAGTTTTTGTGCTTAAAAATGGCCCTAAAGGCGCACTCTCACTGATACAGAGGTTTTGATGGAGGTGGTAGACTGGTTTGCGGATGTAGGGCACACTGGAAGCTGCTATAACTACATTGGATATTTATTGGTATTTGAATTTTTTTCTTCGAAGAGTTTTAGTTGATAGAAAAGAAATTAATGGGGACATCCTCCTCACCTTCAATTAGATGTAGAGGCACATGATATCAATGGATCGAAGGCTCGAGCATATGAGAAGAAATTGGGCATTCCTCTTGATCCTTGTTGCTCCCCATGCAACAATAAGGAGCCCATTCTCATTGCAGTCACTGATTCTAAGAAGTTTGATTACCTGCAAAGATTTTGTATTTTGTATTTCTACATTTAAGTTAAATAATTTTGTGCTAAAAAATAACCCTAGAAACCCAACAATTAATCCTAGTATTTTTGTTTTCATAACTATAATTATAATCAGACTTTCTTTTAAGATAATGAAACAATTGAAGTTTCTTACCACTTTCCCAACTCTTTCTTTTGGAATAATGAAACAATTAAATTCCTTAGGTAAAGTGGATTCCCCGTTAACTAATTTAAAAAAAATACAAAATATTTACTTTACCAAAAACTTATCCTCCATATAAAAAATCATAACAACTTAGATTAATAACATTGTCCATATAGAAAACCCGTAAAGATGGAAAAAATTATAGCTTGAATTAATGCTATCTTCTATCTCTAACATAGAGAACAAGAAAAGATAAATCCCCGTATATCAGCTTGGTCTCTCCAAAAATTTAATACATTGGAGGGTGAAAATAACTTAAAAATTATATATAAATTATATCTATTATGATTGAATTAAGTTTTTCTTCTTGTGCAAGAGGTGGTAGTTAAATTGCGATGAGTGCAAAAGCTTGTTCAACCATGGGTGATTGGCAAGAGGAGATCAGTGGGACCCACCGGTGTTTTGCGTTTTCTGTGACTTCCCACCTTTCACGTTTTCTTTATTTGCCAACGTACTGAACGGAGTCGTCTCCCTTTTTTTTTTTTCAGCTTGAGTGCGCTGGAGACATTTAAATATCATTTCTGTCTCAAATTTAAGTGAAATTTTGACATGAGGATATGCTACTTTTTACTATGTCTTCACAAATTTTTAAAGCAACGTACTATAATCATTTGATGACTTCTTTTTAATTTGTGTGTGTTTTTATTTTAATTTGATGATTAATAGGATGGTGTATTTTTGTTATTTAAATTGATTTTTTAAATATGGGATGAATGTAGCATTTTAAAAAAAATTAGGACATTTGAAATGCGTAGAGCTCAAATATATTATTCGAGAAATCTCTCTATAAAACTAATCAGAAAATATTGCAAAAAAATGGAAAGCATATTAAATTTAGATTAAGTGGTTATTATATTTTAAAATGACTATATTACGTGAAAATATTATAGACAAAATTATGGATTACACAAACTTGGAATCCTTAAATTACTAATAATAAATTCATTAATAATCATATGGAATTGATTCGATACTGAAGTTAAATTTACTTTTACTATCTTAACTATAGCTTAATTCTCATAATTAATAGAAAAAACCAAAATATATAAATTACAATTTTTAATAAAAAAATATTTTATCGGTGATACGGTTCATTCTCTGTTCATTCTTTATATAGTAAGATAAGCTATAACACTTTAGTGGTCAAACCCAATAATAGGACAATTGTGACTTGTTGCTATTTATATATATAGACTACTTTATTTGAAATTACTAGCTAATAATTTTAAAAAATATGTTTTCATCCATGCTAGATACCTTTGAATCTTAAATTATTAATTTGTTTTAAAAAAACAATCTTTTAACTCAACACAAACAATTTTAAAATATAATCCGCTAATAATTTTTAAAAACATGTTTTCACTCATTATTAATTTATTTAAAAAAGACAATTTCTTAACCCAACACAAACCATTTTAAATTTCAATTCATAAAATGAGTGCTTTGAGTCCTTTAATTAAATAAACTAAATGAAGCATGGATAAAGATAAAAGGTGTTGAACCCGTGCATGAACGGTTTTACGTCTCACTGGAAAAGTAAATGTGAGTTTCAAAACAATGCAGTACTTCATAACGCGGTTGCACAAACTCCAAACAACATCTCAACGGCTATAAGGCACGTGTACTTCAACTCGTTTATTTTGGATGGGTATAGAACCCAAATGATTGTTTTACAACGTTGGTTATCCTTATCTTGAATGCCTATTGTTCACTATCTTCCAATCTTCTAAATTCTATTAGATGTTATTTAACAGTGGTTTTTCCTTTTAGTGATAACAAAAGGAGTACCAGCATTATACTATGGAAATTTTTAAAGACCTAAACAAAAAGATTTTGTAGTAAAATCTCTATCAAAAATTACAAAAAATTGCTTATAGTCTTTAAAAGCCCCAAAACCATAAGGAATACAAAAGTATGATTGAACATAATATATATGAGTAGATTCCACAAAGTGAGTTTGAAATAACCACAAATATTGTTGATGTTAAAGTTGTATATGTTTGGGACGATGGCTAGTTGGGATATGAATTCTTTGTCTTCCAACTAGTGAGCTCTCCTAAATTTTTTCAAGGAAAATATAACCTCCCTCTGCCTTTAATCTTCTCTTCGAGAAAGAGTCTGCCCTACCGTTCAGTTCCCTGTGAACATGCTAGACAAATCAAATATGTAAATATTCCCTCAACACCTAGATTCTATCTAGCTAACATTGTAGGAAAAGTGCCTATAGTTTGCTCCTACCATTCAAACAATCAACCACAACCTTTGAGTCACCATATGTCTGAAGGGAAACTAAAGCCATTGATGCAACAATATACACAAGGGCCCAAACCGTTATGTCTTATGCTCTTGTATTGAAGCTACTCCTTGCATTCAATCAGAATTATATAGAAATATTGCCATGCATGGAGATACGACCACCACAACCACATGGGCCCAGTTGTTGAAGCATATCAAAGTAACCACTGTAATCCGTCACAGGAGCCTCCGGAATAGGGATGAAGCACATTTTACTAGATCACAAAGGGTGATGATAGTCATAAAAGAAACTGAGGATCTGAGGAAGAATCCAAAGGATGTTGAAATAAGGGCCCTCAAAGATTTGTTTGTTGTGGACTTTCCAAATTTGGGATGCTATGAAGATCAACAAAAAATTGAAAGGACACATATTACAAACCCACAAACCAATACTGGTTTCCAGAAAGCAAATGGGTCCAAATTCCCAAATATTTAGAGTCTATAACACCTATTTCCATAAGGCTCTAGAGAAGCCACAGGAAAAGAAAAAATGTTCTACATACACTAATTCATGCATACAATGGATACAAATGTTTGGACCTTTGAATCCATGAAAAATCAAATTATCCCAAGTCAATATCCTGTTGTCGAGATCCAACCACGTGAAACATTTTAGTTTTGGTGGGATCAATCATTTCCAAATTAACTCCATCTACCATTTAACGCTAGAAATATCAGCATGCTCATTGATAACATCGTAAGCCAGCCTAGTTGTGACCTAACCTGTGGAAACATTCCCAAGCCAGATAGTCATGTCCTTCCTGGTATTTAGAATGATCCCAATCCGTGATAATTTTATGACAAAGCCATCCCATTGATAGGCTAGAGAGCTCGAAGACCCAAGTCATGTTAGGTATACCATTTTTCAATTTTCTTAATCTTCAGCATCAAGCATATAAACATGACAAAGTTTGTACATCCCACAAACATTCATATGAGTGATTAGGTTAGAAGACAATTTGTAAAATGTCTCGCCCCCAATAAAAGGGTCAGTGCCTAGACATATATTAACTCCCCAACCAACTTTCCAAGTCATCCATCTTCTGATCCAAGGCATTAGAAGAAATTTCAGCCTAAAAGTGGCCTTTCAAGGAAAAATAATAAAATAATCATTAATATAATAAAATAAGAGTTGTGAATTTTGGAGGCAAAAGAGCAAAACTACTTTTTATACTTGTATTTTTGGCTTATCTCCTTATCGATTTATCCAAATTTCAGGTGTAGACACTCGTTGGATGTGGAATTAAATTTCACATCCAACGAGTACCCATTATACATACTTTTGAGAAGACCCACATAAACAAAAATTGAAGATATATTAAAAAAACACGTTCACATGATTTTGTTCATTTTTTGTCAATGTGGGTCTTCTCAAAAGTATGCATAATGGGTACTCGTTGGATGTGGAATTTAATTACGCATCCAACAAGTGTCTACACTTGAAATTTGGGTAAACCTATAAGGAGATAAGTTAAAAATACAAGTAAAAAAATATGTTTTCTTCTTTTCCCTCCAAAATATTTATATTTACCTCTTTTTAAATTTAAAAGATTTTGATTGGTTTACATATTATGACATGGAAATTATGTGAAAATTTCTTGGGCACTTTTAGGTTGAAATTTCATCTAATGTGAGTCCAAAAGACCTCTCCAAAAGTTGGATCCCCCATCATAATTAAAATTTCTGCCAAACCAAAGTAAATTGGTAAAATGTTGTTTTTTAAAATATTTATCTACAATGATGTTACTTCAAATTCCAACGCCATTCATCACCCTCTAAAGACTTATCATGGTAAGGGAAATACCAAAACAATGGAGGCTCTTAAAACCCCAAACTCCACATCCTTTGGGCTTCAATAGTGATTCCAATTGACCATATGGAATCCACCACTTAGATTTTGTCATGCCCAAAGAAAATTAAAAATAAGTTATCTGATCCTCCTCAAGGTTGTTTTTGCAACCTTGGATAACGAGAGACAGTAGAAAGACATACTCTATATGATCGATTTCACTAGTGTCATCCTCCCACCAATGGATAATCACCTATTACACCACAAACTAGTATGTTGTTCAATGTGGTTGTGAAGCCAAAATGGAAATCCTCCACTTGGTAATAGTTCGAATATAGGTGAAATCCATGATAGGTAATCCTCCACTATAATTGAGCCATATTACAAGGAAGGAATGTGACAATAGAATCACAAATGTCAGTAGGAACGTTATATTGAAAAAAGGAGGAAATAATCATATTTATATACATATTAGAATCATTACAAAAAAATGAAAAAATATCACTATATTCCCTCCACTTAGCAACAGTTCCATCACCAAAGATCTGGCATCATTAACAAAAATCAAGTGCATGCAGAAAATGTGTTTTGAAACATTGATACCTTTGATATCGCCATTTTCTTTGGCATCTTTTATCATTTTTCTTAAACCCTCAATGACCATTAGAAATAATAGAGGGGACAATGGGCAACCTTGTCACAAATCATGAGAGGTAGTAAAAAGTGTCATAGGAGAGCTATTAATGAGAACTAAAACATTTGTTGAGGTGTTACAACCCATAATCCAGTTCATCACCTTCCAATCAAGACTTGTATGAAGGAGTAACACTCAAAAAATCCCAATTTTCCCAGTCATAAGGCTTCACCAAATCAATATTGAGAAACATGGCTCTATAATTTTTTGTTTTGATAGAATGAATGGATTCCTAAGCCACCCCAATTACATCAGGAATGAGTCTATCAATGAGGAACCTAAACTGGTCAGATGAAATAGATGAATAGAAGAAATTATGAAGCCTGTTAGCCACAACCTTTGAAATAAACCTATAGATCATGTTGTACAAGGATATTGGTCGAAAATAATCGAAGGAAGAAGGATCAGATAAATTTGGAATAAGTGAAAGAAAAGTGGCATTTATATCCCAGGAAACCTTACCTGAGGTGTGAGCCTATTCCACAACATTTAACAAGTCTTGTCCAATCGAGTCAAAAAAGGATAAATAAAACTCAAAAAACCACCAATCCAGACTAGGCCTCCAATATTTTGTAATGGAATTAAGAACACTCTTTAATTCATCCATTAAAATTGGTGCCCCATCCTAGCCAAGTCCTCTATGGAGAAAAATATAGGGAGGTATTAGAGGACCTTGAATTGTTCTTGCAAAGAACAATCACGAGGATCCATAAAAATGCCAAACAAATGTGCAATAAAAACATTCCAAAGAACCTGTTCAGATAAAATCATTTACCATTAAAGTCCTGCAAATCCCATATAGTATTTTTGATTCTTGTGTGTGAAGTAAACTTGTTAAAAAGCTTGGTTTTCCCAACACCTTCTGATTCATATGGCACAATTTTTTAATTTCCATATTTCCTTCTTGGCCTTAAGTAATTGATTCCACCTTTTAGCCAAAGACAAAATATACCTTTTAAGCGCATCTAGAAAACCTGAGGGAAAGAAGGAAGATTGACATAAAATTATTGATGTCTTAAATTTTTACAGTTCGTGTTTTCGATCACATAGGAGAATGTCGGCCCATTGCTTTACATGCGATTTTAATATTGACATCTTATGTTTCAAACCTTCCATGGCAGATAGGGAGGGCTTAGTATGAAAACCATGCGAAATATCCCTAACCAGATCATGGAAGGATACCTCTTTTAACCAGGAATGACAAACTTAAAATATGTTCAAGGTCCAAAACCATTAAAATCTAACTGGAGGAAAATAGGAAGATGGTCATAAATAAGGTCAGGACATATCGAGAAGCAATATTTTCCAACCGTGGTAGTCAATGATTCAACAATGAGAAACCTTTCCAACCTCTTAGCAACCACATCAACACCAATTCTACCATTACTCCAGATAACACCCATAGGGATAGGGTGGGGTTCAACCAATTTTGAATCCAAGATAATATAAGAAATCATCCTTGAGAAAGGATCTGGACAAGCCTATTGGCCCTGGATCTCAGATACAAATGTAGTAAAATATAGGTCCCCCGCTAATATTAGGTTTGGATAATTGAGTAGTCAACTACAGGATAACATGTTCCAGAACCGTTCACGATTTCGATAAGGGCCATAACATATAACCATTGCAACATGATATTCATAAACTTCTAAGGAGGCCACCATAATGATACCAACCAAAGTGGAGAAAGGCCGGAAAGTGACATCTTTTGGATTCCAAATGAAAACAAGGCTAATCGAATTCCCATCAACATCCACCACACATAAATACTATTCAGAGAAATTTTTAGATAGTAAGTATTTGGCTTTTGAAGCAGGAACCATTGTTTCCTAGAATAGGATGATAGATGGATGATTAATTGCAATAAGTATGTGAAGGGCATTGATTTTGGGAGGCCCCCCTACTCCTCTAATGTTCACGAGCATTATACTAATTGTAAACCTTGCGAGGAGGGAATTTTTGCTTTAAGGGCCCTCGTGGACTCCAGGGAAATGGGAAAATTAGTGGGATAATCACCCTGAATTATATTATCGCAATCTATAATCTTCTTAGAAGGTTTATTCTTATGAAAAATTACATTCTAAAAAGTGAGAAGGGGAGTAACCCGAGGATATGGGGAGACCTGGGAAGAAGTAAAAGAGGGAATGGTTGCAACATTTAGAGAGGAAGTGAGAAAGGGATCTAAAGCCCCAACGTTCCGTTCAGAAGAAACCCTAATATATGGTATAGAGGGTCTTTTTGGAGGATGAAAAACATTTGAAATAGGAGTCTGATCCAAAGAGGAATTTCATAAATATTAAAATAGAGTCAATTTTGCCTCACCCTAACACTAAGGGGAGGGTTAGTGCACAGGGGGGACTCCAATAACTAGTGACAACAAAATAAGGAAAATAATGAAAATAAGAAAAAAAAGAGAAGATGTGCCATAAGAAACTTCCCTTGTGTTACTCCTTGAAATTTTTTGAGAAGCACCAACCCACCCATCACCCGAGAAGTCATTCGGTGAGGAGGGTAGCAAAGGACCCCTTTCCAACCCTTCCTTCGCAACCATGGAAGCACCATTCCTTCCATTTTCAGGAGGATATTTCATAGCCATATTATGAAGTTGGTCATAAAGGGATGGAGCATCTGAAAAATAATATACCCATAGGATTCCATTGTAAATGCAGTGACCCAGCTGGAGCCTCAATAGGACAAGAGGAAACAACATTCCAAGGAGAAGAGACATTAGGAGGTGAAACCTGTATGTCCAAATGTAAATCATTTTTTCCCTTTAGATCCATTTAGGGATGTAGAGGAGATATAATCGAACCCTATTTTTCCCTGCCTGTTGTGAATCACCTTCTTGTACAATGTAGCCTAGGGAGGGTTTTTGGTCCAAAATACCTCTTAGCTTGAAAGGCCACCTTTAGATGCCCAATTTGGTGACATAAAATGCATCTAAAGGGAACCTTCGGTAGAAGGAGAAGTCCCCCAAAGAGATGTCTAGTGCCTTCGGTGAAACCTTAGCCATATCAACCTCCACCAGGACCCATAAGATCATTTTTTCAAAAGCCACCAAATATTTCTCATAAAAATAAGTGAAGCGACTGATGCAGTTTGCAACTCGCATAACAACCAGCTTGATTCATAACTCTAGTGGGAATTTGATCAATTTTACCCATAAATTATAATATTTGGGCTTATCCACCAATGGGTTAAAGCCCACACTCCAATTTTGAAGCCATAGGTAACCCCTCCCGAGAACCCATTCCTGCTTAAGAATCATTAAGAGATCCACCTCATCTAAGAAATAGAAATGGATCCATTGATTCATCAACAAACAAATCATCAGACAACACCCCAACAAAGGGTTTCCAGTTTCCATGACCTAAGTTTTAATATGAGAGAGGGAGATGTAGAATACATTATCCATCAAGGCACGAGTAGACAGACTCGACACTCTACTAAGGTCTACATCAAATCCCAAAGACAACAAGGGTTTCATAGCACAGGGTCGTAGAGGTGTTTCCTTGTTAGCATGGCCAAAGGAAAAAACCCCACATTATGACTTTCATTGTGTAAAAATAAGAACTTTAAAAATTATAGATTTTAATTTTCAATGTGCACAAGAAAGAAGTTAAAAAATTGAAGTCACCTACATAGGTAATTTAGATGAAGTGGTTTTATTTTTATTTTATTTTTAAGGTCTAGGTGAATTGGTAATAGGTGAGGATTATTTAGGCAATGTTTAAATTCAAATTCCTTTGGCTATTATTATAAATTTTAAGCTAATGTAAATAATTTACAAGCAATATTTAGCAAGAAATTTATGATTTAGAAAAAACTAAGATATCCATAGATACATATACAGGTCCAATTTTGGGGGGGCATCTAGCTTTCTAGCCTTATCACAATGGACCAAGTCTCATCATGGATTTGAACACAAGAGGGGCGAGTGTAAGGCCTACATTTTAACTATTCAAACTATAATCTTCTCTTACATATATCTTGGAGTGATTTTTGTGGACCATTATAATACCTCGTAGTTCTTTTGATAGGCCACTCCCTCAACATAAAGTAATTTGCAAAAATAAAGTGGTGACTATGTTGCAAAGGAGAGGGATTGATAGAACATGTTGCACTTCATAAATTTGAAAGACAATGTTTTGAAATCTAGTTGTACTATGCTAAGTTACATTTATATTTATTTTACATATCAATGCCATCGACTATTTATGTGATTATGAATTTTGGAGTCTTAGAAACTAAATTTATACTTTGGCTTACACAAAGATAGCCCTCATTTTTATCTTTTCTTAAATTATATATGTTAACAAGGAAATTCTGCTAGCAATTATTTTAATTGACTTTAAAACCTAAATCCATTAAGCATATTTCAACTATATTTCTATATGGTGACATTTCTTTACATAGGTCCAATATAAGTAAAGTGAATAAATAAAAGCCATAGGTTCTCTTAGACATACCCATGTTCAAACCCTATAGAGAACAATATGTAAGATTGAGAAAAATAGTTTGTACTGTGCTAATGGAGTGTGAGGTTCATAAATTCCCACGAAATAAAGACTCTTATATAGCCTCATTCATCTATGAAGCTATCTAAAGAAGGGATCAAACACAATTGGAATGCATAATGTGCACCCTTTTTTGAGAAGGTAGAGATGAGTGAATTTTTTTATAGAGCTCTCCAATAAGTAAGATATCATTCCAAGAAAAATGCATCATTATTACATGCACTTCCCATAAAAATAATATGGGTGCATCATTACTCATAAGTAAATCATACTATAACATGGTTTGAGTTTCCCATTTGGTTATTTTGAATTCTTCTTCTCTCACCAATGTTGCATGGAGTTAGGCCACCATATTTCCTGATATTAACAAATTTGTAAATGATGAAGAAATGCATTATAATTAGAAGAGCACCTGGTTTTCAAAAGACTAATATGATTATGAGATTCCAAGTAAATATTATTGCCTCTTGAATGAACCATACTCATCATTATTTTGAGTTATTTGCTATAAAAATAAAAAGTACTTAAATCTCCCTTTCGTGACAATAATGACTCACTATAAAATAAATACATTTATATTACTAGGATTTTCTTTTGCTTCTTTGTGTTCCTTACCCTAAACTAATTGGAGATCTTTGAACCACTCTCTCTAAATTTTATTGGGTTTGTTTTTATTTTTTTTTTTAAGGTATTTGAAGAATAGTAGGGCATGACCCTAGATTTGTGCAGTTTGAAGACCGCTTCCTTTCATTCCCAAAATTCCATGTTGCCTTGAGGTAGTTTTGTGGTTTCTTTCACTATCATATCAACATTTTATTTTTTCATTCAAAACACATGTTTAATGAAATATTTTTGAAGTGAAGTTATTCTATAATTTTTTGTTATTGAAGGGAGGGCAATGTGTTGTTTTACCTAGGATTTACCTATGACTACTTGTAAATTAAGTAGAAGTCACCATATCTCTTTAGGTTCCTTACTCAACCATTATTTTCATTAGGTGGTGTGCGCTTGCTATCTCAACTTAGTTATTTGTGCAAACTCCTAACCCAAACATAACTAAATAAGGATTGTGCTCTTTGATTAGATTACTTACGCCTTTAACATCCTTAGACCTCAAATTCCTAATGGATGTTCTATCCAAGAATAAAATAAGGTCAGAGTGATCCAAATTGATTGATCAACATTAAATATGGATTTTGGAAGACACCTTTAGTTCGTGAGAAACTATCAAAATAAAATATATTGAATTATTGAGAATGTTGTTATGTCTAGCTAACCAAATAATTCAGATATAGAAGACTAGAAGGACCAAAATGTCTAACTTACCATTATTTTTTTTTTTTAAAGTGCCAATCCTTTAAAACTTATTCTATATCAACTCCTCCTCCATCATTGATACCTATGTGTTTATTTAATAATTAATCAAATAACTAGTGCAAAATGACAATCTCTAAGACATAAGTTCACTAGATTCACCATTCTCTTTATAAATAAATAGGATTAAAGCTTTAACCTTACATTTTTGCACCCTGTACCATATCATAATTTTATTTTCCATTACCAACTAAATAAATATTTTTCACATTTAAAAACTCTTTTATAAATCATATCCATCCCACCATTTTATTTACAAAACATATCTATCCCAACATTTTCTAATAACCTTAAAATTTTTCTCAAAAATAATACCAAAACTCAGAAATTTTCTCCAAAAATAATATCAAAACTCTACTTAACACGATTAAAAAAACAAAAAAATTCCACCTCATCTTAAACCATCCTCTTCTTTTCTCAATAAAATTCCATAGTTTCTTTGTTACCAACTAAAATTCTCAATGAAATTCCGGAGTTTCTTTGTTACCAACTAAAATTTTCCCATAGGTCCAGATCTTGCCAATGGTCCCCTCCTTGCAAAACACTCCTTCACTGCTTGTTACCGGATCATTGAAAAGGCTTTAGCGATTGAGCACCACGTTCTTGCAAGGGCATGACGGTGTATTGGGGATCCCACTAAAATATATATATATACATAAGAAAAAGTTTGATAAAGTACAACGGCAGCATTATCTTATTGTCCCTTAGTCTCAGAAAATCTATGTCGTGACTGCTCTCCATATAAAAATAGTTGTAATGGAGTACCATGTCTATGAAGTTCATGATAATGCCCGCCATGCTTTCGAGCCCACAAACATGGGGTGTTAAAATACGTAAACAAGTTTATTTATTCACCTCATTTTATCATATTGATTGCATCGAAAGCACCGTTGAAGATTCCATGCATCTGCGCATATATGCAAGTGTGCAGATGCATAAAATACTGATATACCATTCTTATGGCGGCGATACCACAATATTGTAAAATTTTCCCTTAAAAATTACGTTAGATAAAAGACTTTTAATCGGCGCAGTCACCTTCACCGTCTATATAAAACGAGCATCTCCTGGAAAACCTATATAAAAAGAACGTCTCTTTCTACACACAATGATACGGTTTTTTATATAATATATATATATATATATATATATATATATATATATATATATATATATATATATCAAAAGTGATAAAAGATTCCTAAAAAGGTGATATAAAAATGATGTATGATTTTTATACCCAAAAAAATGGTTGTAATGTAAAATAATTTTTTTTTTTTGTAAACGTTGGACTTTTTAATACAATAATCTATTTTTGCTGATGATTTACAATGTTTTTGTTTTGTGTTTTTCCAAGTTTTTGGTTTTTTAAATTAAACAAATTAATATTATTTTTAACTAAGGTTAATAACTCGAAATTCTTGTATTGAATGACTTCATCGTGGTTTAACAACTCGTTCCTCTTACGCTAACCTCTCCTCCAACTTTAGGATTATCTTAAGTCTTGTATTGAAGTAGTGGCTCTTACCATGTTATTGAAGTTGAAATAGATAACATACTACTTGGTTATCATCTTATACCTTTGAGAATAGTAAGACTCTTTATCATATTAAGATTGTTCTTTATGGTATGTTTTTTATTTTTCTCTAAGAAGTGAGGAGTATAACTTAATTTCTAAACTTATCATTTAAGATAGATTTTGGGAATTTTGGTTCAACCGCACCTATGATGACAATGATCTTCTTTTTAAAATGATTTAGTGAAGTGTTTTCTTTTCTAGATTGTTGTTTGGAATTAATTGCAAAGATAACCTTTTTATTTCCTTTGGTTTATGTTAAATTTCATTTTGTTGGTTAGGTCTCGCTAGCACAACCGGTTGAGATGGTCCTTATTAAGGTGAGAAGGATCCTCACGGGATGGTTGTGCCCGTGCTAGAGGGAGAGACAAGCTATAAACTCCAGCTAGTGGTGGTGCAGATGGTGCAATCCCTGGGTGACTTTGATGGATTAGATGCCCCTGGGTCGCGGCTACTCAAGCCACAGGTCAAGCCTGTTAGAGGATCACAGACAACTTGATAGACAAAAAAAAAAGTTCCTTTTGTTGATAAATTTTGGATTTTTCTGTGTGTTTAGAACAAAATGACTTTGTATATTACAAATGGAAGCAACCTTAAAAAGAAACCCTTTTCCTTATCCTAGACATGTTCAATTTTCAACATTTTGAGCACACTTTCGTTAATATTTAGGTCTATTTTTGTAATATTTTCCTCATTTTTGTTGCGTTTTAGCTACTCTCGAGTTAATGTAAGTCCATTACATCATTATATTTCTACTTAATAAGAATCATGTATAATTAATAATATTTTAGACAATGTAGGCTTTTACTTATTTACATTGGTCTATTATTTATCTCTAGCATAGATTCTCACTTTATGAGATGACGGATTTGCATTGTGAAATAGCTAAAGGTCCCTAATGTTTAGGTTAGAAAATTTCAATGCTTGAGAAGGCTATTTAGGTTTTGTAGTCCTTCATGGCCCATTTCTTCATTTATTGTACAAAAAATTAGCTTATTTCCACTCAGTTCCTACTTTTTGTAAGGATGAATACAAATTATAGCACTTCCCTCACTACCAACTGTATTTTTCCAAGCTTTATTGCTCAAAATTTCCCAACAAATAACCAAATTTTATATTATGAAACTAAAGGTTCAAGGGTCTTATGTTGCTAGAAACAATACACCTATTTGGTGGCCAAATGTCATCCTAAACAAATGTTAGTATGAGTATGATTATGAAGTGCCACAACGAAGCAACATACTATAAATTTTAATAGTTTCCTTAACTATAAACACATATCACACCCTACTTAATGATCAATAGTCTAGATTCCATTTAGGCCCTATAGGGTATCCTCCAAGTGTGCACCAAAGATAAGCTACTTACCTTTATAAAATTTCACAACTATGAGTCATATTCTAAGGGGCACATTAGTATTTCATTTATGTATTATGCATTCATGGTAATGAATAATCAACATGTTTCTCTCTTCCTCTTATTTTACATTGACAAAATTTTATTTTAGCTATTCATTTTGACAATTATTTCAGCCTTCATCTCATCGTGGTAGTATCACACACATTCCAAAGAATATTTTATGCCTCTACCAGGATGTAAGCCGAGATGAAAGACATTGTTGAATATATATATATATATATATATATATATATATATATATGTATGTATGTATGTATGTATGTATGTATGTATGTATGTATGTATGTATGTATGTATTGGAAAATGTTGAAATGGCATATAATTGGTTGGAGCATGAATTCTCTAGGTGATATAAATATGGTTCTTGAATCCTCATTGGACAATGATTTTGATGTGTTAATAAATCCATCTACACACTTAAACAACTAATCATATGAAGGGCGAGGTATCAAAATCAAAGGGATTAAATTTAAAAATAGAATAAATTTAATAACCAAAAGAAACAAAACATTAAATAAATCCTAATAGTTAGAATAATTCCTTATCAATATTGTAAATGTTACTACTTCCCCCATTCATCAATTGTGAAAGCATATATCAAAATAGAGGCAAGGATCGTGAAAGGAAGTCAAATTAATGCAGGTTGGATGCAAATATTTCTATTGGGGTTATGGATACTCTTTGGAAGTGAAGCAAGGTCTACGATGTTGTGGTGACTCCATTGGGGCTATGGATGCTCTTTATAAGTGAAGTAAGCTCTATGATGTTATGTTGACTCAAATTCTGCTATGGATTCTCACTGTCAGTGGAGAAACACTTGAAGGATAACATATCTATAGTTAATGAAAATATTCAAAATATGTTAGGCCTTGCAATGGAAATTTCATCCTTGATTGTCGAGGTAAGCTTTAAAGGAAAAAAAACTCTCCATTTTACCAACTTGGCACATTTGATAAGCCTCATTAATTGTCATGCATGTTTTATTATTGAAACCCCCACTTGGTAAGATTTCTTTGGATGCGCTACACACTAATTTTAGTCTAATGTTTGTAGGAATTGAAAACATGGGAATGTTTACACTTCATGCTTATGATCCAAAAATAATGAGCAGAGATTCATGGCTTCCCCATTATGGTCACCATTTATTTTCTTGGGTTCATTCAACGCCTCAATATCTTTGATTTTATTTTTTCCTGCTATTGTTTTTTGAAATTTTTTTTTTTAAAGAGTTGTTTTCTTTTTCCCTCTTGATTTTTACATCAGGATTAATTTTTCCAACTTATCAATTATAAGAATAATGACCTGATTAGGCCCAATATTAGCTCTATATCTATTTCAAAATTTTAAAGTTATTACTTTCTCATTATCTCTGAATTAGACAACCAAAAGATCAAATTTATTTTGACTATTCAAACTCTATTTTCACTTGACTATTCAATCAATATTTATTTCAAAATTGAGCCTTTTAATCCATTTGAATTCCCCTTTAGTTCCCGATCTATTGATTAGGTTAGATTTGCAAATGGATCCCCTTCCTTTTTATGTATATTTTTCCTCCTTTTTTAATTTTCTTCTACTAATTTCAAAATTTACCCTAATCTTATGAACTAGCCATCTTCTATCCTTCATATTGTTTTACAATTCTCCCAAGTTGTAAAATGATTTTACTTGATTATATATTCCCAAAACTCAAATATTATTTTGACCCAATTAGGAAATATGGCTCTATTGGAAAATTGGGCCCCTTTTTCCCTTTGGAAGGTGAATTAAAAAAAATGTTTTCCTTTAAAATTGAGCCCAATCCATCGATTAAGCTCTTCCCCAAAATAATATTGTTATTATTTCAAAGCGCCCATTTAGAACTTGGGCTCAATTTATTAATTGAACCTTTCCCAAGTAACATTCAGTTGATCTTAAAGATTTCCCAATGGGGCCCTTATGAACTTTTATTATTTCAAAGTGTTAAAAAGGGCTTGACGAGGAAATTAGACCTAAATTAATGTTGATTTCCAATTCATGCCTCTTTTTAAACTTTGAAATATAGGTTTGATTTTCAAATCATCCTTGACCTACTCATCAAGCTTGATGTGAAAATTAGACTCATTATTTCAATGTTTAAAAAGACAGATGATATGGAAATCAATACTAATATTCTCATTACCTACACACCCCACACACTTCTCATCAGGCTCGATTTGAAAATCAAACCCATTATTTCAAAGTTTAAAAAGTGGCATGATTTAGAAATAAGCATTATTCTTCCCATGCTATACACCTCTCCCCAAAACACACAATTTACCTTAAAATAATTATTGTAAATGCCTAACTAAATTCTCCCCTTTATTAATAAATCTATTTTATATTTTATTAGTTTAATATTTTAAATATTTTTTAAGTAAATTTAATGGATTTATCATAACAATATTTTACAAGTGCATTTGGAATTGACATAATTAAAAATATGCCTATATAAATTACATCATTTAGAGTTCTTACATAGTACATAAAAAGGGGGAAATGAAAATTTGTAAAACACTTATTTTGATAGGAAATTAAAGTCATGAAAAGTTAAATATACTTAAAATCCCTTTTTGAAGAGTCACAAGAAATATTTCTAAAGGTCCAAAAGATTTGGAAGTGCAAGGGCCACCAACCTTCGGTATAAACAAAATTCTTATGCCATGGAAAGTGGGAGGGAGAAAGGAGAGAATGTATAGTTTTCTTCTATTAATTGCATCATATCTAATTTCATTCTCTCAATATCCAAAATTCTAATAGTGCTAGCAGTGTGAGGTGGGCTACAATATAAGGTCTAACATTAGGGTGAAAATATAGCTACTTCCTTTCCATTGTAGGTTAATTATGTATATGTGATTTTTGAATGTACTCATTTGTAAATGTATACATCATTAACATTTCCACGAATGTAGATATGTAATGTCCTCTACAAGCTTGGTGCCAACCACACACCAAAATGACATGGAGGTCCATGCCTCATGTTGATGACCGTGTACTCCAATACCACCAACATTACACATACAAGACATCAAAAATAGAATTAACATCATCAGAAATTAACCTTGATTTACATACGCATGTTCTTAATGTCAAAAAGAACAAAATCACTCATATGCATGCAAACATTCAACTGAATACACTGCATAATTTATAATTTTCTTATAATGTGGTATTGCTAAAAAAATCATGCCATGCTGACATTGTTCTGCCTCAACCAAGAAGAATTTTTTCCTACATCCCAACACTGTATACCATCGTTGTATATAATTTTTGTATGTACTCCTGTGTATAATCATGCTGTAGTCTTAATTATTACCGTTGTTGTATACAATTCCTACATGCAATTCAAAGTTAATCTGCTCATCACCTTATTGAAAAAACATTTGCAATTTGTTAATACCATTTCGAGCTTCTCTTTGCTCTAATTATTGGCTTTTTTTTCAAGTTCAAGAATTTGCCTCTTCAAATCCCTACTAATTTGGCTATTTTTTTCATGGAAATGATTAATCAGAGTTTAAACTTGTAGTCAAACTATAATCAAATCCATTTCCAAAGCTACTCCAAAACTTGTTATGACCTATGGCATAAACCTGCCACAACCTGTCATTAATTTTTTTATACACCTGCATGGTTCCACGACCTATCAAAACATGTTAGAAGGCTTGTCATGACTTGCATGCAAATCTTGTCATGACCTGACAAAGGTTTGTCTCAACCCGTGACATATCTGTTACGATCATGTAATACTACCTGCCATATCCTTGCATAACCTATAAATTTTTCATAGGTAACCTGTTTCATTTCCAATTCAGAGCCTTTGTTATTTCACAACCACATTCATATTCTATATAAATCTAAAATACCAAAGTATCAATTACCCAAGTTTCATTTCATATGCATATATCTAAAATATGAATGAATAAGTTATGTATTAGGTATGATACTTATATTGTAGAGTCGATGGAATGTTGAATTCATGACTATTAGAGCCATAAAATAGACCCACCAAGGCTCTCAAAGACACTAGAGCCCCTGGAGCTTCTTAGGAGCTCACATAAATTGGATGCATCCATCTGGTACAGTTAAATGAATAATCATACCACAACCAAATTGAGAGTCCAACTCCAAGGCTCACTTGGATAATTATTAACTAAAGCCACCAAGCTCCTAGATCCATTCAAATCACAAAAATAGGGCACTAAGACATAAAACTAGGATGCATCATATGGTCTAGTTAACTTAATAACCACAACTCAGTCAACTACAAAGCCAAATCCACAGACTTCACCAACTGCTCAGAAAAATTTAGAGTCCAGGCTCTAAGACTCCCTAGGTGATCAATATCCAGGACTAAATAAATTAATAATTGATTGATCCATTGAATCACTTTTTGTCTTGAGATCCTCTAAGTTATTATTTCTTAGCATGCACTTACAATATTCAAAAAATAAACCAACATATTATACTCATGACTATACAATAAATATTGGATTCATAATAATTCAAATTCATATTTAAAATACATATACTCACAACATGAGAGATGGAAACCAACACTTATAAACAAGATTTGATATGATGTCAACGTTATGGGAAGATGCTTGCCCATTAACAGGTACACACTTAGTACCCTCCACCAACCAGGGTACCAAGCTACAACAACCTCGAAGTTGCTACTTTTCCAGGGCTTCTAGGTACCCTTTAGGCCATTGAAACATTTTCTTTGCATTCACACACATTAGATAATATTCTCTAATTGCACTTTCCCTTCTAGGATTAGTTGTCCCATTATATAATGAACAGTTCCCGGGTGATCCATACTGCCAAGGCCTTCATGAAAAAGGAGAATATAACCCCATTGGGTATGCTTCTTTGAAATTTTTTTGTCCTATCAACTGCATCATCAACAACACAACAACCTTGGTTAGCTTCCAAACATACATTGTATTGGTACTACAACATATTGTTGTCAAACATCACACAATCATCAAAATTATTCTCATACATCATGCACATATGTTCATATATCACACATAAATTTAATATATCATATTCAATTTCATAAGTCAAGTAACAAGGGGATGGTTTAAGAAAATCCCCTTACTCAATGCTTGTTTTGTTCAAATTTACCATCCACTTGTACTTTATATAGTTTCTTCTCTCACAGTTGAACCTGTATCCATTGCCTAGCTATATTGGCAACAATTCATCCAACCTTTTCTTATTTCAATTCCCCAGTCATTGATAAAATCACCATGACCCTAGGACTTCTGGGATATTTTCATCGATAATTGCTACCCATATTCCCTATGTGGGTTCCCCATCATCTTCTACTAGTCACTAGAATTCCATTGAATATCCACTTGTACATTTCTGATTCCAACGTTGAAAGATATGCCCTCAAAAAATCTTAGGTGAACCACCCATTTTTATATACTTGTAACTTCTCATGATATTTTTCCTCTCGAATCTCGCTTGATTTCAAATTCTAGGTTTTCAAGAATGTTTTCCTCGTTAATATCTCTCTATTGAGTATTCATATTCTGACCTTTAGGCTACAAGTTATGTCTTGTAGAATATCACAACCTGCTAGGCCATGTTTACCTCTTTTAAGAGTATTGTATATTTCTCTCAAATTTTATCAGAATTCCTGGCACCACACTAAAATTCTGGGTGGATAATTGATACCTTCTCAAAAATTCATTTCATTTGATTGGTCATAAGTCAAAATATGATTTACGGGTTGAAAATGACGCCCTATAAAGTTTAGCTAGTTTTTTCCTCGTTCCTTCTATATCTGAAAACTCAAAAATTTCTGCGATTAGTAAGCATGTGACTATAATTTTCTTCTAGTTGTGTTGATGCCACATAGACCCTTTACTAGCTCAATAATTCTTCCTTGTTTTCTTAGTATTCCTTCAGACTCCATTGGAAGTGACCTTGTTTGCTAACCTCTCTTTTTTTCCCTCATGGTCAACATACTTAGTCATTCCACTTACCATGCGTGTTTATTATATATATATATATATATATATATAGCATAACTCTTCGTGGAAGTCCATGCCCACATGGTGCTAAACGTCATCACCTAACATCCCCAAACCATAACCAAGATAATAAAATAAAATGTGGAAAAGGGGTACTCACTATATATATATATATATATTAAACACCCATGGTAAGTGGAATGATAAGTATGTCGGCCATGAGAAAAAAAAAAAGAGAGGTTAGAAAACGAGATCACTTCCAATGGAGTTTGAAGGAATACTAAGAGAAAAATGAAAAATTACACTATTTGAAGGAATATATAGAGAATCTTCTCTAATTTCACTTTCCCTTCTAGGATTAGGTTTCCCCTTATCTAATCAACAGTTCCCCGGGTGATCCATATCTCCAAGGACTTCACGAAAAAGGAGAATATAACCCCATTGGGTCTGCTTCTCTGAAAGATTTTTGTCCTATTAGCTGCGTCATCAACAACATAACAACCTTGGTTAGCTTCCAAACATGCATTGTCATCAAACATCACACAATCATCAAACTTATGCTCATACATCTTGCCCATGTGTGCATATACCACACATAAATTTTATATATCATATTCAATTTCACAAGTCAGGTAACAAGGGGATCGTTTAGGAAAATCCCCTTACTCAATGGTTGTTCTGTTCAAATTTACCAACCACTTGTACTTTATATAGTTGCTTCTCTCACACTTGTACCTATATCCATTGCCTAGCTATATTGGAAACAATTCATGAAACCTTTTATTATTTCAATTCCTAGTCATTGATAAAGTCACCATGACCCTATACCTTCCAAGATATTTTCATCGATACTTGCTACCCAGATTCCCCACTTGGGTTCCCCATCATATTCTACTAGTCACTATATTTCCATTGACTATCCACTTGTCAATTTCTGATTCTAACGCTAAAAGACATGCCCTCCAAAAGTCTTAGGCGAATCACCATTTTTCGATACTGGTAACTTCTCATGATATTTTTCCTCTCAAATCTCGCTTGCTTTCAAATTCTAGGATTTTGATAATTTTGTCCTTGTCAGTAGGTCTCTATTGAATATTCATATTCCAACCTTTGGGCTACAATTTATGCCCTGTAGAATATCACAACCTACTAGGCCATGCTTACCTCTTTTAAGAGTATTGTAGATTTCTATCAACTTTTCTCAAAATTCCTGGCACCACACTAAAATTTTGGGTGGATAATTGATATCTTCTCAAAAATTAATTTCTTTTGACTGGCCATAAGTCAAAATATGATTTACGAGTTGAAAATAATGCCCTATAAAGTTTAGCTGGTTTTTTCCTTGTTCCCTGTATATCTGAAAACTCAAAAATATGTCTGCAATTAGCAAGCCTGTAACTATATTTTTACTCTAGATGTGTTCGTGCCACATATACCCTTTACTAGCTTAGTGATTTTTCCTTGTTGCTGTAGTATTCCTTCAAACTCCATTGGAAATGATCTCGTTTGATAACCTCTCTTTTTTTTCCTCATGGCCAACATATTTAGTAAGTGGAATGACTAAGTATGTTGGCCATGAGGAAAAAAAATGATAGGTTAGCAAACGAGATCACTTCCAATGGAGTTTTAAAGAATACTAAGAGAACAAGGAAAAATTACTAAGCCAGTAAAGGGTCTATGTGGCACCAAGAGAGCTAGAAGAAAAATATAGTTACATGCTTTCTAATTGCAGACATATTTTTGAGTTTTAAGATATAGAAGGAAAGAAAAAAAAGCAGCTAAACTTTAGAGGGCATCATTTTCAACCTATAAATCAGATTTTGACTTATGGCCAGTCAAAAGAAATAAATTTTTGAGAAATCTCAATTATCCACCCAAAATTTTAGTGTGGTGCCAGGAATTATGAGAAAAGTTGATAGAAATCTACAATACTCTTAAAAGAGGTAAACATGGCCTAGCAGGTTGTGATATTCTACAGGGCATAACTTGTAGCCCAGAGGTCAGAATATGAATACTAAATAGAGAGTTATTGACGAGGAAAACATTCTTGAAAACCTAGAATGTTAAATCAAGCGAGATTCAAGAGGAAAAATCTCATGAGAAGCTACAAGTATCGAAAAATGGTGGTTCACCTAAGACTTTTGGAGGGCATATATTTCAGCATTGGAATCATAAATTGACAAGTGGATAGTTAATGGAAATCTAGTGACTAGTAAAAGATGATGGGGAACCCAGGTAGGGAATATGGGTAGTAAGTATCGATGAAAATATCCCAGAAGGTATATGGTCATGGTGAATTTATCAATGACTAGGGAATTGAAATAGGAAAAGGTAGGATGAATTGTTGCTAATATAGCTAAGTAATGGATACAGGTACAAATGTGAGAGAAGCAATTGTATAAAGTACAAGTGGCTGGTAATTTGAACTAAACAACCATTGAGTAAGGGGATTTTCCTAAACCATCCCCTTGTTACCTGAATTATGAAATTGAATATGATATATGAAATTTATGTGCGTTATATGCACATAGGCGCAAGATTTATGAGCATAAGTTCTATTATTGTGTGATGTTTGACAAAAATATGTTGTAGTATCAATACAATGTATGTTTCGAAGCTAACCAAGGTTGTTATGTTGTTGATGACGTAGCTGTAGGACAAAAAAATTTCCAAGAAGCAGACCCAATGGGGTTATATTCTCCTTTTTTGTGAAGGCCATGGCGATATGGATCACTCGGGGAACTCTTTATTAGATAAGGGGACACCTGATCCTAGAAGGGAAAGTTCAATTAGAGAAGATGATCTAATGTTCGTGAATGCAAAGAAAATGGTTCAATGAACTGAAGGGTAACCGGAAGCCCTAGAAAAGTAGCAGCTTTGAGGTTGTTGTAGCTTGGTACCCTAGTTGGTGGAGGGCACTAAGTGTGTACCTACTAATGGTAAAGTATATTCCCATGAAGTTGACATCATATCAAACCTTTTGGATATCATGTTGTGAATATACGTATTTTAAATATGAATTTGATTATGAATATAATATTTATTGTATAGTCATGAGTATAATATGTTGGTTTATTTGTTGAATATTGTAAGTGCATGCTAAGAACTAAGACCTTGGAGCATCTTAAGGCAACAAGTGATTTAGTGGCTCAATCAATTATTAATTTATTTAGTCTTGGAGATTGATCACCTAGGGAGTCTTAGAGCCTAGACTCTAGAATTGGTTGAGCAGTCAGTGAGCCTCTGGATTTGGATTTGTAACTGACTGAGGTGTGGTTATTAAGTTAACCAAACCAAATGATGCATCCTGGTTTTATGTCTTGGTGCCTGGTTTTGTGAGTTGAATGGCTCCAAGAGCTTGGTGGTCAGTTACTAATTATCCAAGAGAGTCCGAGAGTTGGACTCTTAAACTGGTTATGGTGTGATTATTTAGTTAACTATACCAGATGGATTCATCCTATTTATGTGAGCTCCTAAGCAGCTCCGGGGTCTTTAGTGGCTTTGAGAGCCTTGGTGGGTTTAGTTTATGACTCTAATAGGTGTGAAGTCAATGTTCCATCGACTCTACAAGATAAGTATTAGACATGATACATACTTTATTCATATTGATTTTGTATATATTCGTATTAAATGAAACATTTTTAATTGATACTTTGGCATTTTAGACTTATATATAATATGAATGTGGTTGTGCAATAACACATGCTCTGAATTGGAAAGGAAACACATTGGCTACAAAACATCTACAGCTTATGCAAGGATATGGCAGGTCTTATCACATGATCATAATAGATATGTCACAGTTTGAGAGTAAAATCAATAATCCATAAATTATAAGGCTCAATACACCCATATAGATGCAATATATAGAAATATCGTAACTACTTGACTTAGGGTTTACCATCAAAACATGTAAAATCATACAAAGATACCCATAAAACATAATAGAGAATATAACACATGCCATATATATAAATATAAGTATGAAAAACATAATTATCCCTTAGTAACAAAAATTTAACTACAAAACCCTAGAATTAGGGTTTCTCCCTATTTTAGCTCTGCAATATCCACCATAAACATATAAACTAGTACAGGTAAATCAGAGATACTATATCTGTATAAAAATAGACCGACTAGATTCAAGCTCTTTACATTCCTCCCATCCATAGACCACGTGGCTCATAAAATCAACCATAGATCACCCCCAAGTTGAGGTGGAAACTCCATAGTAAACAGATACCAAAACATCCACTCATCCATGGCCAAGGTGCCAACCCAATAGTCACGTTGCTTCAGGGCTCCAAGCACCCTCCAGGTTAATTTCCAAGGTGCCAAGCTAATAGTTTTGTTACTCCAAGGCTCCAGTCACCCTCCAGGTAATGAATTGACACTGAGTTCACACTATAACTCCATTGCATCCAGGCCATAAATAGGTCTAACAAACCCTTAGAGCACTAAGTTCCTGGAGTTAGCATAGGGGTTCACATCATAAACATGATGCATCCATATGACATTGTTAACATAATAACCATGCCTTGGCCAATACAGAGTCCAACCTTGGGACTCACTGGCCACCATTCAGTCTCATAGTCCACCCCAGGACTCACTTACTAATCCCCCCTCCATCCATCCCTGGTTTAATCCATTTACAGGTAAAACCTAACCTTTTATAATTGCATGGCCCTAACTAGCCAACTGGAACTCACTAGAGCCACGTGGGTCTTAGAGCACACTTTGTTTCCAAAATAATGCAATTGTTGCCTTTTCTCTAGAGTTGTGCCCCCCATACTCTTTCCTTGGAATTGGCTTTGCAACCAAGTTTATTTTATTATTATTATTTTTAATTACATTAATTACAAATTCGGACTCTCTAGCCCCACAGCCTTTACAAGCTTATAAATATTTGGGCATGTGGGTCCCAAAATATATTTAACTTCGTTGCATGAGCACGCAAGCTTCATAATATCATTTGGGCTCACCAACTGAAATAGTAATATTTAATTACATCATGAACGACGAAGGTATTACCATATACCCTTTAGATAATTTGAGTGTGGATTAATACTGCTTCATGATGTGTATGGCTTAATCCCACTTGGTTTTGAATTGGTGTGAATACTATATAGTGTCGTAAATATGTTTTTTTTACTAAAATATATATTGATTCTCTGAATTATTTAGGTACTCTTGGTTGTACAAAAATAATTATGACTAAATTTTCTTTGGACATAACTTTATTTATCTTTCATTGTGTACATTATTTTGCATTTATAAGATTTCTTGTTTTCATTTATAATAATTGCTTTTAATTTTATTTCATTTGTTAGTTGTATATATGCATGATTTACTTATTATTTTTGGAATCATGATTTTCATTTAACCAAAACCCGTAGGCATTAGTCTCTGCTACAATAGCTAGATTTAGGGTCCATAAGAGGTGATTAGTCCATGTTGCAAAACTCAAGGGTATCACTAAATCCAATGTCCAATAATCTCCCCCCCAACACGAGCCATGTGATTTCTGAACTTGATACCTGTCACTATGATACCACTTGTTGGAATCATGATTGTTGTTAGACCAAAATCCGTAGGCATTAGTCTTCACTACAATCGCCAAAGTTAGGATCCATGAGAGGTGATTATTCCATGTTGCGAAACACACGGGGAGTGCTGAAACCAATGTCTAACAATTATGAACAATATTTTGTACATAGTTGTATATTATGCATATAGTGGCTTAAAAATTTAATTATTATTTGTTTTGTATGGCATTTGTCTTTGCATGCATATGTTGAATTAACAATCCAATCACGAACTTATAATATACATTCTAATTAAAAATACATAGTTATTTCGTGTACTTCATTGATGGCTAGTGTATGATATATATTTTAACAAGTGCGATGCCTAGGAGTATCTTTGATAAATGGCCAATTTATTCCAGTGAATCCCAGTTTTTGAAGTGGATTTATCCTTGTGATATACATGCTTTACGATTCCTATCAACTCAATAGGAATTGGATGAGACACCTTAATCATATATATATATATATATATATATATATATATATATATATATATATTCCTGAAGAAACATCCAAGTAGATCCACCTAAAAGGATCACATCCCATCGGCTTATTAGAAGAGCCTAACCCTGAGGGCGTCAAGGAGAATTTACCCCATGACCTCCCATTAGCGAGGTTATTTAGTGACGAGAACTTGACCAATTAAGCTAAACCTTCGTGTAGACACCTTAATAATATATATTTTAGAGAGAAATATTTTATATTCCATATGAGGAATATACATGTTTTGGTCCTTAAGGGACTAATTAGAAAACAAGGTTTGAAGATCTCATACAACCCCCTCTGTACCTTGTTGAGGGTATGAGGTATCAAGTTTTCATTTTTCTTATTCAACTCAAAATTCTTTTCAAATTTCCATTACCTTTTTCTTGTGGATAAATTTTCAATGATAATTTTTTTAATAGAATTCGAGTCTAGATTGTCGAGATTGGCACATTTTATCACTACTAAGAAAATACCATGTGTCCCACCAACTAGGGCGTTGAGTCAGGTACACAACACGTTGGAATTAATCATCATGCTAGATCAATGACATCCATTTCTAGAATAGATATTTCACACGTAATGGTCATCGTGCCCATCAAGGAACTTTTCCTAACACTTATTCATGATTATCTAGTTTTTTCTCATTTGAGGAAGATAAGTTAAATGCAATAGTAACTAATATCAAGTAGAATGATGCTACTAGTCATATTTCCACTACAACAACTAGAGGCTACAAGTTTATGTTACTGGTTCAACACTCGAGAAAGATGGCATCTCCAAGTTATTACAAATATTAAAGGAAGATCTAGGTTGTGTTAAAAATATATTAAATAATAATTTTCATTTTAACTCATTATGAAATGGATAACAAAGGAAATATGAGGGAGCATGAAAATGGTTTTGGTTAGGGTTTCTCTATTTTTCTTCTCCATTTCTAGGTTTCGTTGGTAGGTGGTTTTGCACACTAGTTTTCAGTGACATTCCTTAGCATCGATCTTGGCCCGAAGGTGGGGATTCTCCAACATTCTCTTTTTTCATTTCTAGAATACATTAATAGGTTTTCAATAGTTTCCCACATATTTGGGGGAAAACTATTCTAGTTCTTCCATCGACCCATTTTACCTAGTGTTCTATCCTCCCTATTGTCTTTGTCATGGAGGACATTTTGGTGGACTATACATAATACCCACTGGCAAGCAAGAACATATTTGTTGATCCAGATGGAAGTTTCACCAATGTTGCAGATTTGGATTGAGGTTTTGTGGACTAGGAATATCATGGGTCTCCTTTTAAGGTGGGTTTTCACGATGGGGAAGTTTCCCTCTTGCGACCCCTTTTTCAAAGTTTCAACTGGGAATCTTCGGAGGTCTCAGGGGGTTGGTCCCCTCTTTCAAGGTAGTCTAGGGGTTATGAATAGTTGGGGTATTTTGGGACCATCCTTGCATCATACTACTTCTTCTTTATTTCAACACCCGATGGAATTTTCAAACACCCTCTCCTTTGGGTACTGCTCTAGCGTATCTTTGGGTGGTTTGAAATTATAAGTTTCAAAATCCTTAGAAATATTGTCTTTGGACTCCCGCGAGCCCTCTTTTGGGGATGATTTATCTCTATCTTCCCTTGGACAAATAATCTCTTTCCTTGTGGGGTCTTTGGGCCTAACTGCTCCTACCTTTTCCTCTTCTCCTTCTACAGGTGCAAGGGGGTTTTAGTCTGGCTTTCTCTCCTAAGGTAGTGTTTCTCATTGGTGGTCTAGATTAGTCCTTTTTTACAGTCTTGGCAGGCTCACAATTTCCTATCTTTGAGGATCCATTAAACACTCTTCTTTCTACCCAAAAATTCCCTAGGTTTCCTCTCTCCACGAATGTTGTCAAGTGAAAAAAATATTCTATTAATGAAAAGAAAGGGAAAAATTTTATAGTCTTGGGTGATGATGTTAAGATGAATTAGGTCATTTAGAGGAGTGAAGTCATGATCATGGGTTGTGCCCGTGGGCATCACTATTATGGTAAATCGTTAAAATCCAGGGTACGAAAGAAATGGGTGTATCATTTTACTCCATTACCACCAATCAAGGAGTTAGTGCAGGGTTGTTTTACTATTTTATTCTCTACCCACGAAAAGGTTAAGTGGGTCATGGAAAAGCATTGGAGTATTTATTATTTCCCCTTACTTATAAAACACTTGACTCCTTTATTCGACCCGAAAAGAAAAAATAAGGATAAGGCACCCATTTTGGTCAGTCTCTTGGGCCATAAGGTACATTTATGCTTTGAGCATGCTCTCTCAGTTATTGGTAGTTGATTAGGGAATTGTGTACAGGAGTATATGTCTTTCATTAAAGCAGATGAGATAAAAGTGGCTAGGGTTATGGTGATTTTGGATATTCGAGAGGGTCTTTGGGGTGAAATGGTGCTGACTCACAAAGGTTCCTATATGACTCAACCCTTTGATTATGAGGGAATACCATTCCATTGTATATGATGCCACATTCATGGGAGAAATATTGGAGAATGCATGTTAGGATTTCACATAAATGTTGGGCCAACAAATTATCATTTTGAGATGTGTGGGGGCATGGTCAATGTATCTAGGGAGGATTTTATTGCTTCCACTTACTCTAATCATGTTCTATCAATTGGACATACTTGAGCTACACATGATTTTTTAATTACCTCCTTATCTTTGTCTATGCCTATTCCTGCAACAGGTTCGATGGAGGCTACTTCAGAGGCGAATGGGCACTACTCTGATTTGGAAATGGACCTCGAGGCATCTACGTAGGCTTCTTTGATTAAGGGTACTTATGATATTTATCACTCTTTTTCCTCATTTTCTAGTTATTTTTTAGATATGGGATGGTTATGAGCCCTCCTTGTAATGATTCGAATGAGTGCTTTGATGGTTGGGTCTTGCCTCACCTAAATTTGGTCTCGACTATTTTCCCTATTCATTGAGAGGATCGATCCTCCTCCTCTTGTTTCTTATACTAATGGGGGTTCCTTTAAATCTGGCTCATATGAACCCAAATATCCTCTCCAATAATGAATGTCCTAATCCATAGAGCCTTTTGTATTTAAGGGTTTGGCCAAAATTCATTTTTGGTGACTGCACAAAAATGCTGAGGTCTGAAGTTGTTTCTCTCTAAAGCACAAAATAAGGTTGTTATGATGGTAAAAGAAACACTATTTTTGGGTTCAGTAGATAATTTCATCTTGTTAGCACTCCATCAGTTCTTTAAAGGCTGAGAAGGATACCAGCAAAGGTAACCACAGACCACTTTGACCTAGTAGCTAGCCCTAGTAAGTTGAGAGGGCTCTCTCAATGAGATCACAACCCACTAGTACATATGGTCAATATTCTGACACTTTAGTTTCGACAATTTTGATGTATTGTTGGAAAGTTCCCAAATTTTTCTCAAATTTTTTAATCTTGCCAAAAAGCGTCAGAAAAGCGATGAAACACTCCCAACGTCGGAATGACAGCAAAAATTCCACACGTCAGACTTGTGACGAAACTATGCAAACGTCGGAATAACGATGAAATTCCTCCACATGTCGGACTAGTGGTGAAAGGTTCACAACGTCAGAATTGTGACAATAGCTTCACACCATCGAAATTGCGACGAAAGATTCAGAACATCAGAATTGCAACGAAAAATTCACCACGTCGGAATTACGATGACCTTTTCAAACCACGTTGTGTGAGGGCACCCACGGAAAGGCTTTCCGGCGGGTTGGGTCGGGTTGGGTCGTGTGAGGGCACCTAGGGAAACATGTTCAGGTGGGTTGGGTCAGGTTGGGTCAGGTCGTGTGAGGGTGGCCTTATCAAAAATGCTAAGTTGTGACCCCCTGTGTGCCTTGTGCACGTTCGTGTGATCCATTTTTTGTTTTCTCCCTCATGCATTCGACGTTCGGGTGGGTCAGGTCAGGTTAGGTTGTGTGATGGCGCCCAAGGAAATGTGTTCGGGTCGGGTTGGGTCAAGTTGTGCCTTACTATGAGGGCACCCAAGGAAACGTGTTCGGGCGGGTCAGGTTGGGTTGGGTAGTATGAGGGCGCCCAAGGAACACTTTCGGGTCAGGTCGTGTTGGGTCGTGTGAGGGCGCCCAAGGAAACACATTCGGATGGGTCAGGTTGGGTCCGGTTAGGTCGTGGTGTGTGAGTCCACCTAAGGAAACATGTTCGGGTAGGCCGGGTCAGTTTGGGTCATGTCGTGTGAGGGCACTCGAGGAAACACATTCGGGCAGGTTGAGTCGAGTCATTTCATGTGAGGGCACCCCAGGAAATGCGTTTGGGCTGGCCGGGTCGGTTTGTGTAGGTTTGTGTGAGGGTGCCCAAGAAAACGCGTTCATGTGGGTTAGGTCGGGTTGTGTCATGTGAGGGTGCCCAAGGAAACATGTTCAGGTGGGTCGGGTTGGGTTAGGTCATGTGAGGGCGCCCAAGGAAATGCGTTCGGGTGGGCTAGGTTGGTTTGGGTCGGGTCGTGTGAGGGCGCCCAAGGAAATAAGTTCGTGCGGGTCAGGTCCGATCATCTGAGCGCACCTAAGGAAATGTGTTCGAGCGGGTCAGGTCGAGTCGTGCCATGTGAGGGCACCTAAGGAAACATGTTTGGGTGGGTCGGGGCGGGTCTGGTCCGGTCGTGTGAGGGCGCCCAGGGAAATATGTTCTGGCGGGTTGGGTTGGGTTGGGTCGGATCATGTGAGGGCGCCCAGGGAAATGCATTCGGGCGGGTCAGGTCAGGTCGTGTGAGGGTGACTGTATAAAAAATGCTATGTTGTGACCATATGTGTGCCTTTTGAACATTCTTGCGACTCGTTTTCCATTTGCTTGCTCATGCCTTCGATGTTCAACTAGGTCGGGTCGAGTCGGGTTGTGTGATGGCACCCAAAGAAACACATTCGGGTTGGGTCAGGTTGGGTCATGTCTTATTGTGAGGGCTGTGAGGGCAATCAAGGAAACATGTTCAAAAGGTGTCGTCTGCCTGGGCCATGTGAGGGCACCCAACGAGCGCTTCCGAGTTGGGTCATGTCGGGTCATGTGACGGTGCTCAAGGAAACACGTTTGGGGGGGTCAAGTCGGGTCTGGTCGTGTCGTGTCATGTGAGGGAACCTAAGGAAACATGTTCGGGTAGTCCAGGTTAGCTCAGGTTGGGTTGTGTGAGGGTGCCCAAGGAAACGCGTTCGTGTGGGTCAAGTCGGGTCATGTGAGGGCACCTAAGGAAACACGTTCGGGCGGGTCGGGTCAGGTTGCACCATGTGAAGCCGTCCAAGGAAACACGTTCGGGCGGGTTAGGGCAGGTCGGGTTGGGTTGTGTGAGGGTAGCTAAGGATGTGTTGGATTTTCGTGTGAGGGTGGGTCAGGTCGTGTGAGAATCACCTAACATCTCCGAGAGGGATGTGTTGGATTGTAAGCACAATCACATGATCTGAATGTGAAAAAATACGCAACTAGATACTTTCAAAACAAGAAGGAAAAGAAACTAAAATTTTTGAGAAATTGAGTAATAAAACAAGGAGACTCTTTAGGATGCCAACTAATTCAAATTGGGTTGGAATTCCATGTGTATGCACTTGTTATATCTGAAAATCACTTTCCCTAGTTTTCAAATAAGTCAAATTAGATTGGGAGACCCAAAATATTCTAAAATATAGTGAAATAGAAGTGGAGTTACAAATCAATCAGAACTAATTAATGACTCTCGCATGAAAAATAATAACTGGTTAAACTTATTTGAACTCCAAAATAGGAATGAAAGTCAACTTAACAAGGAGAGGAGAGAGAAAAATGACGGCTAAGTGCTGCAAAGTAGGGAGGAAGTGCATACTCACTCTAGGAAGGTCTTTGAATTAGGTAGTAGGAATCAATGGAGTGGAATTATCCATTTAATCCTCCAACTAGAGTCTATTTAGTGCCACATGTCATCCTAGGTGGCACCCCCTATTAAAATAGAAAACCACAAAAATAGAGAATTTGAAAAATGATAGGGAGTGCCCAATAGTGAATGAAAAGTGGTCATATGTTCCCCTAATAATGTATGGAAGGGGGTGTAATGATGGCTATATTGTGTTCCTTAATGAACTAATGAGTATAATGTACCCCAACACTACCCCACAACCCAACTAGGGAGTATGCTATTGAACGAGTCCTAGCAATTCTCAGCCATGTTAAGTACTCATGTACAAAAAAAAAAAATCAATGAGTCCCAATAATTTGCAGCCATGTCAAGTACTTATGAAATTAATTATACAATAAAAAATATAAAAAGAGTGAGGTAAAGTGGGAAAACCTAGTGGGAAGAAAACCACCCCTCAAAATACAATGAATACTATGTCAACTATGTAGTTTCTATGAAGAAGGATGGTGTTGTGACCCGTTTTCCATTTTCTCCCTCGTGCCTTTGACGTTCGAGCGGGTTAGGTCGGGTCATGTGATGGCACCCAAGGAAATGCATTCGGGTTGGGTCAGGTCGGGTCGTGTCGTGCAATGGCGCCCAAGGAACGTGTCCGGGTTGGGTCGTGTCGGGTAGTGTGAGGGCACCCAAGGAAATGCGTTCAGGTGGGTTGGGTTGGGTCGTGTCGTGTGAGGTTTCCCAAGGAAAATCGTTTGGATGGGTCAGGTCAGGTCGAGTCGTGTCGTATCCAAGGGTCTACTTTGCTTGCAGTTATTCTTATTTGCTCCATAGGATCTACATTGAGTCATCATCCTTTCTTGATGGGGGTCTTGATGCCCTGGGATATTTTTCTCTTTTTGGATTTGGCTCTAGTACAAGGTTGTGGGTTAGCCAATGGTGAATTTCTAGTACATAAACTTGTGTGATTTAAAATTTATCAAGCATGCACGGGCCTCTAAAATTAAAGTTATATGATAGACATTTTTTCTGGTGGATATAATTAGAGTTTGGTTGGATTTTTCTTGATTACAAACAATGGTAAACAACCCACACCAATGTTTCTTTCCTTTATGAAACAACCAACATCAATGCCTTCCAAAAAAAACTCAAAACAAAAGCAAACAAGTTGTTAGCCACCAATAAAATTTGTTATATCAAATAGTGGATAAATAATTTTTGAAGCCTTCAAGAAACAATTTCTAGTGCCAAATTGTTATCTCTTTAAGTCTTATGAAGATATCTTGTCCTCTCATTAATATTCACTGTTGTTTCCCTTTCAAATTCTGAAAATCTATTGTTTTCATGAAGAAGAGACTGCTCCAAAATACTCATTTTTTCCCTTCATCTTCACCCTTCTTCCACTCAATATTAACCTCCATTTTATTCCCCTTTCCCCCATAAATTTCCTTTGTT
Source organism: Pinus albicaulis (assembly GCA_034641835.2). NCBI lineage: Eukaryota > Viridiplantae > Streptophyta > Pinopsida > Pinales > Pinaceae > Pinus > Pinus albicaulis. The sequence goes on along the minus strand of CM076582.1, from coordinate 176,661,630 downwards.
TTCCCTTATTTCCTTTCTTCCCTTCATAAAACCCCTTTCATGAGGTTTAAAACTCATTTTTAAACCTTACCGAAACCCCCAAATCCATTGAAAATCCTTGAAAAAATCATAAAAAATAAGCTTTTTTAACTACAGGCCTAAGCCCCTTTGGGATAAGCCCTAAACCACTTCCCCACCATATACCCTAGCACTAGAACCAAGCGCTAATAGTCCTGAGCGCTTATCGCATCAGAAACTTTCGATGGGTGCAAGTCTTTTGTTTCATAAATCCCCCGATTCTGATGAGCTCCTTTGTATGTAAGCCCCGAGCCTTTGCGTTCTTTATAAAACCTAGAGCCCGCATTCAGGCGCTAAAACTTGTAAATAAACCTTCCCTGATACATGTTGATATTGCAACAAGCTGATGAGCTTAGTGGAAAGAAGTCGCCTTCACTAAGTGGGCCCGCAGTCTATTTTTGGCGCAAAGTCTATTTTTAGACTATGTCTATTTTTAGACATATGGATCATGTTCTATGAGTTGCAGGATGCTATTTGTGGATGGTTGGTCAAGTCGGAAAAAAAATAGATGGACTTATATTTTTAGACATATTGGGCAGAATCTATTTTTAGATTGCCAGTCTAAAAATAGATATGTCGAGTATTATTAGCTCTTAATAATATTTGGACAATAAACATTATCTTATTCTCGTGGAGCACTTCAGTTAAGTGCACAGATGTGGCACAGGAGCTGACAGAAGGAATTACGTTATTCCTGAGGGTTAAGTGGAACTATTGCATGGATACTTCAGTTAGAACTCATGTGACAGAGTTTGGTCGAGTTATTGAGCTAGTTGATGGAGTTGTGTTCAGTTCAACTGAGTTAGACATAGTTGAGCTAGTTGTATCTAGTCTAACTAATTGATACACTAATGAGAGTGGTGTGAATTAATTATTAATTAATTCACTAATTATAAACTCATTAATCAACTAAATAATACATCGCTTAACTTTAGTGCATGATGTATTTCAAAGGAGACACCAATGCGTAGATAGGAAAGAGCAAAGTAACTTATCGGCCAGACTCACATATCAAGTAGGATATTGCAAATAAACTGTTGATTGGAGGAGTCCATGAGGATTGCGCAGTACAAGCCAGGTGGTTTATGTTATTTAATGAGCCATCTAATAGCATTGATTACGCAATAGAGGCTGGCTATCAGGTGGCAGAGATCGGAGCATGTGTTTTGCTAGATCTAGCTTGATTAGTGTGTAGCAATTGGAGGTTGTGCTGAGAGCTTGTGAGGAGCTTTGTACAATGATTGTTACATGATCTCTATGACATATAATATACAGATAGTTGGGGTTTTAAGCTTTAAGCTTTCCCATGAAATACTGTGTTCATATGTGTGATTGTTTATGGTTTTAATGTGCGCATGCAATTGATTTTATTTCCGCAATTAATGATCAATGGTAGAAGAGATTCTGTATTATGCATGAAGCTAAAATAGTGTGTGATCAGGAGAATCTCGGTGAATAATATATCATTTATTCAAATTTTCTACATGGTATCAGAGTGATATTGATCATTGGAGCAATTGCAAAACATTGAAGCGGTTGAGTTTTGTGCTGGTGGAATTCGAATTTGTAGCAGTGTTTTCTTGGTGTCGAAGTTGAGATGTCTTTCAACGGATTGCGATTGGAGTATGCCCTTGAGGGAAGCTCAAATTATATTGCATGGAAGGACAGGATGGAGGCGGTGCTGGATGACAATGGGTTGAAGGAGTTCATAGATGCAGAAATTCCAAAACCTACTTCTAGTGATGCTGCCATACTTGACGCATGGCAAAAGAAGACATCAAAGTGTCAAAGGATTCTATTGGAAGGTGTGAAGGATCACATAGTGTCCAGCCTTCATGGTAAATCTTCTCCATTCTTGATGTGGAAAGCTTTGACAGATTTATTCCAAAGCAAGAGCGATCAGAGGAAGTTGGCGCTCAAGGATAAACTCATAAACATAAAAATGGAGAAAGGCGACAGTATGCCCAAGTACCTCACGAAGTTCATCCAATGTAGGGATGAGCTGGGAAGTGTGGGGGTGACTGTTGATGATGAGGACTTGGTGAGCTTGGCTCTCCTTGGGCTTTCAAAGATTTGGCATTCCTATCAGGACTCTGTCAATGGTCGGGAGAAATTTCCAGGATGGGAGCGACTTTGGTCGGATCTTGTGCAAGAGGAGATAAGGCGAAGTACCAGGGACAGATCTTCATCAAAGAACTCAGATGAAGAAAATTTCACTTTGGCTACCAAAGCAAAGAAGGGGAAGAGCAAGAAGCATGCTTCTGAATCCAGTGCGAAAGGCAAGAAGCAGGACATGTCCAAGGTGAAGTGCTTTCACTGTCACCAACACGGACATTATGCCACTAGTTGTCCACAGAAGAAGAAAAATAAGCAGGTTGCTGGATCTGCAGCTGGAGAGGCCTTAGCCTCACAGTTTGAGCTTGATTTTTTGCTGATCACATGCTTGGTCTCAAGTGTGATGGGTTCAGTGTGGTTTCTTGACAATGGTGCATCTTTTCACATGACAGGAGATCAAGATTTGTTTACTGATCTGGATGAGAAAGATCTTGGAGTGCACATCGAGATGGGAGATGATGGTAGATACAGTGCGACCGGTATCGGTACCATTTCCTTTGAGAGGGAGTCTGGTAAACCCTTCGTATTGAAGGAAGTGATGCATGTTCCAGGATTGAAGAAGAATCTTATCTCTCTGGCGATGTTAGAAGACAAGGGATATGATGTTGTCTTTAGCGAGGGAAAGGCTTTCCTACACAGTAAGGCAACTGGTGAGACCCGGAGGATAGGGGTTCGAGTTAAGAACCTTTATCAATTGCAGGTAGATGGCTGCGCAGCAATGGAAGGCAAGGCAGAAGGAGTGGTGAGCTGGGATGATGGCGAGTTGTGGCACCAGAGATTGGGCCACCTTCACCATGGAGCTTTGAAGATACTGCAGCAAATTTCTACTGGGCTTCCTAAGGGTACTCTTGCGCAGTCAGATCAGTGCAAGGGATGTACCTTGGGAAAATTTGTGAAAGCCACCTTTCACGAGAAGGATAGTTGCGCCACGATGATCCTTGAGAGAATTCACACAGACGTGTGTGGACCTTTCTCAGTAGCTTCGACAGCAAAGCACAGGTATTATGTGATATTTGTTGATGATTTTTCTCGTAAGTGTTGGATCTTCTTCATGCAGAAGAAGAGTGAGACATACTCAAAGTTCTGCGAGTTCAAGGCACTGGTTGAGAAACAACCGGGGAAGCAGGTGAAGGCTCTTAGGAGCGACAATGGTGGTGAATTCATCTCTGGCAAATTCAAGGACTTTTGCAGCGCAGAAGGAATTCAAAGAGAGCTCATAGCACCTCATAACCCACAACAGAATGGGGTTGCCGAGCATAAGAACAAAACGATCGTGGGTACTGCACGAGCGATGTTACATGATCAGGGCCTTCCCATACACTTGTGGGCTGAGGCATGCAATACTGCAGTATATGTGCAGAACCATTGTCCTCATAGGATACTTGGCATGAGTACACCCGAGGAGGCGTTTTCTAGTAAGAGGCCCGATATTTCCCATTTGAGGATTTTTGGTTAACCTGTTTACATTCATGTGACGAAGGATGCCAGGAAGAAGCTGGAGCCGACCGCAGAGGTTGGGATATTTGTGGGGTACACTGATACGCCCCACAACTATCATGTGTATTTGCCAGATAGTCGCAAGACTGTTGTGCGACAGGATATCAAATTCCATGAGGAGAAAGCCATGAAGTGTTCGCTTGAGAGGGAACCACACTTGCATGCAGATGAGGAGCTATTAGTTCCTAAAGATGAGCTTCAGGATGTGGATCAGCCATAAGAGGAAGTTCATGGAGTGGAAGAGACCACTCAAGCAGCGCTAACCATCAGAGGGTGGAAGCACACTATAGAAGCTGAGCGACTGGCTCAAGATGTAGAGAAGGTTGTAGGAGCACCTACATCACAGTGCAGACAGAGACAGTCACCTGACCGGTATACTGGATACATGGCTCTTATGAGCAAGTGTGTCGTGACAGAGCCATCCTCTTTCGAGGAAGCTGTGGAGGATCCCGCATGGGTAGATTCCATGGTGGAAGAGTATGATTTGATTGTTAGAAACAGTGCATGGGAGATTGTCCCAAGGCTGGAAGGGAAATCAGTGGTGGGTTTGAGATGGATCTACAAAGTGAAGCATGCAACTGACGGGAGTGTGGAGAAGTACAAGGCAAGATTTGTTGCTCGAGGCTTTTCACAGATTGAGGGGATCGATTATGAGGAGACCTTTGCACCTGTTGCAAGGTATTCTTCCATACGGACAATTCTTGCTCTCTCAGCGCAGATGGGGTGGAAGATTCATCAGATGGATGTGAAGACTGCGTTCCTCAACGGAGTGATTGAGGAGGAGGTGTACATAGAGTAGCCCAAAGGTTTCGAGATCTTCATCAACGAGTCACATGTGTGCAGGCTCAAGAGAGTGTTGTATGGGTTGAAACAAGCACCTCGTGCTTGGTACACATGGATAGACAGTTATTTCACCAGACTTGGATTCTCAAAAAGTGAGGCGGATCCGAACCTATACCAAATAGTGGTGGAGGGTAAGTTGTTGATCATTGTACTTTATGTAGATGATTTGATTTTGACAGGTGATGAACTGTTGATACACTCATGCAAGGCTGATCTTCCAAAGGAGTTTGAGATGAAGGACTTGGGCCTCCTTCATGATTTCCTGGGATTGGAAATTTGGCAGCGCAGTGATGGACTGTTTGTTTTGCTGCAGACAGTTCAGAGCACGGAGAAGTTCAACATGCATGGCCGCAAGCCCCGTCGATACTCCCCTTCCCGGGTGGTTGGAGGAAGGAGGATGCTACTTCGACGAAGTGGGTAGTGGATGCCACTATTTATCGACAAGCCGATGTTGTGGTCGCTATGTATCCGGTCAATACAAAACCCGACATATGCTATGTCGTGAACCGGCTTTTCACAAGCTATGGTTAAGCCTACTCTGTCGCACGGAAGGCAGAAAGAATGTATCGAGATATCTCGCAGGGGCACATCTAGATATGGATCATGCGTGCATGAGGATGAGTTGAGTGCATGAGCCACGGACGCAGATTGTCATATCAGAGATTGTGTGCAATGGAAGATCATGTTACTTTCATACATTCCTACGGAGGATCAGGATGCTGATATCTTGATGAAGGCGCTCACCAGGAGAAAATTCGAATACCACAGGGGCAGGATAGGGGTTGCAGATAATCCTTATCTTGTTGAGAGGGAGTGTTGAGATTGCAACAAGATGAAGAGCTTAGTGAAAAGAGTCGCCTTCACTAAGTGGGCCCGCAGGCTATTTTTGGCGCAAAGTCTATTTTTAGACTATGTCTATTTTTAGACATATGGATCATGTTCTATGAGTTGCAGGATGCTATTTGTGGATGGTTGGTCAAGTCAGAAAAAATGGATGGACTTCTATTTTTAGACATACTGGGTGGACTCTATTTTTAGATTTCCAGTCTAAAAATAGATATGTCGAATATTATTAGCCCTTAATAATATTTAGACTCTAAACATTACCTTATCCTCTTGGAGCACTTCAGTTAAGTGAATAGATGTGGCACAGTAGCTGACAGAAGGAATTACGCTATTCCTGAGGGTTAAGTGGAGCTATTGCATGGATACTTCAGTTAGAACTCATGTGACAGAGTTTGGTGGAGTTGATTGAGGAAGTTAGTGGAGTTGTATTCAGTTTAACTAATCTAAACATAGTTGAGTTATTTGTATCTAGTTTAACTGATTGATACAATTAGTGAGAGTGGTGTGAATTAATTATTAATTAATTCACTAATTATAAACTCATTAATCAACTAAAGAATATATCAGTTAACTTCAGTGCATGGACAGTTTCAGTGGAGACCAGTGCAGAGATAGGTGAAAGAGCAGGTTAACTATCAGTTGTGACTATACTGTTGCATATTTGCAACAACCAGTGATTGGAGGAGCCCATGAGGATTGTGCAGTACAAGCCAGGTGGTTCAAGTTATTTAATGAGCCATCCTATAGCATTGATTACGCAATAGAGGCTGGCTATCAGGTGGCAGAGATTGGAGCATGTGTTTTGCTAGATATAGCTTGATTAGTGTGTAGCAATTGGAGGTTGTGCTGAGAGCTTGTGAGGAGATTTGTACAATGATTGTTACATGATCTCTATGACATATAATATACAGATAGTTTGGGTTTTCAGCTTTAAGCTTTCCCATGAAATGCTGTTTTCATATGTGTAAATGTTTATAGTTTTAATGTGCGCATGCAATTGATTTTATTTCCGTATGTAATGATCAATGGTAGAAGAGATTATGTATTGTGCATGAAGTTAAAATAGTGTGTGATCAAGAGAATCTCGGTGAATAATATATCAGTTATTCAAACTTTCTACAATACAAAATTCCCTTTGTATTTTGTAAACACCCACTTTTCCTATGTTTTTAGCTAAACCCTCCGGTTCAATGTTTTAAATGATAAGGACCGTTGATTTAACACCGATCGACGATCAATGAAATATCGCATTGGAGATTTTCGTCGGGTGCATTTGAAATACCCTCACCTTTGTTCCGATGCCGATTGGCCCTTTTGTATATAAACCCCGGTCCCTTTAGCTTTTTCATATATCCAAAGGCCCCACAATCGGGCGCTAAGCATTATAAATAACCCACCTCGAAACCAGTAATCCTTTGTATTTCACGAAAAATCTGATTTTTATGTTTCAAGAGGGTCCCGCCGGTTCATTATTAAAACCATTCGTGACCGTTGATCTTCAGTCTGATCTAACGGCCTACACAATATCGCATAGGAGATTTCCATCGGGCGTGTTTAAAAGTTTTATTGCCCATTCCCGATTGGAAATCTTCCGATGGATTATTGACCGTTGATCTTTTCCGCCCTTCTCTGATCCGACAGCCCTCATCACTCCATCCACAAGCCCTTTCCCCCGCTTGCGATCCCCTCCAATTCATTCTCCGCCGTCGATCTGATCTGCAGATTGACGGTCTACAATCAATCGCATCGAAAATTTTCAGTTGCACATTCCTCTCTCCTCCCCCGATCGCCCGATTTCTAATTGAATCTGAGCTGTCCATACACCCAGATCCGATGGTCCAGATCAATTTTCCCAACCTTTGGTTAAAATCATGAACCCACTTTGTAACGTTTTTTCGTTGACCCATTCTCCGCCTCGTATTTTATTCTATTTTACCCCAGATTCAATCTCCACCGTTGATCTGTTTCATCTAACGGCCCGGATTAATCCCGATAGGCCCAGCACCCTGGGTCTTACCATTTCCCAGATCAGATATCCATCATTGATTCCCTGATCGGATGGTCCATAATAAAACCACCCTACCTGCTTCCGCCCATGCGTCTTATCAATATCGCGCTCTTTTCACGACCGTCAGATCTGAGACCCTTGATCTGACAATTGACGCAATTTTTTGCCCAGATTTAAGCACGAAGGTTAATTCTCCAAGAGATATGTGATATAAGTAGTTTTGAAATGACACGTATCGGGCTAAGACACATATCGCGTTCAAAAAGGTGAAACTACCTACCCGCCTTTTCGCTACGCGATACCACTAGTTTCTTGGTCCGAAACCGCTTTCCCCTGTTTCCACTGCATTCCATCACGTTCATCTTCCATCGTTGATCTATGCAGATCAACGGCCCTTTCTTTTTGATCATTTAACTATCTCCCTGCACATTCTTCCAAGGGATTTCGCAGATCAACCACAACCGTTGATCTCTGAGGCCAATCTCGTTCGACGGCCCAGGATCATTCGGAAACCCCAAATTTCTTTCCAACGCATATTTCCTCTGCCAAAGGGATTTTCACCCTTTTTCCTTTGTTTTTCTTCCATTTCACATAATGTGACCCCTTCACATTATATGTTTAGAACTAATCTCGACCGTTGATCAATATGGATCAACGGATCTGACTTAATCTTCCACCACTTGTTCCAACTGCTTCCCTTTTAATATTTTCAAGCAATCTCTGCTATTCGATGCTTTCATCCAACGGTCGTGACCTAACCACAACCTCCAAAGAAGTCAGACCCAAAAAACGCAGGATTTTCTTAATATTTTTTGTTTGTGCAGGATTTAAAGTTTTTTCAAATGTTTTAAAGGAAAAGTAAAAGCCGAGGATGACGATCCTCCAGGCTTTCATTCATAAAAAAATATCCATCTACAGGGTTCAACACCATGATTTATCGGTGCCTCATGAGCACTGATACTATTATAAAGCCCCTGTATCGCCTGCACATCAACAAGACACAATAAAGCTTAAAATAAACAAAGAGTATCAGTGTCGAAGACCCAACCATATCAGAGATGAAGAATTGAACATTGATTATACAGTTTTGGGTGGATTACGGCTAAGATCGACAATCAAAAGCCTAATCCACTAAATTAAACACAGTTAAAGAACAGAAGACAACATTTAGGCCTGATTATTCCTAACACATAGATTAGGAGAAAATTAATCTTGTTTTAGGTCAAAACAAAATATCTACCAGACAGAGAAAGCCTCCATTGCCACATCATAGGCTAATTGAATCCTCTCAGCTACCATAAGCCACCTGTAGCCTCAAAAAATTCAAAATATGGCCATAGTTATTGCATAACAGATGATATTTTTCCAATACATCTGAACAGTTAATTCAATCAAAGAAATTATTGCAAAATATCAGCAGAGTTATTATAAAGATAGCACAGAGCCTTATGTTGGGAAAAATACCGAGAGGGGGGGGGGGGTGAATCAGTATTTAGTGCATATTCAAAACTTTTACTTTTTATGCTCCAAAACCCATACGCTACTTTGCTGAAGCCAACTAGCGTATACACGTGGATATCCTTCATAAAACTCGCGTATACACAGAGATCTAATTATGCCATTAGTTCTTCACTTATATCATTCCATCATTCATTCATTAGATGTTCTATAAACAGTAAACATGTGTAGTAAGAACATAATAAACCATCACACAAAGCATCACACATGAACACCAGGATTTTTAGGTGGAAACCCAAGTCGGGAGAAAACCACCGCTGCAGTTGCTTAGCCTTCAATATTTTATTATAGAGAAAACATCTTACAACATATGTGCTGGTGCAGACTCCTACCAGCACGCAGGCACCCACCCGCGCTCGTTTACCAGCCTCTCCTGGAAGGGAGCTCCAACCCCCTGACTCGTTTACCAGCCTCTCCTGGAAGGGAGCTACGACCCCCTGATCTCGTTTACCAGCCTCACCTGGAAGGGAGCTACAACCCCCTGACTGAAGGCTACAACCCTCAGCACCTCTATGGACCACGTTTCATCAATTTTCACACTGGATCCAACAACTTCAATATAACCCTTTACTTATCAACAATCATACCTTGCTCATTGCTTCAAACAGAATAGTGAGACCACTGTAACCAGAGTATCAGATTTAACCCAGACTTCAGAATAGATATGCAGAAACACATTCAACCTTCAGCAACCATTAGATCAGAAATCATACGCGCTTTTATTTGAACAAACCCGCGTATATACGCTCTCCGTGGCGAATCAGCGTATGGTTCTTCGTACATTTGTGTCATCAGTAATTCTTCAAAAACGTATACATCACACGCATTTACCTCACGTACGTATTGTCTCACATCTTAGATCTAAGCATTCCATAAACATCTGGAAGAAATACAAATCGCATCTAGATAATTTTCTTCATCATTGGTGCATCATACATTCAGATCTATCATTCAACTCCGTAACCCTTTCCATCTGGGATATACTTCAGAGAGAAATATTCATTCAATCTCGTACAAGTCGCACCCACACTCATGATTTGCACAAATGAATTTCTTTCTTTATATATAGGTTTTCCCTTTTCAATACCATGAGCCCCCTTTTTCAATACCATGAGCTAAAACAATACCATGAGCCCATTTTTCAATACCATGAGCCAAAACAATACCATGAGCCCATTTTTCAATACCATGAGCCAAAACAATACCATGAGCCAAAACTACATTACTTCCGATGGTATTCCTGGACGGGGTCATTTAGACGGATCATTACCCAATACAATGGGTCAATACCATGGTGGTTACCCCTGGTTTCGCACTTTATGAGCGCTTTTGCCCATACCTGACGAACGTCATTGGGCAAGGTACGCTGCGACTTTGTATATATCCTATGACTTTCGAGACAAAATCTTTTCATCAATAGATCTAGCACAAACACATACCTAATTCCTTTCTTCATTATCAGACGACTGAGATACATCAGATTTACATCATTTGGCAAGTCTATCAAGATCAAGAATAACTTCATCGTGTGGATTGCCATCAAGGAAAACACATGCCACACTGCTGTCTTCATCTTCATTTGGCTACATCGTATTCAACACTCTGCATCATATTGCCAACAATCTCCCCCTTTGGACTTGATGGCAACCACGATGGTGTTTGGTTACCACAACAGATAGGTACATTAAGGATACAATGACACCATGTCACTCTCTCCATTTTTGACACCACTCAAACACCATGTCACTCTCCCCCTTTGACATCAAGGCAAGTATGACTAAAACAACACACTTCCGTCTTCCTTATGTAGAAGTTAGAAGCATTCTATAGATTCAATAGACAATGAAGTGGCCAAGCTCCCCCTGAGTCCATGCTGAATCTCCAAACATATTTTTCAATGAAGTACATGACTCTATGAACTTCCTATCACCAAAGACTCATACTTACATCAAATATCCAACCAAGTGGATTTACATATGAGACTCAAATACCCAACCAAGTGGGTTTACACATTTCAATTCAACTACCCAACCAAGTGGGTTTACAAAATTTGACTCAGCTACCCAACCAAGTGGGTTTACAAATTTGACAAGTCCTTACATGACTGAATATTACAATTTTACATCATGGGTCTCAACAAGAACTTTTCATCAAATTACAAATATGACCATTTATGACCAACACCAGAAAGTCCTCAAGAAAGAGAACATATTTCAGAACCATCATAATGCCAACAATGCATTATACTCAGCAAAGCTAATGCTCCCCCTGAATCTGTGCATCCAAGCATCCTTTCCATATGACTAAGTTCCCCTAGTTTGTGCATCTCATGAGAAACATGAACTCGCGTATATACGCGACTGTGTTTCAGAAATCCGCGTATCCAATGCCATCTTCTAAAATTATGCAGATTTGTTCTTTTGACTGGCAGAGAACACTCCCAACTTCTGTCTTAGATACTCGAACGCTTCCCTGGGCAGAGGTTTGGTAAAGATATCAACAACTTGTTCTTTGGAGGGAACATACTCCAGCTTCACCTTTTGCTCAAGCACTTGTTCACGTAAGAAGTGATACTTGATGGGAATGTGCTTGGTCTTCGAATGCATAATAGGATTCTTTGAAATACTGATGACACTTGTATTGTCACACTTAATGGGGATAGGAGGTGTACATTTGATTTGAAAATCTTGTAAGGTTTGCATCATCCAAAGTAGTTGAGTGCAACAAGATGCGGCAGCCACATATTCTGCTTCTGCTGTAGATAAGGCAATAGAATTTTGCTTCTTGCTGAACCAAGATACTAACCGGGGTCCCATATAGAATGCACCACCACTAGTGCTTTTCCGATCATCAACACTTCCAACCCAATCTGCATCAGTGTAAGCATGAAGAGTAAGATCAGCATTCTTTGGATACCATAGACCAAGGTCTTGAGTTCCTTGTAGATATTTGAATATTCTTTTAACAGCCTGAAGGTGAGACTCTTTTGGATTAGCTTGGAATTGTCCAACAATCCCAACTGCATGCATAATGTCTGGTCTAGTCCCAGTGAGATAAAGTAGACTTCCTATCATTGATCTGTATTCTGGTTGATTCATCGTGGGAGAATCATCATGAGAACTGAGATTGCATCCGGTTATCATTGGTGTACTTACAGGTTTGCATTCTTCCATGCCATACTTCTTCATAATTTGCTTAAGATATTTTGCTTGTGATAGGAATATACCATCTGCAGTTTGATGCACTTGCAAGCCAAGAAAGAATGTTAGTTCCCCCAGTAAGGACATTTCAAATTCTTGCTGCATGACAGAAGCAAATTTTTGACTCATAGATTCTTCGTTACTCCCAAAAATGATATCATCAACATATACAACCACAATCAACAGTTTATCATTTTCAATTTTTGTGTATAAATTGCTATCAGCAGTCCCTTTTGAAAATCCTTGTTGATGAAGATATTTGTCAAGACGATAATACCAAGCCCTTGGAGCTTGTTTGAGACCATATAGAGCCTTTTTAAGTCTACAAACAAGATTTGCATCATTTCCCAAAATGAATCCTTCTGGTTGTTATATATATACTTCTTCTTCTAGATCACCATTAAGAAAAGCAGATTTAACATCCATTTGATAAACTTTGATTTGTTGATAACTTGAAAAAGCAAGAAACATTCTTATGGCTTCAAGTCTAGCCACAGGAGCAAAAGTTTCTTCAAAGTCTATACCTTCTTGTTGAGTATACCCTTTGCAAACCAGTCTAGCTTTGTTTCTTACAACATCCCCATTCTCATTTAACTTGTTCTTGAAAATCCATTTAGTTCCAATGACATTTTTATCATGTGGTCTTGGTACCAATTCCCAAGTGTCATTTTTTTCAATTTGATCAAGCTCTTCATTCATGGCATGCCTCCAACATTCATCTTTGCTAGCTTGATTGACATTGTGTGGTTCAATTTTGGATAGAAGTGCCAGATGGCTAGAAGATCCCACAAGAGTTCTCCTTGTTCGTACACCTGATTCCTTGTCTCCCAAAATTTGAGATTCAGGATGATTCTTTTGAACATATCTGGATGGAACTTTTTCAGATAGATCATTTTCAGGTTCTTCATTGGATCCACTGTCTATATCATTTCTATTTGAGGTAGAAGGACATAAGTCACCATCATCTTCTTTTGTTGTTTTTTTTTCTTCTTTAGGGGCTATAGGAGACTCATCAATAACAACATCAATACATTCAACAATCTTTCGAAGCCTTTTATTGTAACATTTGTAAGCTTTTCTTGTAGATGAGTAACCAAGAAATATCCCTTCATCTGATCTAGGTTCAAACTTGCCAAGCTTTTCATCATTATTTTTGATAAAGCATTTACTTCCAAAAACTTTAAAATGCTTCACAGTGGGAGAATTACCATACCAGAGTTCATATGGATTTTTATCACTATTTACCCGAACATGAGCCTTGTTGAGAATGTTAGCTGCTGTATGTGCTGCTTCTCCCTAGAACATGTCAGGAGTTCCAGAATCATCAAGCATAGCTCTAGCCATTTGTTGAATAGTTCTATTCATTCTTTCTGCTACGCCATTTTGTTGTGGAGTGCCTGCTACAGAGAACTGTCTTTTTATGCCATGTTGTTCACAAAATTTGAAGAATTCATTTGATGTATATTCTCCTCCTCGATCAGATCTAAGACACTTGATTTTTAGATCTAATTCATTTTCTACCAGTGCTTTGAAGCTCTGAAATTTTTCAAATGCTTCATCTTTGTGTTTAATGAATCCGATCCAACACATTCTAGAGTAATCATCAATAAATAAGATATAGTATTCTTCCCCACGTGGTGAATTTTTCCTCATAGGTCCACATATGTCAGTATGAATGAGTTCAAGAGGCTCACTTGATGATCCTTCTTTTGCATTAAATCGTACTCTGGTCTGCTTACCGAATTGACAAGATTTGCATATGATAATTTCTGGTAGATTAATATTGGGAAGACCATGAATAGCTTGAATTCTGCTTGCTTTGTTGATTTGAGAGAAGCTCAGATGCCCCAGCCTTCTATGCCATAGCCAATTTTCTGAAGACTTGCTCAAGTAACATTGATCTTTGCAGTTTAGTACATACAGGTTGCTTGGATTTCTTTTCCCTTTTATAATAATTTTACCTATATCAAGATCACGAACCACACATTCTTTTGAACTAAAGACCACTTCTGTTCCTTGATCACACATTTGACTTACACTTAACAGGTTATGCCTTAATCCATCCACATACATGACATCATTAGCCTTCACCTTTTCTTTTAGAAACACTGACCCTTTTCCTTTAATTACAACAAGAGTATCATTTCCAAATGTAACTTTCTTTTCCTTTTCTAGAGCATTATATGCAAGAAGTTTTCTTTTGTCACCTGTCATGTGTCTTGAGCACCCACTATCAATGTACCATTGATTTTCTTCACCTTCCGCAAATAACGCTATCCCACAATTTTCAACCGGTATTTCTTTCTCTTTCCATACTTTAGAGCTTGAGGGAACATGTTCTTTTGGCTAGACCTTGCTCCTGCATTCAGATTCTTCATGACCAAAGTTATTGCAATAAGTACATTCAACTTCGTTTTGAAGAGGAGAGAAGTTGTTATAGGTGTTCTTCTTTGGTTCAATATTCATCCTTTTCTTTCTTGCTTCTCTTGTCATGATGGTTTTATATGCAACACATTGAACAACTTTATGACCAAAATTGTGACATGAGAAACATTGTCCATTGAAGTAGAAATTTCTGTGATCATGAAATCTTCTATTAGAATTTACCTGTTGGTTGTAGCTTCTTTGAAAGCTATCCCTATTAGTGTTCCTTGAATTGAGATGGTCATGCTTTACCTGTAAAGATCCTTTATTCCCTTGCTGAGAGGCTGAATGTAGTAAACCACGTGTAGCTGCTTTTAGATAATTTGGTGCTGAAACTTGAGAAGATTCTCCGATATATCCAAGACCTGTCTTTATAAGAGGAGAACGTTGTACCTTGATAATCTCATCTAAGGTTTCAGATCCTTTGGCAAATCTAAGATTCAAAGTTTTTACTTTCTCAACTTCTTTTCTTTGACTTACCACTTCACATTCTAATTTTTCAATGTGTTTCTTTGCTTCTTCAAACTGCTTTTCAATGGTCTCTCTGATTATCTTTTGTTCTTCTAAGAGAATTTTATATTCTTCTAAGCGTAGTTTGAGTTGATTGTTTTCTTCAAGAAAATCATTTTCCTCTAGAGCATCCATAAAAGTATCATTTTCTTCCTTTTGTTCAAATGCCATGAGAAGTCTAAGATCTTCTTCACATTCTTCCTCACTATCAGATGACCCATCACTGTCTTCATTAGTATAGTAACTTTTCTTAGAGCTAGATCGGTTCTTATTCCTTCTTGCTACTTCGTTTCCTTTAGCAAATGTTTCTTTATAAGGACATTTAGCAGCATAGTGACCAACTTTTCCACACTCAAAACATTTGAAGGGAAGCTTACCTTTGAATCTTCCAGTACCTAGTTGGAGCTTTCTCACAAAATTCGCTTCTTCTTCTTCGGATATATAGCTGGATTCTTTGACAACTTCCTTTTCTTTTCCTCTTGCAGATACCTTAAAAGCAACTTCTTTGATTTGAGAAGGACCTCCTTGTCTCATTTCAAAAGCAGTCAGAATACCATGTAATTGAACAATAGTAAGAGTTTGCAGATCTTGCCTTTCTTCAATAGCTGAAACTTTAGAGTCAAATTTTGAAGTCAAGGATCTTAAGACTTTCTCCACCAAAGTAGTATCGGTTATGGTTTCACCCAAATTTCTCATCTGATTTACAATATCATCTAGACGAAGAAAGAAACTGGCAACACTTTCATCACTATGCATCTTCAAATTTTCATATTCAATTCTAAGAGTTTGGAGTTTTGCACTTTTTACCTTTGTGTCTCCTTCATAGCTTAGAATGATTTTGTCCCATATTTCTTTTGCCGAATGTAGCTGCATCACTTTAGCAAATTCTGATTCAAACATGCTTCCCAATAAGACATTCACTGCTTTGGCATTGATTTCATACTTCTTTCTTTCAGCTGCATCAGTAGGATTGATAACCTTCTTCCACGATTGCCCATACATCTGCACCAAGACTTTGCAGATATGCTTTTGTTCGTACCTTCCAGAATATCAGATTGCTTCCATTGAATAGAGGTGGCTTTATAGACATTACTCCTTCTTGACTTCCCATTGCGACGGATCTCCTTCAAGCAATCAAGCTTCTGCAGAAGGACCTTGCTCTGATACTAATTTTTGGGAAAAATACTGAGAGGGGGGGGTGAATCAGTATTTACAGCATATTCAAACTTTTTACTTTTTCATGCTCTAAAACCCATACGCTACTTTGCTGAAGCCAACTAGCGTATACACACGGATATCCTTCATGAAACTCGCGTATACCCAGAGATCTAATTATGCCATTAGTTCTTCACTTACATAATTCCATCATTCATTTATTAGATGTTCTATAAACAATAAACATGTGCAGTAAGAACAGAATAAACCATCACACAAAGCATCACACATGAACACCAGGATTTTTAGGTGGAAACCCAAGTCGGGAGAAAACCACCGCTGCAGTTGCTCAGCCTTCAATATTTTATTATAGAGAAAACATCTTACAACATATGTGCTGGTGTAGACTCCTACCAGCACGCAGGCACCCACTTGCGCTCGTTTACCAGCCTCTCCTGGAAGGGAGCTACGACCCCCTGCTCTCGTTTACCAGCCTCACCTGGAAGGGAGCTACAACCCCCTGATCTCGTTTACCAGCCTCACTTGGAAGGGAGCTACTACCCCCTGACTGAAGGCTACAACCCTCAGCACCTCTATGGACCACGTTTCATCAATTTTCACACTGGATCCAACAACTTCAATATAACCCTTTACTTATCAACAATCATACCTTGCTCATTGCTTCAAACAGAATAGTGAGACCACTGTAACCAGAGTATCAGATTTAACCCAGACTTCAGAATAGATATGCAGAATCACATTCAACCTTCAGCAACCATTAGATCAGAAATCATACGCGCTTTTATTTGAACATACCCGCGTATATACGTGCTTTACAGAAGACGAACCCGCGTATACTTCAATGTATTTTCCAAGCAAAACACTAATTGCGCATACGCGCTTTTCCTTTGGTAATCCCGCGTATATACGCGCTTCCTCTACGACGAACTAGCGTATGGTTCTTCAGACATTTAGGTCATTGCAATTCTTCAGATTTTACCCTTTACTTCAGAAAGATGTTCGCCTCATCTTAGATCATAAAAAGATCTAGCAAATAAAAATCAGATATAGATACCCTTCTTCATCATTGGCGCATCATACATTCAGATCTATCATTCAACTGTAACCCTTTCCATTCAGATATACTTCAGAGAGAAGTATTCATTCAAGCTCAGACATCTTGCACCCATACTCATGATTTGCACAAATGAATTTCTTCTCTTTATATAGGTTTTCCTTTTTCAATACCATGAGCCAAAACAATACCATGAGCCAAAAAAATACCATGAGCCTGTTTTTCAATACCATGAGCCAAAACAATACCATGAGCCCAAAACTACATTACTTCTGATGGTATTCTTGGACGGGGTCATTTGGACGAATCATTACCCAATACAATGGGTCAATACCATGGTGATTACCCCTGGTTTTGCACTTTATGAGCGCTTTTGCCCATACGCGACTTGGCACGTTGTTTCCCGCGTGCATACGTGACTTATCCTAGACATATCCGCGTATGCCTTGAGACATACTCTTTTCACCATAGATTTAGCACATGCTGAATTCCTTTCTTCATTCCCTTCTGTACTTACTGTAGATACATCAGATTTAGTTCATCAAGGCATAGAATAACTTCATCAGGTGGATTGCCATCAAGGACAACACATGTTAACAGTCGTATGTCTTCATCTTCATTCAGTGGGTTGCCATCAAGGACAACACCGCATCATATTGCCAACACCTTAAGTCAACAAAATCGCCCTAGCAAACTTAATACTTAATGTAAAGCTAATTAATATAGAGAAATATCTGTAAACTTCTCCATTGAGCCCCTCAAAGGCCGAGAAGCATTAAAACGTATTAATTGAACCTGTAGATCTTTTCTCTCTTTCGACCTCCTCATTTTTCCTATAAAATCTTCTTGAGGATCTCATTGTAAAGGGTTGGTTGTAGAACTTTGAAATATACTTGTACTCGAAATTTTCTACATGTAAATAGTGTTCAAAGGCTCTTGAAGCTCTGTTTGTACTCAAATAAGTTAGGCTAAGAAGTGAAGATGATTTCTGAACTGAAACGTTGGACTTGAAGAATGTAACTGGTTTGACATCAATAAACAAGCTGATTCTTGGGATCCTGGTCTATATCACTGGTGAAGTGCTTCTTTCTGTGTTATTGTTTTCATTTCATGTATGCCATTTTTTCCATTATTCTCTGATAAAGAACAACAAGCATAGAGTTAGGATTTAATATTTACAATACCCTTCTTTGACTGATAAGCTTTATCTCAATGTTTTCCTCCAAATTATGTATTTAAGAATGATTTAATACAGTTCGAGCAGTTAGGAATGTCGGCATTCCCTCGTCCTACTGTTTAATTTTAAAATTGTTCTTGAATGTAATTTTCATCATCTGCTAAGTAAAGTTAGACTAGAAAAGTGATGGTGTGCCTTGTTTTCTAGCTTCTTTCTCCAAAGGTAGTTTTGAAAGTTTCCCTAAGAGTATGTCGAAAGCAATTTAGATTTAAAAGTATCTTATTTGATCTTAGGATACACTTTTTTTGTCTTATTTGTTTTTCATCCCTTCTGAAAGTAATTATGCGGATTACTGGATTGTTTGTCTATTGAGTTAAATTTAATACGAACTTGTCCAAGAAGTCTATGGTTAGCCCTGTCCTTGGTCGGTTTTAAACAATTACTTAAAAGGCTTTTCTTGTTTGGACAGACTGATAAATCCTAGTTGAAATTATTGTCTCTTTCCACCCCTTCAACACTTTTATTGTTCCATTCCATCATTTTATCTCAAAGATCTTGTGATATAGATGACTTACCCCTTGGACCACTCTTGAAATTGTTGCGCAATTAAACCCTTTTATGACTCCATAGCCCAATGGACTAAAAACCAACGTCATATCTATCATATTAGCCAAAGTTTGTTCTGATTGCTTGCAACTTCACACCTTTGAAACTCTTTCCATTTTAGGACTTTCCACTCAACTAAAATCATGCTCAACCATCCAAAACAAACCAAAACCCTTGCTCCTAATAACTAGCCTAATATCATACCCAAAAGACTTAAAGATAAATCAATCTTTGTACTTTATGGAGAGATCCCTCTCTGGATTTAGGAGGGCTAGATCCTGGAATCCAAAAGTGGTTCAAGTATACTCTCCGCAGTTATGGTCTCACGAATCTGCTGGAATTACGGGGAGGTAAAACAAGTCTCGATTCTTATCAAGTCATGTTAGGGCACTAGGTAGCTTAATATAATCTATAAAAGAAAACACGTCCAACATTTCAGAACAAAGTATGAAAAAAATGAACCATTACTTAGATTGCATTGTAAGCCAAGAAACCAAATTTATCAATGCATGGAACTATATTTGAGCCTCCCTATTGTTCTAAGGCTCCATTTCATAGTCATACTTCTTTTTCCCTCTAACCCCAAATATTCCTTTTGAGATTTTTCCACAATTAGTCTTAATTTTTAATAAAGATATTTTTTCCTTCCACTTTGTGTTCAGTTCCCTTCACCTTTCAAGATGAACTACTTTCTACAAATAAAAATTTTGAATCCTATATCCAATGGGGTTTGTATATTAGAAAAGGTATTTTAGAAAATTGTTCCAAACCACTAAGGTTTTTTATGACTTTAGATTTTTCGATGGAGAATAAATCCTTAGCCACAATTCCCAACCCCTAACCCATTTAACCCTCTAAACCTCTAAACCCGTAACCCATTTAACCCCTAAACCCTAAACCTTTAAACCCTTAACCCCTAACCCCTAACCCCTTAATGCCTAACCCATTTAACCCCCTAAACCCCTAACCCATTTAATTCCTTAACCCTAAAACTCTAAACGCTTAACCCCTAACCTTAAACCCTTAACCCCTAACCCATTCAACCCCCTAAACCCCTAAACCCCTAAACCCCTAACCCATTTAACCCCTAAACCCTAAACCTCTAAAACCTTAACACCTAACCCCTTAAACCCTAATTCCCGACCCATAACCCATTTAACACCCTAAACCCCTAAAAACCCTAACCCATTTAACCCCCTAAAACCTAACCCCATTAACCCCTAGCCCCTAACCCCTATAAATGTCCTCCATCATCAATTTCTGCAAAGCGTATGATCCTAGTCCAACATGTTCATCAAGTTATTACTCTATCATTGACACATCTGCAACATCCTCTTCTTCAAATGTCTCAGCTTCTTATTCTTCATCACAATCTGTAGCTCCATCCTACTCCATTTACCAACCAAGTAGAAGAAACTCTACTTCAAAATTATCCTCCAAGACTTCAAGTCCAACATGAATTCGTGGGTGCTCTTCTTTCATACGCCTCAACCCATACAAGGTCTGAAAATTCCTCCCTTGACATTCTTCCCAATGTCTTTCCCCTGCCAATGTCTCATTGAGACCAACCAATATAATGTCAAAGATTCATTGCCAACTGCAGCCTTGTCGCTGTATTCAGGTCGGGTCGGGTCGTGTGAGGGCGCCCAAGGAAACGCGTTTGGGCAGGTCGGGTCATGTCGTGTGAGGGCACCCAAGGAAACGCGTTTGAGTGCGTCAGGTCGGGTTGTGTCATGTGAGAGCACCCAAGGAAACCCATTTGGACGGGTCGAGTCAGGTCAGTTCATGTGAGGGCGCCTAGGGAAATGCGTTAGGGCGGATTGGGTCTGGTCGGGTCGTGTGAGGGCACCCAACGAAACGAATTCGAGCGGGTCGCAGGGTCTGGTCGTGTGAGGGAGACCGTATCAAAAATGTGAAGTTGTGACCACCCATGTGCCTTGTGCACATTCATGCGACTTGTTTGTCATTTTCTGCCTTGTGCCTTCATTTGGGTAGGTCTGGTCGTACCATGTGAGGGCACCTAAGGAAATGTGTTCGGGTTGGGTTCTCGGGTCGAGTCAGGTCATGTGAGGGAGGTCGTATAAAAAATGCTAATTTGTGATCACTCGTGTGCCTTGTGGCACATGTTTTTATGACTTGTTTGCATTTTTCGCCCTTGTGCCTTCGTTCAGGCGGGTTGGGTAGGGTCATGTGAGGTCGCCCAAGGAAACGTGTTCGGGTTGGGTCAGGTCATGTGAGGGTGCCCAAGGAAACATGTTCAGTGCAGGTCAGATTAGGTCGAGTCGTGTGAGGGCGCCCAAGGAAATGAGTTCGGGTCAAGTCGAGTCGGTTCGTGCCATGTGAGGGCGCCCATTAAGGAAACACGTTCAGGTCAGGTCATTTGAGGGAGGATATATCAAAAATGCTAAGTTATGACCGCCCATGTGTCTTGTGTACGTTTCTGTGAACCATTTGAATTCCCCCCCCTGTGCATTCATTTGGGCTGGTCAGGTCAGGTTGGGTCGTGTGAGGGTGCCCAAGGAAACACGTTTGGGTTGGGTCGAGTTGTGTCGTGTGAGGACGCCCAAGGAAATGCATTCGGGTCAGTTATGGTCGGATTGTGTGACGACAGTCGTATAAAAAATTCTAAGTTGTGACAACCCATGTGCCTTGTGCAATTTCGTGTGACCCGTTTCTCGTTAGCTCCCTTGTGCCTTCGTTCGGGCAGGTCGGGTTATGCCGTGTGAGGTTGCCCAAGGAAACTCGTTCGGGTCAGGTCGGGTCGGGTCGGGTCATGTGAGGGTGGTCATACCAAAAAGGCTAAGTTGTGACCGCTCGTGTGCCTTATGCACGTTCATGTGACTCATTTTCCATATGGTTCTCCTTTGTGCTTTCATTCTGGTGGGTCGGGTCGTGCCGTGTGAGGGCTCCCAAGGAAACGCGTTTGGGTCGGGTTGTGTGAGGGAGGTTGTATCGCAAATTGTAAGTTGTGACCACCTGTGTCCCTTAATGTGCACGTTCGTGCGACCTGTTTGTCATTTTCTCCCTTGTGCTTTAGTTCGGGCGGGTCGGTGTTATAGCATCATTTATCACCTTTATATACTTGATGACTTATGCATTGGCCTTGGGTAGCCCTTCCATTCAAACTTGGTCACACTTCTTAAAAAACAGTATTTTAAAATCCATACGCGACTCTGCCCAGTTTTTTCCACGTGCAAATGTGGGTCCATCCATAGCTGACCCATGTATGCTATTTAAAATACTAAAAAATATATAAGTTCCCTATTAATGAGGTGGGGTTTATGGATTTTTCTTGTAACTTAACTACCCCAACCCGTGGCCTAACTGTTCCCCAACTCTAAAAACTAATTTGAGGAAGTATAAATACACCTCAAGGGAATGGCCTAAGGGAGGAGAGAGAATGTTATTTATATTATAGCCTGTTGCATGGAAAATTTTAGGGGCTAATATTCGCAGGTGGGCTAATTTTATATGGTTTTTCCAAAAAAAAAAAAGATTCACCAATTTCCATTTTTTTATAAAAATGATTCGCCCAAATTTTACAATATAAATTTATTTTACGTTAAAAATCGCCAACATTATATAGACAATATATATAATATCATTATAAATTTGAATAATTTTACAAATACATCAATAAACATTTTATAGTTTGCATATTAGGGACTAGTGAGATTCGCCAATTTTTAAAACTTCAAGATAATTTTCCATCCTTAAAATTATCCCTCCTGTTATAGCCCTAATCAAGTCTGATATTTCCCTGTGCCTCCTACTTTTCCCAGGTCCAGGATACCCTTGTTTCCTTGAGATGTTCACCCCCACTTTATGTGTCATCCTTTGTGCACCCTTTATGGAAGAAGCTTTGTGAGGCTAGGGCTAGACGGATCCGAAGGACAGTTTCGCTTGGAGCCGTGGTAGATCTCAAGTGATTTCTTCACTTTCTCTTTACATATTATCAATAAAAGAAGCTTTGTCCTGTTCTTGATGTCTTTGTGTTATATGTCTCCTATCCATGTGGAATGATCTTGTAATGGTTTATTTCATGTTATTTTTATGAGATTATATATGCTAACATGCTGACATCTAGGACATATATGCTGTGCAACTAGTTCGTGTGATTTGTCTTGATTGTTTTGCAGGTTTTGAAGCACGAGGAGTAGCAGAGGGTTTGCACCCTGCGGGATTGACCCCAAATGTAGGACAAACGAGTAAGGTCTTCTATCCTCAATTTTCTAGTTCAAGCATTAAAAATAATAATTAGAATGCTTCTTATGATGATATTCCATCCGCTTTGTTAGGTCCTTCAACCCAGAACTTAGGGTAGCTTTTCCTGTAACAGAACTAGTGACTCCACTGAGGATTACATCCATGTAATTCCTAGTTTGGGTTGTTTTTATCTATATTTTGGGTTCCCTGATAGTTTAATCACCTTTTTAGTCTAGTAGGTTCTTTTTCCATCGAGGCAAAGTTCTGATCTTCTGGATCAAGCTTGGGTTGTTCTTTTTTCCTTATTGAATTTTATATATGCTACTTCATTTGTGCACAATTACGTATACCTATTGTTTCTTCCAAAAGAACCAGTGTATACGTGTGTTTCTTTTGGTACAGTCACGTATACACGTGTGTTTTGCGTAGTGGCTCTGTGTATGCCCTGTAAATTTTGAAAATTTGAATGTTGGGACTCTATAAGTCTTTCTTGTCTATTTTTGGTCATCCTTGTGGAACCTCTTAGGTGTCTGGACTGTGATTCTTTTAGTTGTTTGTCAACTTCTCTCCTTTTCAAGTGAAGACTTGGTCATTCTAGGGTTTTTCCTGTTTGGTGAAGTTTCAGTTGCGACTATAGCACCAAGACTTCTTTCTTAAGTCCTTGGAGGTTTTTACCTTTTAGAATAGTGAGCCTTTGTCATTTTGTGCGTGTTTGCCTTATGAATTTCTTCACTTTTTTGTTTTTTCCTTCTTGACTTTCTTGGTTTCTTGTTTCTTAGGATCAACTTTCCGGTGAATGTTGAAGTTACCTTTCTTTGGTTTCTTGAAGTTTTTGTTTGATGGAAGTTTATACTACTTTTTTGAATCAGTTTCTTGATTCAGTTACTTCTCTTTGTTTGTTTGAGTCCCGCTAGGAAAGTGGCATGGTTGGCTTATGCATTTGGAAGTTCCCTGGTTGGCTCAATTTCTTGATTTGGTACCTTTGGTAGTTATGTGCTTGTCTTATTGAAATTTTCTTGTTTCCTTAAAATTTAAAAGCCAAAAAAATATCTGTTTTCCATTTCTTTTGCTTTGGTTTTATTTTCATGGTTTTCACCCATTTTGAAGCAATTTGCTAGTTTCTCGTTTTTGGTTCAATTGATTGGTTTCGAAAGGTGTCCTTGTTTGGATTTCTCTCTTTTATATCAAGTTTGTTTTGGAATTTTTGTGTGCAAAGGAGTTCCTATTGGGACTTATCTCTTCTTTTTTGTCAAAGTGATCGAATCAGTCTTATTTAGAAACTCTCTTTTGTGTCCCTTTATGAGTAGTCCTAGAATTTGCACTTATCATTGGCAGTTTTTTCATTAGCTGCACCGTTAAGAATTTTAGTCTTTTTGATAGTTTTCTGAAGTGTGTGAAGAGTGATAACTGAAAAGAAAAAATAAGTATTTTTGTTTATTAATAGATTTTTAGAACCCAAGTAGAAATCTCTTTTCATTGAAAGGAAAAAATTACATCTTCATGTAGTATGTTTTCTATTGATTTATTTTGCGTCGAAAACATCATAAGTTTCATCTCCATCTACCCTTTAACTTAAGTAATAACCATTTAAAATCAAGAAATTAACTAAAATGAGCTAGAATTTTTTCGCATTGTCATTAACTATACACCAAATAGTCTAGGTCATAGGGCCTTGGAATAGGTGAGTGGAGAGTTAACTCTCCCAGGCCACTCAAAACTGTCAAACATAGAAAGTTGATTTATGAGTGAAATATAACTTCGTTAAGTGGATTGAGAAAGCTCTACCTCCAGAGAGTTAAGCACAAGGGATAGTGAAGGCAGAGACGAGAGATACCACCTCTCCTATTTGATGAATCTTGAACTAAGACTATTCTGCCTGACTACCGAGACAGACTGGTGCCCTTAGTTCCCTTTCCTAGAGACCACACAAGTGACTGCAGGGGGGAATACCCGTGGTAACTAAGGTAGAAGTTGTATCACTTTCATTAGTACTTATAGAGGGTGCCCTTACGAAGCTTAGGTAATTTCACCGATAAAGGCTTTTGTCAGGCGGTCAACGTAACTGCTTCTGTTACCTTTTCTAGTAGGCCTGGGGCGTAATTACCTAAACTATTTTTGGAAGGTCCTTTTATTCGCTTTCTTGTATTTTGGTGTCTGGTCCTAATCACCCAGAGTGGAAATACCTGAAGGCTGCTTGATTGTTGTATCTTAGGTACTTTTGATAGAGTTTTCTCTTTTCTCCTAGATTACCATAGCTTCTTAATTTTTGGAGTCTAATTAATATCATAATTATTAAAAGTGGTTGACCAATTTCCTCATCGATCGAGGAGGCTTCGTGGGCCTTCTCCTGCGAGTGTTGAGCCTTCTTCAAGAAGGTGTAAAAACAATTCAGTGGGTGATTTTCATCCAGTAGTTTCAAACGCATCGAAGATTGATCCTCCGAATGGGGTTGTTGTTTCTGCGGGTGGTCCTAGTACTAGAGGTATTATAGAGAGGGTTACTCCACTCATCTCTAGAGTCTTTTTTCTGGGAGAGGAAGTTGAATTTGAATAGGTTCCTCAACCTCCAGGTACTCCTTCCTCTCCTCTTCCTACGAGTTTTGCAGACATTTTGTTGTACGTTGGTCCTGCGTCTCAGAGACCAACTAGCCCCCATCCTTATCCCTTTCTTTCGATGGCCACGGTTGTGAATACAACTTCATCTATGAGCACTGCTAGTGTGCATACTCCTCTTTGAGTTGAAAGGGGGGGTACTATTTCTATTTCAACTGTCACTTCTAGTGTTGCTATGTTTGGCTCTGATTCTATTCCTTCTTTGTCTGGGGGCACCCAAGAAATTTCTTCTCATTCTGGTCCCCTTTCTTTTGGAATGCCATCTAGTTCTATTCCTTCTGTTCCCTTCACTACTGATTCTACTGTCTCCACACTTATGCCTTCTATGGCTAGTGGGTTAGCTTATTTTCAGGGTTTCCCCTTCGAAAGTGGTCACATTCCTCATTTGAACCCTTAGGATCTTTGCCTTTCACCTCTCAAAATCAAGGATTCAATCCTTTCCTCAGAGGTCAAATATCTAATGATTTTTCAGGTTGGAACCCTTCCTTTATAAGGTTGGGAGCTGGGAATCAATTTTTCTCTGGTTAGCAAGGGAAGGTACATTTCCCTTCCGTAGGTGCTTCCCAGGGTTTCTTTGCATTCACCAATGCTTGTAACCCTTACCAAGGGGTTTCTTCTTCATTTAAAACTTCGATTAGAGGGAATATCCTGTTTATAGTAATCCTATGATGGGAGGGGGTCCTTCTTTGAATTCTTTTGGGAAACAAGGTTTCTCTTATGGCTTAGCGTTTTATACGAACAATCTCTGGCAACCTAGTGCCTCAAAAAATCCAAGGTATTCTTTTCAAAATGTTGGGAATCCTTCCTATGGGGGATGGAATTCTCAAGCTCTTCCACTCTTACCTTTCATAGAAACTTTAAACTTTCCAAATATATCAAAATGATTTGATTCGATATAGTCCGGGTTGGCCTCTGGTCCCTAATAAAATTCCCTCAGATATTCCAAAATTTGAAGAGAAGACCGACGAGGATCTGGCTGACCATATTAACACTTTCCACTTATGGTGTTCGTCGAACTCCCTTATCGACGATTCAATTATGTTGAGGCTATTTCAACACACCCTAACTGGGAACGCTGCAAAATGGTACAATGAGCTGACAGGGGGGAGTTTTGCTACTTTTGGCGAGTTGGCTACTATTTTTTTGAACCATTTCTAGTTTCTTGTTCGTTATGATGTAAGCACTGATCTTCTGGGAAATTTCCAGCGGTAAAAGGCAACCCACATTTTTGATCATATTGAGGAATGGAGGAGAAGGAAGAGGCTTATCAAAGCCCAGATTTCGGATGAGTTCCTTCTCGAATGGTTTCTTAAATCTTTACAGCCATAAATCTCGAAGGTTGTATCCTTTTCTAGGTTATTATCTGAGGAGGATGCTAGCTTTAGGGCTCTGTAGTTAGAATTAATCTATTCTTAGTCTGGGGTCCTTAATAAGATTTTTCCAGATGCTCCTCATTCCAAAATAGATTTAGCCAAAATGAAGCTAGGTCCTCATGCTGACGGAATTATAGGTACCATTAATAGTGGCACAGCTAACCTGATAAATCAATTGCATCAATTATCTTTACAATCTTCTCCTTCTGGTTAGGCTACACCGTCGGTGTCGACTCCTTCTTAGCCCTTAACTATTAATTATCTCCACACTTCTAACCCCAAAGGAAATCAACAATCCGATGGGAAGAAGAATGGATAGAATAATAATAAGAAAGACAAGGATGGGAAGGGAAATGTGAACAGATCCAACGATATTGTTGGAGAGGGTAAGAGGGACAATAAGAATAAGGTTAAGTTTCCATGCAAGTTATGCACTGGAGACCATCTTACTCCCCTCTGCACAAAAATTTAGGATGCTCAACACTTGTTAGCTCAGTAGGGTTCCTGTAGTTCCTAGGTTGTACTGACAAACCCTTTTGTCCAAGGGCAGCAGCTACGTGCTGGCGCAAATGCGAATACTGGAGCTCCCGCAGGGGGCAACCAGGAAGGGGGGAATTCATCTAATGTATATATGATGAGTGTTCACACTGATATCACTATGAGATATCGTGACTATGGCGAAGCTAATTATTTGAAAGCTAAGGGTGCTCCTAGTAATTTTGAGCCACTCCATATAGAGAGGCCTGTAGTTGAGCCTGTACCTCGGATGCCGAAAGGGTATACAAAGTGTACAATGATTAATCCTAATGCCAAGGCTGCCCAAAACTACTCTATTGTAGAAGATCTGGCCCAAATTCCTTGTGCCATGTCTACATTAGAGTTACTCCAGTCGTGCCCAACATAAAGGAGTGAATTTCTCACTGTCATTGGGGCTGTTGATCCAGAAACATCTCTTATGATCACATTTGACATGTTTAATTTTAAGAATAAACTTCCTCATCACATGGATTTTCAGATTAATTCTACATATCGGAAGATCAATATTTTTCGAATAGTAGTCGATGAGGGTGCTTCCACACGTGTTATGTATATCTCATGTTGGAAATCTATTGGATCCCCTTCAGCTATCCCTTCAGCTACTCTTCTCACTGCATTTGATGGTCATTCTCACAGGCCACATGGCATTGTTCCAGCTTTACCCATCTCTGCTGGGGATAAAACTGTCAATATTGAGGTCGAGATAGTTGATGCAAATTTAGACTACAACCTTCTGTTGGGGTGAAATTGGATTTATGAGATGGATGTTATTTATTCCTCATTATTTCGCATCTTTTATTTTTCCTACGAAGGGAGGATTGTCACTGTTGACCAGATGGGCTGTTCTCCTGTAGATCTGAATGCATCTACTGACTCTACTATACCCTTGATGAATGATGCCAAGCAGCCTATTGAGAATTTGGGGGTTGGAATGTATACATATTTTATGGGTACTTTTGATCTTTCGCCTCCTTTAGTTCATATTCATGCTATCTCATCCTCCAGGGTTCCTACTCGAAGAGAGTTCTTCCAAACTCATTATTTTTCGGACCCTTGGACCTTAACTTCTCCTACCTCCACATTAGAGGAAGGTCAAGTGGGTGGAATGAAATTTCCTATGTCTATAGTTGATATTTCTTATCAATTTATTGTTGACTCTACAGAATCCATTCCAGTTTCTCTTTCAACAGAGGAGTTGGATGAAGATGTGGCTCCGTCTTGAAATCTTAGTTCATCTTCTGCTTAGGATTGCCTTGATACCACTGTTCGATATAAAGAGGATATCCTTGAAGAAATTACTAGTGTAGAAAGACCGTGGGATGATTTGCATCATCAGTCCTATTTTCTACCAGACTTGTGAGAAGTTGAAACAAGTTTGTCTAACCCTCAGTTTTCTGGTCCTGTTTACCCAGTCTTGAACCCCTTAATTCCCGCACAGGTTTTGCTGAAAGGAACATGGTTGTCATTTATGCTACTACCTCGGTCAACATCTCTAGAGATCCCAACGTTATTGAGAATGTCTTCATTGGAGTTGAATGCTCCCCTGAAGAGATTAAAACTTACACTGATATATTTAGATAATTTTGGGATGTGTTTGCTTTCTCTTATGAGGAAATTCCTGGTATAGATCAATCTATTGTCTAGCATGAGATCAAGACTTACAAAAATGATAAGACTATTCAGCAGAAGCTTCGTCTGGTCAACCCTAGGAAGGAAACAACTAATAAGGCCGAGGTTGAGAATTTTCTAAAGGCGGGTTTCATATAACCTGTTATGTTAACTGAGTGGGTTTCGAATCCAGTGCTAGTGGAAAAGAAACAAGGAATGATCCAAATTTGCATTGATTTCAGGGATTTGAATAAAGCATGTCCAAGAGATAATTTCCCCACATTGTTTATTGATCCAATTATTGATGAATGTGCGGGGAATGAGATGTTCTCCTTCATGGACGGTTTTTCGGGATATAAAAAAATTACTATTTGTCCTGAAGATCAACATAAGAATAATTTTATTTTCCCCTGGGGTACTTTTGCTTACAAAGAGATGCCTTTTGGCCTTAAAAATGCTGGAGCTACTTTCCAGTGAGCTATGTCCTATGCCTTCCACGAAATCAAGAATATTATCGAAGCATATTTGGATGATTTAGATGCTCGCTCTCGAAAGAGAATTGATCATCATTCACACCTTCGACACGTTTTTGAATGGTGTCATTATTATAAAATTCGGTTGAACCCTAATAAGTATGTTTTCCCATCACATCTTGTTGATTGTTTGGATTCATCGTGTCTACGGAAGGGATTCAGGTAGATTCCTTCAAGGTTGATGCAATACTTCATTTACCTCCCCTGTCTTTAATTCATCAGCTTCAAAGTCTACAAGGTAAAGCCAATTTCTTAAGGAGATTTATCGTTAATTATGCCAAGGTGATGAAATGATTTATGAGGTTGTTAGAGAAAGGAGTTCCATTATTTTGGGAGGAATTTTCTCAAGGCTTGTTCAATGCTTTAAAAAAGGCATTGAACTCTACTCCATTATTGAATCCACCTTATTATAGCAGAGAATTCCTTTTATATCTCATTGCAACAGAATCTACTATTGGTATGGTTCTAGTTTAGGAAGATGATGCTCTTTGTGAGCATGTTGTTTACTACCTTAGTCGAGGCTTGGTGGGTCCTAGACTCTGGTATTATCCCATTGAGAAATTAGATTTGGTAGCTGTCCATGCTGCCCATCATCTCAGGCATTATATCCTTCTTTGAAAAGCTTATGTTTTGGTAGCAGTTAATCCATTTCAATTTGTTATCAGTAGGTGAGTGATGGGGGCAATTACAATCGATGGATTGTCATTTTTCAAGAGTTTGATCTCGAATTCCTGTCTTCCAAATCCAAAAAATATTTAGTATTTACGGAGTTGATATCTGAGCTTCCCTGTGGAGAAGAGATTGTTTATGAAGAGTCATTCCCTAATGAACATATTTTCCTCATTTCTTCACAGGATCATTGGTATGGAGATCCCATTGTTTATCTCCAGACTGTGAAGTTTCCCTTAGTTTTTTCAAAAGATGAGCGTTGAAAGTTGCATCACTTCGCTAAAATTTATATTATTTTCAATCCTTAGACGTTTCTTAACTCTCGAAGAAGCTGAGGTTGTGTTGAGTGATTTCCATAGTGGAGCTTGTGGTGGTCATTTATCTGGGCTTGCTATGGCCCAAGAGATTTTGAGTGAAGGATATTTTTGGCCCTCGATTTTCAAAGATTGTGTTGAGGTGGTCAAAAAGTGTCATCCTTGTCAAGTATATACTCGGAATATGCACGCTCATCCAGCTCAACTCTTTCCTGTTGTCACTGTCGATCCATTCACAAAGTGGGGTATTGATTATACTACTTGTAACCCACCTTCAAAAAAGGGTCATAAGTATATTATTGTAGTAGTAGACTACATTACGAAGTGTGCTGAGGATATGCCTACCTTTGCGAACGATGGTGAAACAAAAACCCTGTTTCTATTCAACTAAATCATTTCTCGCTTTGGTATCCCCAAAGATATTGTCAATGACCATGGCAGTAATTTTCATAATAGCATGATGGTCGAATTGGCTCTCAAATTTGGTTTTCGATAGGAGCATTCATCTCCATACTATCCTCAGGCCAATGGGCAGGTTTAAGCTGTAAACAAGTCCTTGAAGACTATCCTTCAATGGACAATTGATAAATCTAGATCCAATTGGCATGTCATGTTGTATCCTACACTTTGGGCATATCAGATGTTTGTGAAGACTGCAACTGGATTTTTTATGTTCTAACTATTTTATGGGTTGGAATCTATATTTCTTGTTGAATGTGAAATTCATTCCCTTAAGCTAGCAGTTAAGCTTCTTCCTGACACTTCAAGTCTTGAAGAATGCCTTTTCCATCTAGAACATCTCGATGAGCAGTGTCGAGATGCAACTACGATGAACTAGACTCATAAGAAATGAGTGAAGGTTCAGTATGATAAGGCAATCAAAGCTAGGGTTTTCTCCGAAGGTGACATTGTTTTGGTTTACTCCCAAGAAAAGGATGCCTTGGGGGCAGGCAAGTTTAAATCCATGTGGTATGGCCCTTTCATTGTTAAAAAGGTACTGAAGAAGGGAGATTATGCCTTGTTTATTTCAACGAAAATGAGTTGGCGGAGCCCATAAATGGGCTCTATCTGAAGAAGTATTATTCCTAGGCTTCGACCTAGAATTTTATTTGTTGTGCATATTGTATTTTCATACATGTCTGTTTATCAATTTTTGATGTGACTTTGATGATTTTGATATGCTTTGGCAAGTGTTTTTGGATGAGATGAGTCATTTTGGCTTTGCTGATGGTGCTAGCAGAAATACCTGGAATCTTGCTTCCACATCTTGGGTAATTCACTATCCATCCAGTCAACTTCTAGTCTCAAGGGGTGTATGCATTGGTACTTATTCGAACAATGTGGCAGAGTACACTACAATGGTCAACCTACTCTTACAGGCAATATCTCTTGGTGTTTATTCGTTAGTAGTATACTTGGATTCGCAACTGGTGGTTTCACAATTAAATATCACCTATCTTTTAAGAGACCCATTTTTTCATCGATTATTTTTTAGAGTGCGTTTATTACAATATTCATTTCAATATGTTACATTCATTCACATTCTTCATTCAGATAATTGGTTGGCAGACTCATTTGGTAATCAAGCACTTGATTGGCATATTAATCATTCAACACTTTAAAAAATCAAAAAACATCATTCATCATTGTACATTTGGGACAATCACATCATATAAAATCGATGTATATATATATATATATATATATATATATATATATATATATATATTTAAGTGTGTTAAAAATATATAAAAATCGAACAATCATGTCCTACAAAATTAGGGCTTATACCTGATCATGTTCATCATAAAAAATATTACAGTCATCCGATCAAATAAAATCTATCACTATGGGCCCTGCCCAAGATAGGTGTTCTGGAAGAACACTATAGTTGTCGCCACACGGCGGAACAACCACACCCAGTCACGTGGTACTGCAATCACTTGTCTCTGTATAACATTCGGGAGATCCTCTATGGAAGCTATAGGGACTTGGTGAGTTAAACTCTCCGAGTTTCTCTAAATAGCATATAGGGTTCTCCCTGGGTCTTCTGCGACATCCTCAACTTCTCTTCCATAGCGCCTATGCCTCATGAAACCCTCAAGTTTTACTGGTCCCATGTCTGCATCATGATCAATAAAAATTTGTAAGTCATATTGTCCTAAATGAAAATATTTTTCATTTTCATATAATTTGAAAAAATAAAATAAAAATCATATAATCAAAAAATCATTGTGCGATCTTACCAATCACCCCCCATGTTGCATCGGGTGGAAGAACCAAATATGGATATGCTCTTAAATCTATCGCAACACAGGTATAGTCCTTTACTGAGATGTAGGGATAATTTTAAGGATGGAAATTTATCTTGAAGTTTAGAAAACCTGGCGAATCTTGTAGTCCATCATTTCCAATCTATAAAATGTTTGACAATATTTTTTGTAAAAATATTCAAATCTCTAATAATTTTATATAGTCTTGATATACAATTTTGGTAATTTTTAAGGTGAAACAATTTTATACTATAAAATTTGGGCAAATCATTTTTAGAAAAAATGAAAAGTAATGAATCATTTTTTTGGAAAAAGAATGGAAAATTAGCCCACCTGTGAATATTAGCCCCTAAAAGTTTCCTTGCTGCGATGACTTGTTCTCCCGACCAAAGGAATAACTCATCATCCCAAGTAGTCCGGGGGACCTCACTACCCCACAGTATCTTCATCGGGACTTCCCAACTAGCTATCCGTGGATAACGAGGGCTACTGATGGTAGAGATGATCTTGGGAAGAGGCCCTTGAACTCTCTCAAACAAGAATGTGCAGAGATGGTACCATAGCCAAAATCCTTTGTTTTTCTCCTCCAGATAGAAGTCAATTGTTTCTTCAGATTTGCAAATAAGGTTGTGCACCAATCATATAGCATGGTAAAGCAATCCACTTCCAGAATCATCCTTCCTTAGGAAGTTTGGTGTAAGGAAGCTGATCCTATTACCCTCACAATGGTGAACATAAGGGTCTTCAACTGCATATCTCACACATCTCTAATTGGGATCTGTGTCCCCACCTTCTTAGTACCCTCAATACAGTAAACCTGAATATAATCATCGAAATTAAGCCCTCCTGTGGGATTTCCTTGCAAGTTAACTGGTTCCCCTCTCCGAGAGAGTCAAGTTATGAAGTAGATATCTTCAATTTCTATCCTTAATGGAATTTGATCTATCATGAAACAATCTTCATCTGGATCCCAATAATTCACTAACATCTCAAGCAATCTTGTGTTAGTTTTCATATCTGGCATTTTGAAGAATTTTAATAATCCGCATCTACGGAGGATATCCAAGGATGCCTAGTCCTGCATAACCTCATTATCAATTGTGCTATGCTCTCTTTCCCTCCAAGAAGATTTTCATACTGAATCATTTCATTCATTAACCATTTAGAAATCAATTTTAAAAATCCTCTCTGTGCATACATGACTTAATTCAAACATAGTCGCATCTATAAGCAAGTTCCTCATTACGAACCCGTGTATATGCAGGGGGTTTCAGAAAAAAAACATATTTCTCTATGTTGAAAATCCCAAAATTTTTCTTGAAATGATAACAAAATTGATAAACAAGCTGAGTAGGAGGCTTACCTGAGTGATTTGGATCGATTCGATGGACGATTTATCCATTTGCAAGAAAGGGATTTTTTGCTCCAGAGCACTTTCACAATTTCTTCACAGCACAAATGACCAAATGTGAGTCCAAAAGGCCTATTTATGCCCAGAATTCAAAAAAAATTCTCAAATTTCGTTTGTGTTATTTTTTTTAATTTATTCATGACCTTTTTATCCTTTTGGCTTTTAAGTGTTGGGAAAAGTTATTTTCAGGTCCATTCTAGTGATTTTAAGATCATTCCATTTTTTTCTTTGTATCCATGACTGCTGACCTGTCATGGAAGGTATTTGATTCTGAAGTGGCATATAGGTTAGGGAATTCACTTTTCATTGCACTTACGCATACTAGCCTCCATTCTGAAATCTTGCCATAGGGTCGACCCCATGATATTATGAATATTTAACCAATTTCACTTGCCAATTTTTAAATCATGATATTATGGTAGAGCCATCCTTTACATGGGCTTCCTGGTTAGTTCGTCGCTAGCATTTGTTGCTCTTGGTTAGTTCGTCGCTAGCATTTGTTTCCCATGCTGCAATTTGTGTAGGTTAGGGATTCCTCTTTAGTCTCGCCATGACTTATGCATTGAAGCTTCATTCTTCTTCTTCTTCACTATATTTATTTTGGCCATATACCTTAGAGGCTCCCATTTTGTTGTTGAGTTGTATTGTTGCATTTCATATCGACCATTTATATATCTTGGCCTTTAGCCAACTTCATTTAGACTCATGTTTAAGCCATCTTTTGACCATGTCTTTCTGCAAAGTCAGCCATGCAATGACTTAGCCTTCACAAATTGACACCTTTACCCATGGATGGAACATTCCTCTGAGTGTCACTTATGAGTTTTCACCACCTTGCATTGAGCATAGGATTCTTTCTATGCCAGGAACTAGTGCATCTGTTTATCGACACTCGTTCTATCCATTATACTATAGGAATTATTTTATTATTTTTCAAGCTTTGAAATATGAAAAAGAAAAAAAAAATATTTGAAAAAGAGCAGGGAATAGACATTACTTCCATATTCGATGGTAGATAAAGAGTCAGTTGTGTCACCATTGAACAAAGCATAAAAAAGCTAAGTATTTTCTCTATTTGGGTTGGTTTTAGTTTTTGACTTAGGAGAAGTTGTAACCTTGTTATCGAGTTACTACTCCCACAGTTGGTTATCTCTTTCAATCATATGGAGGGTTTGTTTATGCCTTCTGCATCAAAAACTTATACAAAGTTATCATTTGCTACGATAGTCAAAATGAGTCATGTTGTTGATCAAGGGAAGTTAATCTGAGTCGGCCTTTCTGCAGTGTCTCTTGACTCATTTTTCAATCGTCCATCCCAGTCTGTCAAAATATTTTTCTATCACATCAGCTATTTGGCACTTTTCTTGTGCTAGTTTGAGAAGGTCTCCATTGACTTCTTTCATGTGAGTTTGTATCTTATCGACTTCGACAAATTGATCTGAGAGAAAACCTAGAGCCGCACCTTGGCCCTATTTCCATCATTGATAGGTGACCTTGTGCTCAACATTTTATCAACATCATGGGTATTTTAATGAGTGGTTTTCCTTGTGTTTGACTTCAGCTTACATTATCACACCTGGGATTCATGCAGTACCTTAATTTCCATTTGACCCTATCGGTGGATTTCTCGCCTCTTTGTCAGATTTCATTTTTGGTTCGTTAAGAGGGTTTTTTCCTTGCGCTAGCTACATTTTGTGCATGCTGGAAACATACTTTGGGTTGGTTACTTCACTTTGCTTCATCCAATTCCTTACAAATATTGGCCTGCGGGTCACACTTGCATTGGATTAATGTGGGATGCCTTAATGCCTTCCTTCCACCAGATATTTTCCCATCGACTCCAACTCATTGCTCTAGGAATAAGTTCTAGAGTCCTTTTGTCAGTACCTTAGGGTTTACAGTCATCAGTGGCAGACTCCTTCGCTATCAATAGTGAGAATACATCAATGTCTCCCGATTGGTAGATTCTCTCAAGTGTTCGACTACAACTAATTTATTTGCACTTGTTAGATTGTATTGGGGTACATTGACGCTCGTCATCATTATCGGTGAGTTTTCTTGCATTTGTCAATGGTATAAATCAATGAACTGTAATCAAACGATTTCTCACATGGTTGACCTCAGCTCATTTATTCCCCTTGTGTAGAATTGTGCCATGGTGATCGGTGAAGACCTTGGGTTTACATCAACATGTTTTGGTTCACTTTGACAACTCCTTCAGTTTTCTGCCGGTGACACCATCCATCCTTATATGTTGCAGTTTCATCACAACATCATCTTATATGTTGGCACCCAAGTTGCCTGTTGTACCATTTGTTCCACCACTTATGATTTAGTATTTGGAGATTCAGTTGTGAATTCAGTGATCAAATATCTTTGCAGCGTGATTTATCAGTCTTTTTTATGTGATACTTGGAAATGATTTTGACTTGTACTTATGGGCAGTGATCGGATGATTCACTATGTATTTTACAGTTCAGCTATACTTGTATACATATTGGATCCACTCCATACGTGATATGTGGACATTATTTTCTTTCACTGAGCATGGGTATGCCACCCTCTAACATGAGCTATTCTTTTTATTTCTATCACTGGTTTTTGGCAGGCTGAAATTTGGTGAAGACCTCTCTAGTCCTCGCAGGCTTCTTTATTATGCACATAATACATTTCGACCATCATGTACCCCTTCTGACCTCATATATTAGGGGGCATATGTTATAGAATCATTTTACACCTTTATATACTTGATGAATTATGCATTGGCCTTGGGCATCCCTTCCTTTCAAACTTGGTCACACTTCTTAAAAAAAATTATTTTAAAGTCCATAACCAACTCTGCGTAATTTGTTTTACATGTAGACGCGGGTCCATCCATAGCGGACCCACGTATACTATTTAAAATATTAAAAAATATATAAATTCCCTATTAATGAAGTAGAGTTTATGGGCTTTTCCTGTAACTTAACTACCCCAGCTCGTGGCCTAACTGTTCCCCAACTGAAAAAAAATAATTTGAGGAAGTATAAATACACCTTAAGGGAATGACCTAAGGGAGGAGAGAGATAATGATATTGATATTATAGCATGTTATAGCCCTGATCAAGTCTGATATTTCCCTGTGCCTCCCACACTTCCTAGGTTCAAGAAACCCTTGTTTCCTTGAGATGTTCACCCTCACTTTATGTGACATCCTTTGTGCACCCTTTATGGAAAATTCTTTGTGAGGCTAGTGCTTGATGGATCTGGAGGATGGTTTCGCTTGGAGCCATGGAAGATATCAGGTGATTTCTCCACTTTATCTTTACATATTATCAATAAAAGAAGCTATGTCTCATTCTTGATTTCTTTGTGTTATATGTCTCCTATACATGTTGAATGATATTGTAATGGTTTATTTTCATGTTATTTTTATGAGATTATATATGCGAATATGCTGACATCTAGGAAATATATGATGTGAAACTAGTCTGTGTGCTTTGCCTTGATTGATTTGCAGGTTCTGAAACACGAGTAGTAGCAGAGGGTTTGCACCCTGCGAGATCGACCCCAAACGTAGGACAAACGGGTAAGGTTTTCTATCCTCAATTTTCTAGTTCAAGCATTAAAACTGATAATTAGAGTGCTTCTTGTGATTATGTTCCATCCGCTCTATTAGGTCCTTCAACCTAGACCTTAGGGTAGCTTTTCCCGTAACAGTCAAGTCATGCCATGTGAGGCCGCCCAAGGAAATGTGTTCAGGTCGGGTCGGGTTGTGTGTGTGGAAAGTTGTAAGTTTTACATATTAAATAATTTATATGCACCTTAATATCTTATTTATTTATATTCAATTTTTAATTTAATATTTTATATAATTTTTTTATATATTATTATTTACATTTAATTTTTAATTTTAATTCCAATTCCCATCTGAAAAAAATTTCACCCTTCACCCACCCTCCTTATTCTCACTTGCAAAAAATACACCCTTTGAGTCAATGTTCTGAACGTGTTCTGCACGCAGAGTCAGGTTGAATCCGACTCGACCCTGCAGAACCCGACTCCCCTGAACGCTAAACGTTGAATGCCCATTCCTTGGCACACCTTGTTGTTTCTTTAGTTTTGCCCCACTTCTCAAAGAACGCCATTGGTTAGACTAAAATCATACTCCACAACACTTAATCGCCATGCCGATGGCTATACGATAACACCCATTTCCTCATGCTCTGATAATCAAAGTCAACTATACATACTTATTATAATTTCTCAGGATAATTCACCTAATGGGAGACGGAAGAAGTGCTCGTACAATGTTCAGGGTTCGAATCCATAAAAGTCCGTACAAGCTAGGAAATATGTTGGTAAAGACATTGTGGATGATTTTTTGAAGAGCAATGGGTTTACTGACGATTATGATGAGGATAAAAAGGTTACTGAAAATGTGGATGGAGGGTTTGATTCCAATACATAAGATAAGTCTTCCATTGAGGAGCGCAAAGTGTTGTGGAAGCGATTTCAGTTTCTGTCCAGGAAGGTTAGAGGCCTTCTCGTCCTCAACATTCTTACCGTCATATATGGTAAGTAAACCAAAGATTTGATTTGGGTTTCAGTTTTTTTATCATTTGTTAATTGATGTATTGTGATGGCTACTTTTGAGAAATCCATCTTTCTTCCCACCCTCCCCAACTCTCTATCCTTGTTACCAATATTATTTATATGAATTCTATAGCAATAAGCCATCGGGGAAGAGCCCCTGCACCCCCATGCTTTTAAGGAGGATACCAAACTCTTGTTGAATAAAAATAGATATGAATTCAATATAAATAAGCCACTAGGAAAGAGCCTTGCACCCCCACGCTTTTAAGGAGGATACCAAACTCTTGTTGAATAAAAATAGATAGAATTTCAGAGAAAAACACTATAGTATCAAAACAAGAGGAAACATAGAAACCACATAGAACCCCAGAAACCGGTTTGTCTTGCATATTCGGTAAATAGTAAAATCACTTCTAGTCTTAGGAAACCATTAGGCATTTATTCTTAGCCATTTCATTAGGATAACACAACAATTTAATATCTATTACATATAGTAATTATTAATGGGATTTAAGGAAACAATGCCTAGCTTAATCATGAAATCATCAATTATAGATAGAAAAAAAAAATCCAGGAGTAGCAACATAGTTTTTACTCTTTCATTAGCTTATAAGAACCATTAGAAACAACACGGATAGGGATGAAACCTTCATTTCATCATTTTCACAAATAAAAAAAAGCAAGTCGTAGCTACCCTTTTTATCTCTATTTTAGAAATAACAGGTGTGGAGATCATGAGAAACAAGGGGACCATCAATGAACAAGGCTTAAACAATTAATAGTCATGGTCGGTCAGTCAATGAAAAAAGAAATCTATACATGATATTCATGAAGATTGAACCTCCCTTCTGGTGGGGTTGTACCTAATTTCCTTTGTTCCTATGTTAATTAGGTATGATGCATCACATAATTCTAACAATGAATTAGCATAGGTGCATCATATAGCCAATCTAAGGAAATAGAATAGAGGCACAAACCTGCAACATCTGAGACTTGATTTGGCCTAGGTTCTATGATGTTTAAAAAACTATTTGTGGACTGTGTATTGAGGATGAATACACAATATCAATCTGAAGTAATTTGTTTAGTATTCGGCCCCTGTCGAAAGGCCATCTAAGGTAAGCCCTAATTTGAACTTTCATTTCTAGAGTGAGATTTTATTCAAGTTGATCAGAGAACCATGGAAGAGATCTTGTTGAAGTTATGAACCCAAA
The DNA here is from genome assembly GCA_034641835.2 of Pinus albicaulis. Lineage (NCBI taxonomy): Eukaryota > Viridiplantae > Streptophyta > Pinopsida > Pinales > Pinaceae > Pinus > Pinus albicaulis. The sequence continues at coordinate 176,621,274 of CM076582.1, read as the reverse complement.
AACTAATATTGTCAGTAAAATTTCTTTGAAGATTTTGAACTAGAAAATCTGTCGCAAATATTTTTTATTTTTCCTTTTGGAGCAGAGCTACTTATGAATCATCTCTTGTTGTATCCAAGATCTGTAACCCCCTAAAAGCTAACCCCATTAACCCCTAACCCCTATAAGTGTCCTCCATCATCAATGTCTTCAAAGTGCATGATCCCGGGCCAACATATTCATCAAGTTATTCCTCTATCATTGACACATCTGCAACATCCTCTTCTTCACATGTCTCGACTTCTTCTTCTTCATCGCTATCTATAGCTCCATCCTGCTCCATTGCCCAACCAACTCAAAGAAGCTCTAGTTCAAAATTATCCTCCAAGACTTCAAGTTCAACACAAATATGTGGGTGCTATTCTTTCATACACCTCAACCTATACAAGGTATGAGAATCCTCCCTTGACATTCTTCCCAACTTGCCATGTCTTGTTATGCAGCTTTGACCCTGAGCAATGTCTTGCCCCTGCTAATGTTTCAATGAGAGCAACCAACATAATGCCAAAGCTTCGCTACCAAGTTCAACCTTGTCATTGTATTAAGGTTGGATCATGTGAGGGCGCCAAAGGAAACACGTTAGAGCGGGTCAGGTCGGATCATGCCATGTGAGGCCGCCCAAGGAATTGCATTCGGATGGGTTGGGTTGGGTCGGTTCAGGTCGTGTTGTGTGAGGGCGCCCAAGGAAATGCATTCAGGCAGGTTTGGTTGGGTCGGGTCGTGTAAGGGCGCCTAGGGAAAAGCGTTGGGGTGGTTTGGGTCATGCAAGCGCACCCAACGAAACATGTTTGGGCAGGTCATAGGGTCGAGTTGTTTGAGGGCGGCTGTATAAAAAATGCTAAGTTGTGACCACCCGTGTGCCTTGTGCACATTCATGTGACTCGTTTTCCATTTTCTCCCTTGTTCCTTCGTTTGGGTGGTTTAGGACGTGTTGTGTGCAGGCGCCCAACAAAACATGTTCAAGTCAGGTTAGGTCGGGTTGGGTCATGTGAGGGAAGCTGTATAAAAAATGTTAAGTTATGACCGCCCTTGTGCCTTGTGGCACATGTTCGTGTGACCCGTTTGCCTTTTTCTCCCTTGTGCCTTCATTAAGGCGGGTCGGGACGTAGAGTCGTGTGAGGGTGCCCAAGGAAACACGTTCAGGTCAAGTCGAGTTGTGTGAGGGTGCCTAAGGAAACACATTAAGGGTGGGTCGGGTCAGGTCGGGTTGGGTTGTGTGAGGGTGCCCAAGGAAACACATTCGAGTTGGGTTGGGTCGGGTCGTGTGAGGGAGGTCGTATAAAAAATTCTAAGTTATGACTGCCCGTGTGTCTTGTGCATGTTCGTGTGACCAATTTGTCATTTTCTCCCTTGTGCCTTCGTTCGGGCAGGTCGAGTTGGGTTGGGTTGTGTGAGGGTGCCCAAGAAAACGTGTTTGGGTTGGGTTAGGTCAGGTTGTGTCGTGTGAGGGTGCCCAAGGAAATCTGTTTGGGTCAGGTCGAGTCAGGTCGTGTGAAGGCAGTCATATAAAAAATTCTAAGTTGTGATCGCACGTGTGCCTTGTGCACATTTGTGTGACCCTTTTTCCGTTATCTCCCTTGTGCCTTCGTTTGAGCGGGTTGGTTCATGTCGTGTGAGGGCGCCCAAGTAAACACGTTTAGGTTAGGTCGGGTCAAGTCGGGTCGTGTGAGGGTAGCTGTATAAAAAATGCTAAGTTATGACTACCAATGTGCCTTATGCACATTCATCTGACCCGTTTGCCAATTGGTGCTCCTTGGTGCCTTCATTCGGGCAGGTTGGGTCATGCCGTGTGAGGGCACCCAAGGAAACACGTTCGAGTCGGGTCAAGTCGGGTCGAGTGAGGGAGGCCGTATAAAAAATTCTAAGTTGTAACTGCCCGTGTCCCTTAATGTGCCCGTTCATGTGACCCATTTTCTATTTCCTCACTTGTGCCTTAGTTTAGGAAGGTCGGGTTGTGTTGTGTGAGGTAGACCAAGGAAACACGTTCGATTGGGTTCGGGTTGGGTTGGGTCATGCCGTTTGAGGGAGACCAAGGAAACATGTTCGGGTCGAGTTCCGGTCGGGTCGAGTCATGTGTGTGGAAAGTTGTAAGTTTTACATATTAAATAATTTATATACACCTTAATATATTATTTATTTATATTCCTTTTTTAATTTAATACTATATATAATATTTTTCTGAATATTATTATTTACATTTAATTTTTAATTTTTAATTTTAATTCCAATTCCCGCCTCAAAAAAATTTCACCCTTCACCCCAGCCTCCATATTCCCTCTTTCTCAGGCTCTGACTTCACTGCTCGACTTGACCCAGAAACTGTCCATCGCCCGACTCACTGTTCCAAACGTGCTATCACTGTTATGCACGCAGATTTGGGTTGAACCCGACTTGACCTTGCTCGACGCCCTAAGGAATCCAAATCACTCTGAACCTGAACGCTAAATGCATTTTCTACGACTCAACCCTTCCGTTTCTTCAGCCACATTGGAGCAGGTTGTGGACTGAATCCATGCTTTTATGGGCTCTGTGGTGTTGTATAATCAGGTGGAAGGAATTTCAGACGTCGGATTCTGCCAGGAAGGTTAGTTTCTTTTACTATATAAGGGTTTGGAATTTTTTTTTTTTAATTTCCTTGTGTTTATTGTTGTTATTGATTTTTATTCTGTAACAAATCTGAGTATAATAAACAGGTTGATGTTCGAATCACTCAAGTAGAATATAGTGTGAGTTATATATGAGTTTCCAGAGAAAATGGTAATAGAATCAAATTATCTCAGTCCTCACCGAGCCAAGAAAATAAAAGAATGTTTTTGGTCGATGAGATGGTTGGAAGGGTCTTTGGGTGAGGTATAACTCGCATTACATGGGCGGCTAGCATGCAAATATGACCACTTCAATCACCTTTCGAGCCTGAGGTGGAAACCCTTGATCAAGGTTGAAAGTGTGGCTAAAGCAAGCTAAAATGGCCTTTGCAGATGTTTTGATCTAACCCGCCCGCCCCCCTAAGATGAAACGAAACACATCTTCTCATAAAAGAGGGAGCACACCTCATCGGAACACCCACATACCCATTGGAAGAAATCGAACCACATCTCAAAATAAGTGTAACTAACCTACCTTCTTCTAGGTCTAAAGACTAGGATCCCTCCACTCACTCCATCTCCTAGTCTTTTGGTAGTAAGAAAAAGAAGAAAATCTTGGGACTAGTGACAGATCGAGCGCTATTCCAAAAGCAAACCCCAAATAAATGGTCTTAGCCATTTTATAGTGTAATATTCCCAATTAGCTTTCAACTAGTTGGAATATTAAATTTTGTTTTTTCTTCTTAGTTAGAAGAATAAGAGGGTAGGGAGACACATAAATCTCCTTAGTAGGAATAAAATCACTCCAAATGTTAATGGAGGTCAAAACAATAGCTGGATAAAGCACCCTTATGTGTGAATAGGGGATGAAGCATGTGGAATGGGTCAACCTTGAACAAATCAATAGCGCTGGTATGGAGGGAGCGGACATTCAATGAGAGACAACGCAGTTTTGGAGTGAGATTATTTGCATGGAAGTAGTGGCTTTAATGAGTGGGGCCAAAGGTGAGGAAGCTCACCAAGCATATAAGGAAGGGAATGGAAGCCATGGAAAGAATGTTTGAGTATTATTTTGTTTATGGTCTGTTATGAATTGTTGCTCTCTTCAACTGTTTAGCAGAGAATGTAGTGCTGATTAGCACAAGGATGCTCCTGAGCGGGAATCCCACCCTCATCCTTGGGGGACTTCGAGTGCCCACTCAGGAGAGGTGATTGAGCTACATTTCCACATTTACGACATCGAAGACTGACTGCAAATTTGTTCTCTGGAGTGTGGTTGTTTAGTCAATTTAGTGTCCTAAATTTTTTGCATTAATTGTCAACGGGGGCTAGTAAATTGATGAAGTGTGGTGCACATTATGTGTGCTTAAGCAACCCTATTGATTACTTCGTTGTTTTCATTTTATGTTCTTTTAGAGGTTTTTTTTTTCTTTGATATCTAAGGATGGTTAATCTAAAACTATGGAAAGAATTAATTTATTAGTTTTAGAGAAGGAAGAAAAGAGTGTACCAAAACTAATCTAATTTTCATAAAAACAAAGCAAAAACTAAGGAGCTAAATTAAGACTTATTTTGAAGTTTAGAATCTACCTAATCACCATTTAATGGTCCTAATCCATGTAGATATGTTTCTAAAACTAAGATTGAGAATTGCGATGCCTATCTTAAATGAAAGCAAAAAATGAACAACTATTGTGCTTTGGTTGCTTCAACATTCAATTGATAGGCATGACCTATTAAGATGGAGTTTAGCAACTACTTGTGCTTTAATCTGCTAAGGGCAATGAAACAGAGAAAAGAAAATAATGCAAATAGAAATATCTAAGGTATTTTTAGTTACTCCCAAAATTGTTCAATGTGTAAAAAGTGATATTCTTGAGATAATGTGGGGTAACTAATTACTGTTGAACTAGAGAGAATTAAGAAAATATGCAAATGAATAACTCATAGTGCATTCCATTAGTCAATTCAACCATCCAGCAAAGAACAAAGTCGGATCAATTCCTTTAGAGTGATTCTTGGGAAGATTATTGTTTGCAATTAAGTGAGGTCTTGAAAAGTAAAAGCATATAAAGATTTAACTAAAATCAACTAATATAATTGCTTGTCTGAAACATTTTGATATAAAGTATTTAACCTCTTGAGATGCCTTCGGAGAAATAACTTATCGGTAGTATTTTGAAAAGAAAATGATAATGAGAAAGAATGATTCAACTCATATGTACAGAGATATTTAACCATTTAATATTAGGATTAGCATATTGAAAATGGCTTTGTAAACATACATTGACACAACAATTATTAAATTTGTTCATGGAAATAAAGAAAACAGAGACAATAAAACTAAACAACGGTTTCTTAGCATACAATCCTTAATTCAATTTTGAAAAAAGATTTTGTATTTCATGGAAATGCCTAGGAAGAGTAAGTCTACACAGTATAGTTTATCATTAAGTATTTGAAAAGCTGAAATGAGCATAAACGAGGTGTCGAAAACGAGAGTAAAGAAATCTAACTATAAAACACAATAAAAACTATCATGAAAGAGAGACTCTTGCAAGCCAGTGTGGTTAGAAAACTCCTTGTTAAAGTGTAGTCCAATGGACAATGTTGAAGAAATTGAACTTCTTTATTATGATGAAAACAAAGAAGTACGGAAAAAGAGTATCATAGAAATTTAAGCACAACAATTCATCACATGGAACTGTATGGGGACAACATTTAAAGAGAAACTACGTAACTAATTACGAGTTAAACTAGATATAGGTGTCTATCAGGTGCAATTGAAATAGGATTTTTGGACTCATGATTTGCTGGGGCAAATCAGAATCCCTACTCTTGCGACAACGTGCTTTGACGGCTCTATCTTTGACCATGATTTTGGCTCCTTTTTGTGTGATGCGAGTGTGGTGAGATGAAATCCACATGTAGGCATGATTAAAGCACATGGTCAATTCCTCAGCGCTTCCTAGAACTGCTAAACCATAAGAGTGGCTACGTAACACATGATTAGCTACGAACGGTACATGATGCAGCAGCTAAGTGCAAAAACTTATCCAAATAGAAAAATCAGAAAACATAATGCCTCGAACATTTAAATGCATCCTTAAAGTTAAAGCTAGCATTCTTCATTGATTGAGTTTGACAGTCTTATGGAAAAATTATGGAATGAGGTGAGAAAAAGCCCTTGAGAGAGAGGGTAATCTTGAGGTTCAACATGCCCATTTTAAAATATTTTACATCATATCATGCAATTTGACAAAAATATGAGTTCTTCTCCCCTCATTTCTCATATACCTCATTTCTGAGGGACACTAAACATGTCTCTTGTTCTTCTTTGAATTCAATGTCATTTTGGGCCTTTTACTTCAGAGGTTTGAACGAGGTTAATGATTTCTTTGTTCAATCTCTTGTTCTTATTCTTCATTCCTATTTTCATATGCCATAGTCCTAGCTACGGATAGTATTATCATGCATTTCCTTGTCCAATTTGTTTTTTTCTTCAACATTTCATTCACACAGCAAGTATTACTGTTCAATATCTCTAATTCATAAATATCTGCTTAAGAGCATCGATTAGAGGTTCTTTTGGATTGATAGTAGTTATTAGTTCATTGAGGAACTTCTTCTCAATGATTCTACATAATCATATATTTTTTGTTAAAATGGATCTATACCGAGAGGATGTTATCTGAGCCTTCCTCCAAAATAATAAACATGAGAGTCTGTAGGGACTGTACCTGGAAAATATTAGCAATTGATGGTCTTGGGGTTTTCTTCTATATTTATAAGCTTTGCCCATTTTTTGATAGTGTCTTCTTCACGGTACCTCGAGTCTAGAGCTCCTTCTTAGTTTTGGAGGACTTTCATTTCCTTTCCATTTCTAACCTCATTATTTTCTTTTTCTTTCCTCTAGCTTCCTTGATTTGTTTCCTAATTTCTCGGTTCCTCGAGAAATTAGCTTTCTACATCATTATTGTGTAATGAAGTTTCGAGTTTGTCTTCAACAATTCTATGAGTTTTATTTTTTTGCTTATCTGACATTATCTTCTTGGTGTGGTGACTGCGGTTGTTCTTGAAAATGATTCCTAAAAAGAAATCCTCCCAAGTGTCTCCTCACATGTGCAGTGAAATACAATCAATATTTTCACCAAACCATGATGATGCATGGTGGTATCTATGGATTGTATTATCTTTTGTACATTTGAGCCATCCTTCTTAAGCTATTAGTGAGAAAGAAAGGAAGGTTGATTACACCATTTTATATAAAATTCATTAATAAATACAGATGGTAAACATACATAATTCCAAATCTTCCTTTATGAAAGTTATGATTTTATAAAATCAAGAGCATATTTCTCCATTTTCTTTTAAGAGAAATTTGTCTTTTGAGGATTTATTTTCTAAAAATAGAGACATCCATACCAGGTTTTTGAGTATCACCTTCCATGATTCATTATGGAATTATTTGTTCTTGAACCATATTTCTCCACTCATAAGTTCTCGGCAATGAAATGACTTTGTCCTTGTGAATTTAATGTCCCCAATTTCTATTGATTCCATCAAAAGATAGGGCAAAAGATTTTGTAATTTATTTATGATAATCATTGAATTTTAGTGAAACTCAACCATCGACTGTGCCAAATTTCTCGACACAACAGAGTATCCTTCTGTATGTACCCCATTGGTTTTGTTCTAACAATAAAGCCATCCTTCTTCTATACGGTACTTTTAACCTTCGAAATCACCCTACTGTTTGTGGAGATGAATTGGTTGCGGAGAGTTGATGGAGATGGTTAGGGCATGGAGATTGATGGAGATGGACAAACTAAGATGCGAGTGGAGGGTTATGTACTGAAGCTATAGGAAATAAATAAGTGATATGTCTTCAGAGAACGTGAACAAGTAGATCGGGTCATGATCATGACCGTTAGTCATCAATCAAGGATATTGATGAGTTTATTATGCAACTTTATATGAGGATATGGTTGAGATATGTCATGATGAGATTGTAATAAATTTGAATGATGAGTTGTCAAGAACATATTGAATATACATATTATACTGTTTCATGTTTTTAACTTTGTATATTAAAAAATAAATTTTTAAACTTTACCTCATAACTTAACCACTTTATGTTTGTTGTTTTGCTTTGATGTTTGTTCCTTCAGTACTATTTGTAGCATAATGATTTGCAAAAACATAATCCTTTAATCTTGTTCGATCATCATGTCGAAAATTGTTGGAGAGTGGATGCGAATCAAATTAGTGAGAATAGAATCAATTGCGGAAAGTATTATATTAACTACGGAAGATAATAACAAATTTCTGAGAATGTATTATATATATATATATATATATATATATATATATATATATATATATATATATATATATATATATATATATAATTTTATTTTTAAGCTGGAACGTGAATGGAATGAGTGAAAAATATGGAATGAAAGTCAAATATGACTTATGGAATGAATATGGAAATAAAATGATGGTTGAAATGGAATGATAGTGTGAGTGTGATGAGATATATTTGAAAAATGGTCTTGAGTGTGAAAAATGAATTTGCATGTTGTAGACTGCCAAAATATGAATGTGGTTGTATCACTACTTTTCTGAGAAAATAAAATAGAAAATATGAGGTGTCGGTCTATGATTTCCTTTGTATTTACATAAATATGTCAATCATTGATTGGTTTTCATACTTATACACTTTATTATTATTATTATTATTTTTAAATGTAGGAAATAAAAGCTAAGTTTGTGAAGAAGAAGAATTCTTCTTCACAAACTCCATGTCAATATTGTCACAAAATTTCTTGAAAAGAAACTCTTCTTTTGAAAGTGGTTTATGATATAATTTTAACCGATGACCATTCACAAGAAGATACCTTTTCTTCATCTATTGTCACTCATCTTCAACGCTCCATTATCAAAGAATTTTTCAATCTCATATGGCCCAAGCCAATGAGTTTGAAACTTTCCTTGAAAATCCTTGAATTTTGAATCGAACAAGAGTGCCCAATCACAACACGAAACTTTTTCTCTTGATATCCTTATCATGACATTTAGTCCTTTGTTTCTTTGGAGTATCTGGTTCTTTGGTTGCATCTTGTACGATTTCATCTAGTTCATTGAGTTGCTCATAGTCTATTACCTTCAGCCAGTAAATCAAGTCCCAATTGGATTTCATTTTTGAAGGTTTTGATACGAAACTCTATGAAAACAGGTTTTCTTCCATAAACAGGCCATAGGGAGTATGTCACATTGTGTTTCTCCATGTGGTTCTGTGGGCCACTTAAGGCTTGGAAGCCTATCTTCCGAATCTCTACTGTGTAGATAAGGCAATCTTAGTGAAATTCTTGATCATTGTTGAAATTAATGATGGTGTGTGGATAAAGGTATAATTTATGTGGCAGTCTCTTGTAATCTTCCATGAGCCTTTTCCACCATATTTTATGTAAGTCAAATTGCCAAATGTTACAATTTCTCTTGGAACACCAAAATGAGTGAATATATCCTCAAAAATAAAATTAACTACATATCCTTGTTAGAAAAAGGTAATTCTTTAGCCTCTACCCATTTAGTGACATAGTCAATGCATACCAAAAAATATACTTCTTTTGTTTATGTGGAGGATTGATAGGTCCAACAAAATCCAAAGGCCCATTTTTCAAAAGGTTCAATAGTGCAGGGTTGCAAGAGCATTTAATTTGAAGGCAAGGTTTCCCTACCCTTTGGAAAATGCTCCACCTTTTGGGGGAGGTATTCTTTGGCATCTTTGAAGATGGGTGCCAATACTATGCTAAATAGAGGGATTTTATGAAAATTTTGTCCTCTTGTCGACAAAATGTCCGGCCTGAGGTTCATCATTACATGCTTTAAGAATTTCAAGCATTTCATGTTCTACGAACACATCTTAAGTAATGAGATGGACTTTGTCTTATACAATTCATTAGTAATCCATGAGTATCTTACACTTAATTGAATTGTTTTCTTTTCTCTCTAGAATGAAAATGTGAAGGTAATTTTCACTGTAACTAAGTAATTGGCAATGTCTTCCTGCGTAAGGAGGTTTGAGTAGTTACTACAAAGATATTCATCGGGAAATTTATCTTCATTTAGATGTCATCTTTGATATTTCGAATTCTAGGCAATCGCTTAGCTGTGTTTTTGTTTTCCGAGCTTTGTCTAGAACGGTAATATTTAATTCTTGTAGGAGCAATAACCATCTTGTAACTACGCAATAGTAATATATTTATTTATTAAATACCTAATTTCGAGTGATACGTATGGACAAGGTTATTAGCCTATTATGTAATGTTTGAATTTATTGATGTGAACATCGGCTAAGAATCCCTTTTCGATTCTAGGTGTAATTCAGTTACCAGCAGAGTCAAATTCTTGCTTGTGTAATAGATGGCACAGGGAATCGAGTCTTTTTGTCTAACAACTCCTGGTATGTCTGGCTCCGTTGAAATGTGAAAGGTAGTTTTCCCGATTAGGCCCTCTTAAGATGGGTGCTTTAGAAAATTTTTCTTTTAAAGTTTCAAATGCTAAGCTGGCTGGGTAAGAATTCCATCTAAATTCCTGATCTTTGGTGGTATTTTGAAGAGTGGGGGATGCTATTTTAGTGAAATTTTCTATAAATCTTCTATATTGCTATAAATCCTATAAAATTATAACATCATTTTGGCAACTTGGAGTTGATAACTTAGAGATGACTTTATTTAGATTTATCAACTTTAATTCCATCTCCTGAAATGTGATGTCCTAAAACAATCCCTTCGATAAACATCATGAAACATTTTTCATGACTTAGTGAGAAGAGTTTGATTCCTTACATCTTTTGAGAACCTTTTTCCAAGTTTTCTAAAGCTTCTTAGAATATATTACCATAAATTGTAAATTCATCCATATACACTTCCACACAATCATGTATTAGATGGAAAAAAATGCTGTAATGCTTTTGGAATGTTGCGGGTGCATTGCACAATCAAAAAATGCTAAGTGGGCATAAGTCCCCATGGATGAGTAAATGGCTTTATCTTGAAGTCTTTAGGTACTGGCACAATTTGATTGTAACCTTTGAAACTATCCGGGGAATGAAAATACTTCTTATAATGTCTAACACTTGATCTATAAAGGGCAAAGGAAAATGATGTTTTAGGGTAGGTTTATTAAATTCTTGATAATCAGTACGCACCCTCCATTTACCATTCTTTTGGGTGAAATCACTAAAGGAGAAACCCCTTTGATATACCAAATTGAATGAATGAAAATTTACATTTAACAAATTTTACAACTCTTCTTTCACAATTTCCCTAAGATTTGGATTCATCCTTCTTTGAGGTTGTACGATACGTTTGCAATTTTTTCCTCAATATAAATATGATATATACAAGTCTTGGACTAATTCCTTTCATGTCGGTGTATTCCCATGCATATTAGGATGCATGTTGTTGTAATGTTTTGATTAGCTTTCATGACCTTAATTTCTCCAAGTTATTGTTTATGTTCAAGGTTTTCCCACTGAAATATTTCTTGTAGAGCTACAAATTATTCCATAAGTAAAGGGAACATACGCCTAGTAAATGAAAAATATTCAATATTGGCTTTTTCTTGAAATTGATCATGTTCATATTAGAGATGATTCATAATTTTCTATTGTATTTAAGATTTGGCTATCTTCACTAATGGTTCGGAAATATTAAAGAGGTTGTATATATTCTTCATCATCAATCCATTCTTTATCATATATCTACTGTGATTGTTCTTGCTAGAGGATATAGAAGAGTGAATTTCTTAGATGAATTTCCATAAGAAATATACATGTCACCGGATCTACGGCTAATGAAAGCATCGGTACAACAGCCAACCAAGGATACCCCTAATATGAGTCGTTATCCTCTTGGGTTGTTCTTGGGGTTAAAATCATAAAATCGGCAGAGGTACACCCAAGAATCTAAAGACAACGAAATATCTTCTAACACACCATCGCGGTTTGATTACGGATCTGTACGATAATTGCGGTGGTGTGAGTGTATAAAGAAAGATTAGGAAGTTTGACTTGTTCCGTAGTCTGTTTATACGCAGTGTTTCTCTGTTGCTCCTAAATCAGTCAATTTATTTGGAATTCCAACTCCATTGATATGTGTTTCTGTTGTTGAGTTCCGGGATCTAAATATTTTTGAATGGAAATTTTTCCCATCATTATGTACATATTTTTCCTACAAGTTGGATTCTTTGTTCTTTTATCCTTTGGTTTCTTCATACTCTCCCAACTCTGTTATTTTAGCTAATATTGGAATTTCCTTGATGGCTTGTAACAAAGGTTTTGATACAATATTTTCAATTAATCTAGGAAATCATAATTGAAACATGATATACTTTTCTGCTCCTTTATCAATTTGTAATCTATCGGAAAAGGAGAGTTGTAGAAGTAGATACGATGGTTTCGCTATGATAGAGTTGAATTTATTGGTTGTTTTCTTTTCTTTTAAAATTTTGGTTTTGAAGGCTATTCATTCTTCTGCTTTTATTGTGTTATAGAAAATATTCCTCATAATTGTCTTGTTCTTGAATGACTACATAAGGTTTCCTCTTTTATAATATCCTACCGGATCTTAGTTGGACATCATTAAGATCTGAGAGGACAATCATATGGGTTAAAAATTTAAAGCCTTCTATAATATAGTGTCCCCAGGGATTTTTATTGTTGGGGTTTGGCAATGGTTGGGCGATGGCAGTTTTTTTCTTTGAGGGAATTGTGGTAGGAAGTTATTGATTTTGGTTTTGGTTTTGGATTTGGGGTTGTTGACTTTGTTTGAAATTTTTGAGAGGAGATAATTTAGATATGATGGGGGATGTTGATAGTCTTGAAAGAAAATCTTCCATATTGATTTTACGTTGTCTGAGCCCAAGGTTGAAGATTGAGATTGAGGTTGAGGCCAAGAGTTACGCCATTCAATTTGGTGGGGGATGAGCATACATTGAGTTTGTTTAAACCCTTGAGTTTGTATTTTACCATGGTCTCCTAGAGAAAAAAAAACAAAAGAAATTCTATAGGATTTGATGTTGCTTCTTCTTAGAAAATGGCCTTAAGACCAGGAATTGAAGGAAAATTCTTAGTCTTGACTTTACGAACAAATCATGTAGGCTTCTACGAATTTTTTTCTTCAGAGGACATTCTCTTAAAGCATGTTTCTTTCTACATTTTGGAGAGAAAATAGCTAAAGCATCAGGTCCTCGACTTTTTTTTGTTATTTTGTAACTTAAGGAGTGTCTATCTATTCACTAAGACTCACAAATGTCATTTTAGTTACATCAGCATGTTTCACGTTCCCCTACTCATTGTTCGATTTACGTGCACCTAGCAAGAGCATGATCTCTTGGACCTTTCAAAAATTTTGATTTCCCTCTTGAGAGATTAATACATAGTGTTACACCATTTTTTGGTCATCTAACCTTTCATCATTAGATGGACCCAAGTACACCATGTAAGACCAGTTTTACCCCAAGTAAAACTGCTTTCACTATGTTAATTAGGGAAGCCCCAAAAGGAATAATTAATTAAACCATAATTTAATTATTTCTGAGTCATATTATTAAAAACAAAGAAATTAATGAGATAAACCCATAGTTATCTTATTATTTTCTAGGAATAATTATTTAAATAATATTCCTTGTTAAATGTGACCAAATCAACCACTATTAATTAAATAAATCATTATTTATTTGATTATATCCCAACCACTTCCTTAAAAGGATAAATAAATCATTTATTTATTTGTTCTTCACTAATCGGTTGACCCAGTCGACACCCCTTTCCCTCCAACAAATAATAATAAAAATATTCCATGGGGTGGATCTAGATTTGATTAACATTGTTTTAATCATGCACGAGATCTAGAATGACAATATTTTGTTATAAATAGGAAGGGTTCCCCATCATTCTTCACCTTTTGTTACTATTAGATCACTCATAACGGATCTATACATGGTCTCATTTTTCACCGTTTTATACATTGGCTCTACCTTCTAGGTGGGTTTTCTATATCTACAGAAGAAAGCTTAGATACGAAGTCTTGAGGACTACAAAGAACCCATCCCATTGAGGAGATGCGGATACACCTTCTTGACTGCACTCGGTGCCTGTAATATAAAAATTCATTAAAAAATCGTCATTCTTGTCTTGTCTAGTTGGATGCATGGAAAAACTCTTTGCTTTTCACTAATGTCTTTCCCATTTATAGATCCGTTTGTTGCAGCATTTTAACTACTAATCACATATCTGAAGATGTTTGGCAGCCTCTATTGTTGTTAGGGCTATTAGTTATGCGTAGCTAAAGTGGTTCTTTTTCGTACACTTCGACGAAGAATTCATACTAACAAAATGGCGACTCCACACGGGTTTTAAATTACGACCGCTGTCGTTTTTCATATTCCTGCATATCCAGCTACTTCAGGCCCTAGGGCTTCTTTTCAGCTGCTTAGTTTTCCTCCTTTTATGTCATTTTTCTCACATAAAACCCTAAAAACTTAAAATTTCTAACTTCCGTGTGTTTCTGGCCCTATTGCGCAGGTAAGCGACACCAGCCGCACCTGAGACGGCAATTTTTCAGAAAATCTGCTGCCGAAACAGCCGGAACGGGGGGGTCGCACCTTTTGGCCCAAAACCTGCGACCCGGACGCACTTTTCAGCCTGTAACCTGCGACCTCAACCAAAATCAGGTCAGAACCTGCGACCTGCCTTTTTTCCAGCATTTTTTCTGTAATTTTTCTGGGTTCTGCTGCAGCCTCTGCCAGGGTTTTCCAGCCTCTGTCTCAGCCCGCCTTGACCAAGATCTGATCTGTTTTTACTCACCTAAGTGGGAACCCAGCCCCTTAGGGCTTTAGTACCCTCCACTTTTTGTGGAAGAGTTTCAGCTGTTTCAGCCGTCGGTTTCAGAGCTTCAGCCCCCTCTTTTCCAGATCTGTTACCTCCCTTTCAGATCCATTGAAATCAGCCTCTTTTCCCTTTCAAATCACCTCCTGTCGTTTTGTTTGGACCTCCTCTGAAGGCCTCCGCCTCGCCCCTGCTTTTGTCGATTTCCTTTTTCCACCACCTTGCCTCTACCTCTCTACTGACCCGCACCCCTTGTCTCGCAGCTTTATCCTCCGCATCTCTCATTCCCTTTGACCCCGATCTCGTCGAGTGTCCTTTGTGTGTGTTTTCCCCCATAGTTTTTCCCTTTCTTTTCAGCATAGTTGTGAGAGACCCACCTTCTGGGGTTAGATAGATGCATATGTAGCTGTTATTTCTTTGTTATTTTAGCATTTTATTCTGTTCTCTGTAAGTTTATTTTCAGCTACACAGCACACTTTTTCTTGCTCTCAACAACGGAAAGGGTTTAAAAATTAAAATTAACGCACGCCACACACCGACCCTAAGTGAAGAAGCGCCTGGTTAACACCGCCCGGCAAAGACTCTAAAATCAATTGTCACTGCACCTTTTCTGCCCTTGACCGTAATTGATTTTGTCCCCTTGTTGCCCCTGTCGGTTTCCTTCTTCCTGTCATCATTGCGCCCCCAAGGCGCCTTTCCCGGAGACTTCTTGGCCTTCACCCTCAGTTTCCGGTTGATCGACCTGCTCCGCACCGCCGTCGTCGAGCCAGTCCACCTTCGAGTCCGCACTCCGACTCCTCCCCTGATTCCTTGGGTCCTCCTTCCCCTTCTCGGTTCTCCTGCCCCCTCCACCATGTCTGGTCCAGGGCCTAACGCTAGCGGTTCTCCCGGCCCCAATGCCGGCCCTACTTCTAGCAGAACCGTCACAACCACTACCCCGGCCACCCCCGTGCTGCCGTATATTGCAGGCCTCAGCCTCCCCGATTTCCATCAGTTGATTAATGATCCCATTCACCACAATGCTACCTGGCCCACTATGCCCACCAAGCTGCCCTCTGATATCCCTAAGTTCGAGGGTCTTAATGGAGAAGATCCAACCAATCACGTCCGATCTTTCCACATGTGGTGTTCCTCCAATTCCATTACCGATGACTCCATCCGTCTTCGTTTGTTCCAACGCACGCTTACCGACGAAGCTTCTAAATGGTATGTCGAACAAGCCACTTCCTCCCATACCACGTTCGAGACTCTTGCCCAAGCCTTCTTGTCGTACTTCCAGCTCCCTCTCCGATACGACACTGGTACGGAGCTCTTGACTTCATTTAAGCAATCCTCTTCCACACGCCTTTCTGCCCATGTTCAGGAATGGCGACGAAGACGGAGCTTATGTCGAGCCCCTCCCTTTGAAGATCGGGTTTACATGGACCGGTTCCTTCGCACCCTCCCGTCTCCCATCGGCAAAGATGTCGCCTCTCACTTTCCTCAATCTGAAGAAGCCGCCCTCCAAATAGCTTTAAAATATGACCTGATCTACGCTCAATCTGGCTATGTTTATACCGTTCTCCCTGACATCCCCAGGCCCGGTGGCGCTAACGCCCCGGGGGCATCTCATTCCGCCGACGGTATTGTTGGATCTCTTTCCCACCCATCTGCTCACCCTCCTATGAGCCATGGTCTCCCTCAGGGAGGGGCCAACACCTCAAGCACTCTTCCCCCTCCCGGCAACATGTATCCAGGATACGGCATGCCTCCTCCTTTTGCCCAACCTCCTGCTTACCTCAATGTCACCCAACACAACCCTTACTTTTATCCACAGCCTGGTGCGCCAGCTCCTCCAGCATATGCGCTTCCGCCTCCCTTGCCTCCTCACAACCTGCAACAGCACTTACAACCCCCTCCAGGGCAAGTATTTGCACAGCAGGGTGCGATTAATCCCTTAAAAGCAAAGAAGGCTGGCGAAGCAGCTCAAATTATATCCGTCCCGCCAGAACCGAGGACCCACCTCCGTATGGACCGCAACACTAGCAACCACCGTGGGTTCCCGCCCAGACGACTGTGCCGCTTCACACAACAAGCCCCCGTTCTCGTGTTGCGTGTTTACTGGCCACTACACTCTCCCTTGTCCTCTCTTACCCTGCACGCGACAGATGTGGGAGTCTCAAGCCACATTGCGCAGACAACACGCCTCCCCTCACGCTCCTCCTAATGTGGCCACTACCCAGCCAGCTGTGTTCACTGATCCTTTCCCTCAACAGGGATTCGTGGCTACCCAACCCCCTGACAGCCATGCAGCCACACCCTCGTCCATTTCTGGTTCCCCTGACTACCAGATCCTTATGATGCGCTCCGATCCGTCCCCTTCCGTTGACCTTCACCTTCAAACTCGGTCTCGCCAGTACCCCAAGCCTCCTGCTCAGTCTGCTCCCGAGCCTCCATCTTGAGGTTCTACAGAGCCTCTTTCGACATCCAGCGGCCCCTTACACATCCCTCAACCCAAAGTTGAGGTTCACCCAAAGATTCCAAAGGGTCCATTACGCCGAAATGCTGCTTCTGGTCGAGCCGCTCAATCGTACAGTATAGTAGATGATTTGGCACAATCCCTTGCTGCCATTTCCACACTGGAACTCCTCCAGTCGTGCCCTTCTCAAAAGAAGGCTCTACTATCTGCCGTGGGCGCTGTTGATCCTGCTGATGACCAAATGATTGTTTTCGACGCCACTCAATCGACCACCCTCCTCTTCCTCCTTCTGTTGCTTTCCAAATCCCAGTCAAAATCCGGAACGCCACTGTGTCCCGGTGTATAATTGATGAGGGGGCATCCACCTGTGTGATGTCCGCTTCGGTTTGGAAGCAACTCGGATCCCCTGAGCTGGTCCCTTCCACGATCACCCTTCGAGCGTGGGACGGTCATGCCTCCCAGCCTATTGGCCTGTTTCGTAACTGTCCCATCACCCTAGCCGGTAAGACTGTTTGCGTTGACGTCGAAGTCATTGACGCCCTTCTAGACTACAACATTCTATTGGGGCGAAGCTACACCTATGCCATGTCTGCTGTCCCATCCGCGGTTTTCCGCAAGATGTCTTTTCCACATAATGGGAAGATAGTCACCATTGACCAACTATCTTATCATGAGCCGCCGTCTCAGACCTCCTCCGAGACGACCATCTCTTCTGTAGCCAACAAGCAAACCATCGATTCTTTGACCAGTGTCTCCCCCGGCGTCTATAAAGATTCCACCCTGCTTGGTACTTTTCCTCACCTTCCCCCCCCTCCTGTTACTGATCCCAGCTTGTCGAATGTTTGCATGATGCAATCGTCTCAGGCTGCCCATAAACGGCCTGCCTCGGCTAGTCCGCACCCTCCCCCCCGCCCTCCGCAACCCGCTCCTAGCCATTCATCTCCGCCAGCCAGACCTCCTCCTTCTGGCCCTCCCCCTACAGCTGGTATCCCCGAACCTCTTTATCCTCCAGGCTCGGTCCCCCCTGGCCTTAACCATCTTGGAGCCGTACCTCCTGGTCATTACCCTGCTGGACAGATCCCCTTCTTGGCTCCCCCTCCTGGAGTATCTTCTGTCCCCGTCATGGCCACCCTCTCTCTCCCTAACTTGACCTTAGGCATTCCGGTCTGGTACCGTGACCCCCCAGCCGCCACCCCCCCTGGTCACCCCAAACCTTATATGGCTTTGACACCGGTTCAACCGATCCCCCTCGCTTCCTCCACAGCCACTGTGCCCCCAGCACCCCGACAGGACCCTTCTCCTGTTGTGACAGCTCCCGGGAAGACAGGCAAAGCCCGAAGGGGGGCAACCCATCACGATCCGGCCCTCCCGACATCCCTTACCCCCCCACGACCACCAAAGCCCGCCATTCGATGCGCTTTGTGTGATGTCGTCGGTCATGCCACTCACATGTGTCCTGAATTGCCCCACCTCAAGCTTCTGGTCAAAGAGACATTCCCCGACTCTGATCTCCCAGAAGTCCATGTCACTATCCCCGACTCCCTCCCAAAACTCAAACACTTGCGCACAAACCACCCTTGTGCCTTGTGCGATTTTCACGGCCATTACACCCACCTCTGTCCCCGCCTTGACGAGTACCGCTCCTCCTTGGACTTGTACCGCCAATTCAAGGCCGCTTCGATCGGACCAGAGGACATTCACATTCCGCCTCCCGCTCTTAAGCCAACGGAGCCCTCAGTCACCATTTTGTACCTGTCATCATCCATGAGACCATTGGGGAACGTTCCATCTTAATCCTCCCCTGTTGTTTCGCTTGACCTTCCTTCAGCGGTCATCTTGGGCTCAACATCGGTAGATCCGTTATCTACTTACTCTTCGGTCACCCATTGTGACGATGCGCATGTGAACCTCTTTTCTCATGATGATGATTCAGGCCACTTCACCATGTCAGGTGGTTCTTCTTCCACCAGTCACCCCATCTTCTATCACGATGACGACATTATGGAAGAAATTCCCACCCCCGACTTTATCTATTCCCCCTTACATCGAACCCATGCGTTGACACCACATCCACCTTGTGGCCATTACATCAAAACCCAATGTTTGGGTAAGGGGGCACCCACATTTGAGAGACCACGAGACGCCATTCTCCACCACTCTCCTAGTGTATCTGGTCGTGTTGACTCTAGACCCAGTATTCTACATTTAGAAGAACCTCTAGAGTCCCATATCACTTCAGATCACTCTCGGGACGATACCCCTTATCGTTCCCTCATCTTACATCAGCAACCCAGTCTCTTAGACATTATTGATTGACCAACCTATAGCTTTTCTACGAGAGCATCAGTTCATTATCTCCAAATCCTCCTTTTGGGATAGTGACACCAGGTATGCCAATTCGGAAACTTAAAGTCCATTTGATCCCTATATGCAGTACCAAAAGAGATTGGTAATCCCCCATTTCCTTTCTCAAACTGCATAACCATAACCAGAACAAATGGCACACCACATCATTAAAATGTGTTTAGATTCCCATTTTTCTAGATACATTTTGGCATGACCACACCATGCTTGGGGGCACCTCTGCCCCCCAACCATAACCCTCCTCACCTCGTTTTTGGAGAGGAGGTTGTCTTACCAATCGAGTGTGAAATTTCTTCTCTACAACTAGCCGTTGAACTTCTCCCTGACACCCCACCGCTAGAACAATGACTTATCATGCTTGAGCGTGCCTCCGAAGACCGCCGTGTTGCCTTGCAAACCATGGAAGCGGCCAAAAAACGCACCAAAGCTCAGTATGACCGAAAAGTCCAACCTCGCACTTTTCGCGAAGGCGACCTTGTTCTAGTATATGACCAGGCCCATGATGTCCTAGGTCATGAGAAGTTTGACTCATTATGGCTAGGCCCTTACATCATTTGTAAGGATCTTGGCAAAAGGGGCATACCTCTTAGAGGATTTCGAAGGCCATCCCCTTCCTAACCCTCGCAATGCACTCTATCTTAAGAAATATTACCCTTCGCATTTCCCCTCTGAAATGCATGTTTTATTTTCTTTTAGATAGCCAGCATCTGTTTTTTCATTTTTCCTACTTCACCAAAATCCAACTCCCAGCCATAAAACAGCACCAAACCCCCCTCATCTCCCAGGTCGCAGTTTTCTGCCATTTTCTGGACCAAGTCGCACTTGTTGCCCTAATACCTGCGTCCTGGGTCGTACTTTTTGCCCCAAAAAAGTGCGACCCGGCCATAGAGATGAAGGAGGGGCTGTTTCTGGGGGTTTTGGGCCCTAAACTGCACATGTAATCCAACAAAATGCAAGAGCAAGGTTAAGGCCTCTTACCTCCAACTGACAGATCTCGCTTCCAACGGTCGGTTTGTCCGCTACGTTCGCCGCAAGATTTAGGGCCTTCTCTCCTCTCCACATTCACCACAGCAACAATAGCAAATGAATGATTTTGGAGGGAAAACTGCCTCATTAAAAGAGAACCCATGTTTCTCCTTTCGACTGCTGCGACCACATCGTAGCCCCGTTCGACGAACCGTCAGCACCGCTGGACAGATCTCACCGAGCTCTCAAATGGGTTTTAATTAGTTTTTGGTGATTTGATACTTCACCCGGACACATTTTTTCCACGAAGGGTCACTTCACCGCTCCTTAAAATCGAATTTCCTCACTTACGCCACTTGTACTTGGGGCACCATATCGCTCCCCTACTTGTCCATGTTCGTGTCGATTTTCGTCATGAGTGCCCACCTTGTACTCATGCTTCCATGACCCCCCATTGGGGCCTTTACTGTGTGGCAGCACTATAAAGTCGCCCTTGTTTAGAGCATCCAAGTCGAGTCATCATTGCATTCATGAAGTCTATCCTGCGTCCTTTTACACCCCACTATAGCCCTCCATCCTTCTTTGCTTAGTTCCTCTCTTGTGTCGCATATCATGACCTTCAGCCCCACTGTCCCCTGTCCCTTTCGATATTGTGTCAGTCGCTGCCATGTCATTCATGCCCTTTATGCTCTAACAAGGGAAGTCGTCCATTCGCCACTCCATCCTTCCCATTTCCGCTATCATCATTAGTGTCAGTCTGTCCGTCGCTCTATTGTTCTTCTCTCGTGCCTTAGTTGAGGATCTCTCATTGCCTCACCTACAGCGGACCTCCTTCTGTCGACATCAGCACATTTATTCCAGAAGCAAGGTCTAGAGGGCGGTGTACCTTGGTTCCAGCTTCCACTTTTGTTCGGTGCCTCGGATCAGGCAGGGGGATTTCTCACTTCCCTTTGACTTGGTTGCTTCTCCAGCTCCTTTCAGCATGATCGAGATTCGTATACCGGACAGTCCAGTGACCCAGCAGCAGCTCTTGATGATTCCCGGGCGTGTGTGAGATGTCTCAGCCCTCATGAGGGGGTGGCCCTGCAGGTAGCCCCCCACATGCCCGGATGACCTCTTCATTGCAGCCTTTGATGCCGCTCCATATTTTGATGATGTTGGCCTTAGCCACTTGCAGCACCTCTATGATTTGCATGTATCAGTCAGATTTTGTGAGCCCTTCCCCATTTACAGGGGGCATTTGGGTTGTATTTATCTCATGTACTCAGATATTATCGTACTAGTCCTGGCTGTTATCCCAGGCACAGCATGTATGTGAGACTCTTCATTATATTTTTATCTGGCTCTTGATTCTGCCAGTTGTACTCTATGGTTCGGTCCCTTGTTTACTGGACACACTATTCTTTTGTACTTTGTCTCGGCGGGCATAGGTATGCCTCCCCCGCCGCCTTCAGCACAGGTACCCTCTCATAAAAAGAGACTTGTTGCACCTGCGAGTCTCGTCTCCTCAGGGTCTAGTCCTTCAGCACACTATCTACCTCTCACTTCTCTCTCTGACATACCCTTTTTGTTGTCTAGATTAAACCAAAATTTAATTATTATTCCCAATCATGTTTAACCCAAAAACAAAGAAATTAATGAGATACACCCATAGTTATCTTATTATTTTCTAGGAATAATTATTTAAATAATATTCCTTGTTAAATATGACCAAATCAACCACTATTAATTAAATAAATCATTATTTATTTGATTATATCCCAAACACTTCCTTAAAAGGATAAATAAATCATTTATTTATTTATTCTTCACTAATCAAGGGATTTGACCCAAGTCAAACACCCTTTCCCTCCAACAAATAATAATAAAATATTCCATAGAGGTGGATCTAGATTTGATTAACATTATTTTAATCATACACCAAGATCTAGAATGACCCAATATTTTGTTATAAATAGGAGGGTTTTCCCCTTCATTCTTCACCTTTTGTTGCCTATTAGATCACTCTGGATCTATACACTTGGTCTCATTTTTCCGCCATTTTGCTCCCATTGAGCTCTACCTTCTACATTGGGTTTTCTATATCTACAAGAGAGAGAAAGCTTAGATCTGAAGTGCTGAGGACTACAAAGAACCCATCCCATTGAGGAGATCTGGATACACCTTCTTGTTTCCTCCCAGGTGCCCTGTAATATAAAAATTCATTCAAAAAATCGTGTTCTTGTCTTGTCCGTTGGATGCATGGAGCAAACTCTTTACTTTTCTGCCTAATGTCTTTCCATTTATAGATCCGTTTGTTGCAGCACTTTAACTACTAATTACAGATCTGAAGATGTTTTGCAGCCTCTATTGTTGTTAGGGCTATTAGTTATGCGTAGCTAAAGTGGTTCTTTTTCGTACGCTTCGACAAAGAATTCATACTAACACATAGTTCCCCAGTATCCGGTAATGGAAGTTGAGATATTTCCCCCTTCCCCATCATGTGAAGGATATCTATCCATTCATCTCTAATTGTTTTCAACAAAATATATTTTAGAGTGTCTTGATCTAGATTTTCCAGTTTTTCTCTTTTTATGTTATAGTTGAACCTCTCAAGTAAATCCTCCAAATTTTCATCCTCTTTTTGCATTATTTTAGACACTTCTTCCTTGTGATTAAAAAGTATACAATAATCTAAATACCTTTCTAGAAATGATCTCTTCATATCATTCCATGTCCTAATAGACCTAGTGATTAGACTCGCGAACCATTTTAGAGCTGCTCCTTTCAATGTTGAAGGAAACAATTTGAGTTTTTGTGCATCTTGTAAATAATCATAAGTTCCACACAAGACTTGAAATTAAAATAAAAATGTCTCAGGGTCTTCACTTTTTAATCCATAAAAATTTGGGAGGACAGAAGGTGAGATATTTTTCATGGTAGCATTTGTCTCTTCATCTATTATAGGGAATCCAAAAGAACTCTAAGTTCCCCTATTTCCTCTACCTCTACCTCCTTTTGCATTTCCTCTACATGTTCCTCGATCTCCTCCTCTACCTCTACCTCCTCCAAATATTACATTTTCTCCATTAAAAATTTCTCCTTCTCCCTCTCCTCCTTCTTCTCCTCTTCCTGCCATGATAGATTCTTCAGAGCTAATATAAGACTCAGCCTGCAGGGTTAACTGCTCCTCTGGTTCCTCTATCAATGGTATGTTGAAGAAAGGTTCTTCTTCTTCCTCTTCACTAGGTATTTCTAACTCTTCATCTAGAATATGTTCCCCGGTAGAAGTGAAAAAGGTTAATCCTTCTGTTGGAGTCCTAGGATCTTCTTCCTCTAATTTTGTCTTAGTGGATGAAGTAGGAGATCCTCCTAAATGGATATATAATCTTAGAACTTCTGGAAGTCTATGGCCACTAAAATATGGGATATGAGTTTGAGATGGTGGTGTACTACTTCTTGGTCTTGGTGGAGTGAGTGGTGTTGTGGGGATTAAACTCCCGCCTCTAGCTATGAATCTGCCCCTAGAGTCTCTTTCTATACACATATCATTATTTTTTTGGATGTAAGAAATAAGGCTACCTAGTTACACTTCCTCAGCAATGACACATAAATGTTTAGTAAATTTAGTGTCCTAAATTGTTTGCACTAATTGTCAACTCGGGCTAGTAAACTAATGAAGTGTGGTGCACTATGTGTGCTTAAGAAATCTATTGCTTACTTCGTTGTTTTGTGTTTTATGTTGTTTTTAGGGGGGTTTTTGTTCTTAGAGATCTAAGGATGGCTAATCTAAAACTATGGAAAGAATTAAGTGAATCTAAATGAATTTTAGAAGGAAGAAAAGGAAGTGTACAAAAACTAATATAATTTTCATAAAAACAAACCAAAAAATAAGGGCTAGTTAAGACTTATTTTGGGAATCAAAGCATCTACCTAATCTGTTAATTAGTCCTAATCCATGGATCTGTTTCTAAAACTAAGATTGAGAATTATAATTCCTATCTTAAATGAACGAAGAAAATGAACAATTATTGTACCTTTCGTTACTTCAACATTCAATTGTTAGGCATGACCCTATTGAGATGGAGTTTAGCAACTGCTTGTACTTTAGTCTGCTAAGGTCCTAGAAAAAAAAACAAGAATGCAAATGAAAATATTTAAGGTATGTTTAGTTACTCCCAATTATTCAATGTGTAAAGAGTGATCTTCTTGAGATAATTTTAGGTAACTAATTACACCTGTTGAACTAGAGAACTAAGAAAATATGCAAATGAATAACTCATAAATTGCATTCCATTAATCATTCAACCATCCCAACTTGAAACTTGATCAGATCAATTCCTTTAGAGTGATTCTTAGGAATATTATTGTTTGCAATTAAGTGAGGGTCTTGAAAGTAAAAGCATATAACATTTAACTAAAATCAACTAATGTATAATTGACTTGTCTGCAACATTTAAATATAAAGTATTTAACCTCTTGAGATGCCTTCGGAGAAATCAATTATGCCTTAGTCTTTGGCAAGAAAATGACAATGACCAAGATAAATTTAACTAATGTATGTGTGAGATATTTAACCATTTAATGTAGGATTAGCATATTGAACATCTGTTGACACAACAATTGACAACTATGTTCTAATGGAAATAAAAGATAGGAACAGTAAAACTAAACAACTGTGGTTTCTTAGCACTTCAATCCTTAATTCAATTTTGAAAACAGAGTTTCTATTTCCGTGAAATTTTTAGGAAGAGTAAGTCTGCACGATAGTAATTTATCATTAAACTATTTGAAAACTATAAATGAAGCATAAACAAAAATTTCCGAAATAGAGTAAAGGAAATATAAATAGAAAACACAATAAAAACCTCCTTCAGAAGCAGGGGCCCTCTGCAACTGATGTGGTTGAACTCCTAGCTTGTTAAAGGTGCAATCAGACAATCATTGGAAAATTGAACTTCTTTATTATGATGAAAACAAAGTATGGAAATAGAGTATCCACTTAGAAATCTGAACTGTACTAAATTGTCCCTTGGTTCTGTGAAACCAATATTTAAAGAGAAACTACATAAATAATTACGAGTTAAACTAGCTACAGGTGTCTAACTCGAATTGTAATTGAAATAGGAGTGTTGGACTCATGATTTTCTACGAAGAGAAAATCAGGAGTCCTACTGCTACAGGCAATGTACTTTGACTTGTATTTTTGACCATGTGTTTAGGCTCCTTTTTATGTCGATATGGACTGTGTGAGTAGGATATAATCAATGTAGGCATGATTCTAGAAACACCCATGTGTTCCAATTCCTCAACTGACACCTAGAACCTGCTAAACCATAAGAGTGTCTACGGAACACATAGTTAGTTGCAAAACATGCTGCATTATGTAGCTAAATTGCAAAAACTTATCCAAATGGAAAAATCATGAAAATATAATATTTCAATCATTTAAATGCATCCTTAAGACAAAAAATAGCATTCTTCACTGGTTAGGGTTTGTGATATTATGGAAAAATGATGGAATGAGGTGAGAAAAACTGTCAAGAAGAGGGTAATCTTGAGGTTCAACAACAGTTTCTCTTTAGAGTTTTGTTGTGTTGGAGGGTGCAACAGTGCAGGGTTTGATAGGGCCATTTCTGAGCTTGTATTCAGTGGAGTAAGCATTCCTTCAATTGGGAGGCCAGTAAGGGAGGTCCTTGAGCATTATTTCAATATTTGGCACCATGCCAAGCCATCACCATCCCATACAACATAGTTTTAGTCTTGGAATACGTTATTTCAGAGGGTATTTGCAGGGGTGATTTTAGTGCATCATTTGGAGTGTTTTCTTTTTAGTGAAAGGGTCATCATTTCACTTGGAAAGTCTATTGGAGGAGTTCCATTCATTTCAGTTTCAGCCACCTCCTTCTATATGCTTTAGTTGCAGTGATTCTTCAGTCCTAGGGATGTAGATCCCCTTTTTATATTTTGTCTATTTCTGGAAATCCTTTCTAGGTTTTCTTGGAAAGGTGTAATAAAGCCTAGATCTCTACTTCTTTCATTATTTGAGCATTGTATTATCAGATCCATATGTTTATATTATTCAGCTACAGTTACATTCACTGGGACTACATTGTATTAGTTCTCCAGCATTTTGTGTAGCAGCTAAATCCTGTGTTTTGATGCTTTTATACATTGGAGGCTCTCTTCCCTTGCTTGAGGGAATTGTTCTCCAAGATATTGTATGCATTTGTTGATGTTATACTTAATACCATGGATCTATATTTGTCTCATATGTGATATATTGTTATTTTTTTCTATTTTCCATTATTGTGTGCTATATTGCTACTTTTCCTAATTTGGAATATTATAGTGGTATCAGAGCATAATCTTGGCTTAGCTTGTTCATTTAAGCCAATATGTCATTAGAAGAGGGATATCCTCTCACAGGCAGAGAGAAGAAAAATGAAACATTATTTTACAAAGTTAAATAGGTTCATGTGTCAAAATTAGGGTTGTAGGATTCATTTTTTATATTCTTGGTCAAGGAAAATTTTAAATTTTTCTTGTTTAAGCTTACCCTAAGGTCTAAACCCACTCACTTTCAAATCCCCTCATGTCACATCACTCAAAATTTTATGAAATATTTCCATTACCAAGGTTTTTGTACTGAAAATGTCATTTTTTCCAAGAAACCATAGTTTCGTAGTGAAATACATTGAGAAATGTCACTTTTCGATACGAAATTGCTGATAGTTTCATAGAGAAAACACCTAGATTTAAACTAGATACGCTACGAAAGCGTGGTTTTTTGTTTGTCTTGTCAGATTAGCTGGTAGGTGTCAGAATATCATTGGGAAAGGGTAAGTTAGATACCATTCGTGTCATAGAGGGATAAGATCAAGGTACGTGGTCAAGTCTGAAGTCATCATCACCAGTTTAGGCATGTATGAGTCATCATTGTGTCATGAGAAGACATCAAACTTCAAAATATTTCCTAATTCAGTCATTTCTCATTTCTCATTCCTTCTTTGCATGATATTGAGCTCTGGAGAGCTATTGCATTGAGCCAAAGTTGTGGTTTGTGTTTTTAAAGGTTTACAAATAGAAAACTATCATGTGAGGCTACAAACTATCAAGCGAGGCTGCAAATCATTATGCAAGGCTGTGAAGACATTAAAGAAACCATGGAAGAAGAAAGAAGGAAAAATAAGCATAGCCAATGTATGAGATATGAACCAATAGATATGAATTTGATCAATGAAGACCCAACAACTGTGGAAATTTTTAGAAGGATAGGTTGCTTACAATTTTGTGAAAAATTACAAGGCTGCCATGTACAGGTTTCCAAAGAATTTTCTTTAAATATCATTGGAACAACTACCAAAGTGGGAATGCTTAATCTTTCCATCACACCAAAGGTTATTGCAGCAGCTACAAGGATTCCAAGGGGAAAAGAGAAGTGGTTCAAATGTTTCAAGTTCAACGTGGAGCAGTGCAAAGAGTTTATGAAGCCTGAAAATAGTGAAATGGATCTCACTAATACCATTCCAAGGAGCTGCATGAAGGATAACTACTCAAAATTGTTGTTGATCATCCAAAAGTATTTTACTTGTGAAGGGATATACCATAAATTTTACTCATATCATTTCAAGCTACTCCTACACTTTATTGGTAAGATTTCCCTTGATCTGCCTTTCTATTTACATAGAAGTTTGTCAAAAATGAAAGATAAGGTCCAAGAAAAATATGAAGGGAGTGATACTTCATTGTTTCATTATGGTTTAGTGAAACTACTAGTTTTAGATGAAATCCAAAGACTAGGCAGAGAATGGTCTTCATTTTTGTTTGTTAGTGGTTTTGAGTTGGATGTTATTACTCCTTCAAGAACTCCTAAACCTAGGAAAATTCCATCACCCTTAGTAGCAGAATAGAGTGAACCAGTGGTGGCAGAACCAAGTGAACCAACAAGAGTAGAACCAAGTGAACCAATCATGATGGAAATAGAGAAATTGCAGAGTTTTGATACACCAAATTTCCCACCTGCAAAAAAGAAAACAAAAGTGGTCAAACCTGCAAAAAAAAACAAGCTGTGAGTAAACAAGGAACCAAAAGGATGATAAGGAGCCAAACAGTGGCCTTAGAAGAGAAAAAAGTGGTTGTAGAAGACAGAGCAGTAGTTAAAGTAAATATAGGAGACATATTACATGCCATTGACATAGAAGAACCCTATAGCCCAGGCTGAGGACATAGAAGAAGGTGGAAAAAAGTTTAAAAAGGCCAAATCTACAAAGAAATTAGAATTTGAAGGAGAAGATTCAGGTTTTATGTTCCAAGCAAGAAAGCCTATGACAAGGCATGCTAGGAAGCTATTAGAGAGCATAAATAGGTTCATCCACCTACTGACACAGTACAACCACCACAAGACATCATTGACCTTTCATCACCTGCAGAGAAAGATACAGCTAGAAAATCAAAGAAAGGGAAAGAGAAGGTGATGGAAAAAACAAAGTTTCAACTCCTTGAAGAACAATTGAAGTTTTCCAACCATGAAATTGATGTTATGAAGAAAGAAGCAAGGAAACACAATGTAGAGAAGGTTCTATTTGAAAATATGAAGGAAATTTGGGAAGAACAGGTTGACAGTGTTTCCAAGACTCTAGATAATACACAACAACTTATCAAATGGACCATTCCATTGAGGAAAGAGGTAAAACATGTAAATAAAATGAACATAAATTTGAAATCCACCAACATAAAGTTGAAATATCAGGTTAAGGACCTCTAAGAATAGCTTGAACTAATCCATGAGGAGTTGGAGAAAAAGGGCCTTAAAATGATAGTAGTTGAGGAGCCAATTGCTCAACTCATCATCAATGAGGAAGAAACCCCTCAAGAATCATAGTGTGAGATGGTTTATGATTTTGAAGACTAATGGCATGTTAGAAAATTATTTTTTTCACTTAGAAGGTATATTTTTGAAGCTACAAAAAATTCTGGAATTTTGAATGTTTTCAGCAGTTTCATGGCGTGCCTGGGCTTGAAGAACAACAAAACGCTACGAAAATACTGTAGCTTTCATTTTTGTATTTTGAGCTGGTTTTTGGAGCTCCCAAGAGTTTAAAATGGTATGGAAGATGCACTAAGGCATAATGAACATCATGTAGAAATAAAGAATCGGAAAAGATGATGGCAAAGGGCATTTTTGCAGCGCTACAAAAGTATGCTACAAAACTGTCTTACTTTCGTAGCGTACTGTTTTGGAGTTTTATAAGCATTTTTTAGGGAATTTTTGGAAACATGGATACTATAAAAGTGTTAAAGGACCATGGCGGCAATTATTCAAGACTTAAATACCACAAAATGAAGACAAACTACCATCCAAGCCACTCGTTGAAGATGAAGACCAATTTTCCTTAAAAACATGGTTTATTTCCAATTTTAGAGGAGGTCATTTAAAATGTCATGTAGTGATGAGTCCCATCACACCCTATTCAAACATGTGAAAGCATAGTTGTCAATATTTAATTGTTTTTAGGAGATAAGGTTGTTTATGTAATAATGAACAGTTTGAGTCCTATTAGGAAAAGCATTGTCAAGTAGGATAGCTATCATTTTCTCATTAAATAGATATTTTATGGTTATTCAAGGTGTCATTAGGCGAAAATTCAATGAATCTATCCATGAGATAGATCATCTCATCATGTAACATGTCTATTAAAGGTTAAAGAGTCAAGTTTGTCAAGGGTGGGAGATTTTTGGCAAAACTGCAGCTTTATGTAAATTTTCTGTTTTCAGTAATACAAAGACTTGTTTCTTGACCAGCCTGAGATTATAATTGAGTTTTTAGTGAATATATTATTTATATATTTTATGTGTTCCATTTGTAGTGGTTTTCATCTTTAATACTCAAAATTTATTCATGTAATGCTCTAACTTCCTTTATAGATGAATTGACTGTGTGATTTCCTGCTTCATGTGTGTGTACTTCTGCTAAAAACTCTTACCTGCCTCAACTTCCATGTCAAGTGAACTTACTCCTGAATCATTGAAATTGTTGACTCCATAAGCCCAATTTTTGCAGACTGATACTATTTTCAACCTATACTCATCATAATCAAGTTGTTTTCCAAGTAGAGTTAGCCATCTAAATACATCTTTATTCAATATCATTAACCCTTTAAGAGAGCCCTCTCAGACTAAAGAGGCTAAAATTCAGTCACAAGATTGGTTTGAAACAATTACATGAGATTGTCTGATTAGCAGCCTATCAGGTGCAATTTTGTGATAACACCATAAAAAATATTGCAAGAGAAATCAAGGATATGAGGATGGATTGACATAAATACTTCCCATAAAGGGTTTTTGTTGGAAATATTGTCATTGATGGCAAAGGAGGTGGCAGAGACAGAGCGAAATTTTATAGGGAGCATGCGAAGAACAGAGGAAAGTTTATTTGTAAAGGACACAGAGACAGAGAAAGGAGACAGAGCAGCAAAAGAGGAGGTAGAGAATACAGAGGAAGAGATAAAATAGTCGAGCAACAGAGGCAGAGGCAGAGTCGTTAACAAACAGTGAAATGATGGTAGCAGAGATGAAACCCTGAGGGAAATGGAACCAAGATTTAGCAGTAAAATTTCGCGTTGGGTTTGTATTAAAGTTGAGTGATGATTCGAATGAAATGGTACAAAGTGTGCAGACCTATAGTAATGTATACAATGTTTAACTGACAAGGGTGAACAGTAGAACGTGGGATCTCCCCTACATAAAATTCCGAGAATCGTTACCCAAGCTGGAGGATACATAAACATAAATTCTGAGAATCATTACCCTAGCTGGAAGATACAATAAAGGTGGAAGTAGAAGCTTATCTATATGCAGTGCGTTACATATATTGCGCCTTATACAAAAAGGTCCAAAGCATATATATATAAAGTTATATGGAGCGCTTTATGGACAAGGGAACAAAGGTATAATACAAGACATATGTATCATATTATTGAGCCCGAGATCAAAAGATCTAAAGGTAACAAAGCCTTATATGGTGGGACTCTTTACCAATTGCATCAGAAAATTGACAGCAGAACAGGTTAACAATAGGTTGCAATTGTGATTGAGTTCCGGACCCGATGGGTTTATAAACCACGATTGATATATGTTTGAGTTCCGGCAAACAGTGTTACATCGCATCGGAGAAAAGTATGGCAGTGAAGCATGACAATAGAAGTTGTGTTTGTGATTGAATTTCTGGACCCGATATGGTTTAAACAACGATTCATATATGTTTGAGTTCCGGAGATTTGATAGCTAGTGGGACCCTCACCCAATCACATTGGAGCATCGGAGCATAAGAATATCAGAACATGCAAATGCAAATTGCGATTGCGATTGAGTTCCAGACCCGATGGGTGTATAAACTGTGACTTTATAGGTTTGAGTTCCAGTCTAATGACATCGACACATTTAAATGAACAGTGGTCAATCACATCAGAGTAAAGCAGGACATCGGATCATACTACTGAGAGTTGCGATTGCGATTAATCGCATCGGAACTATCACAATCAGAAGTATTCAGAAGCGATTCATCGGATTGGGAATAAGAAAATTTCAGCAAGTGGGCTCGAGGTTTATAATTTTAATGGGTGTTGATGAAGTCTAAGGCTTACTGACTGTTTCGTAAACATTCGAACGGAGAACGTAATTTATGTTGATATATATTATGATTGGAATGTGTTGGTCAAAGTTCATTGAGCGGAGTATAGTTGGCATGTGGGTCCCATCCAAAAGATGAGACTAAGAACAGGTCTACTCCAAGCTAATTAATCCAAAGTTTAAGAGGAAAGGAAAGCACCGCGGCACATATATGTATACACAAAATGATACATACACATTTCCAACATGTGGACAGTAATGCATCACATCAGAAGATAGAAAAAGTTCAGCGAGTGGGCCCGTAAGGGAATTCTAAGTATTAAAACGTTTTATTATTTGTATAACACCGAGATTTGAATTGAACAGTTACTTGTATGTAGCAGTCACACCACGGCAAAGGATAGAAGAGCAAGCGGAGATGAAAAAGACAGACACAGTTAAAGAAAAGACAAATGCGCAGCGAGCCAAGAGGCTGAATGAGTGAGCTGGAGTTTTCATTGTAATTGAATGTAAATGATTTAATTTATATTTTTGTGATGCATTGGCAAGTCTCCGGAAGAGAACAAATATCCCACTGTAATGTTAAATTGGTACCTACAGTTATATTTTCTGAGTGAGCTGGAAAAGAAATGAGAAGGTAGAAGACTAAGATGTATGGCTATCCATTTCAAACTCCTTGAGGAATACAGACAGTCACAGGAATATCTTTATAAATAATATCATCTTGATATGCACAAAGAAAAAGAGAGAGTAAAGATAGAGAATGCAGAGTATATAAGATTGAGGCAGAGAAGATAAGGAAGATAAGAGCATAAATAGATGCTACAAAATAGAGCTGATATCTGAGGTAAATCAACAAAAATTCTGTTTGATAAATTGAAGAAGTTGGAGCTTCCCTATCAAGTTGAAGCTTGATAGCTGTCAGTTGTAGCTGACTGAGGTTGGAGCCTCCTGTAGGTTGGTGCCTGCAGAAAATTGAAGGGAGTTGGAGCTTCCTTGCAAGTTGTATCTTGCATAATTGAGGTTGGTGCCTCCTGTAGGTCGGTGTCTGCAGAAAAACAGTGGTGAGAGGGAGTTGGAGCTTGCCTTTGCATCACAACAATAATAAGATGTGGTTTTCTCCCTTTATGGGTTTCCACTTATATCTGCTATCTCTATCTGTATTGTCTATGTGCTGAGATGATTTACCAAATCTGCTTAATGTTTGTTGCTCTCATAATAAGTTTGATGTCACATTAATTTAATACTTGCTGCAACTTATTAAGACTGTTCATATACTAAGGTTGGTTATAAAAGTAAGTTGTAAAGAAGTTGATGAAAAAAATTTAAAAAAGCTCATGTATGTGTTAAACTGATTCACCCCCCCCTCTTAGTTTAACTAAGAATTCAACAATTGGTATCAGAGTAGGTTCCTTTTGCATCAGTTTAACAACTGAAAGGAGGTCTTAGGTTCCCAGGATGGCAAGTAAAGAAGGATGCTCAACCAATAAAGCCCCTTTTTTCACTAGTGTAAATTATGCCTTCTGGAAAATCAGAATGAGGACATACATAATGTCTCTAGGAATAGAAGTTTGGGCTACTATGGAATTAGGATATGCCCCAAAGGAAACTGACTCAGAGAAAGAAACCAAACAAGATTTTGTAGCTAATTCAAAAGCCATGAATGCCATCTTAAATGGATTGTGTGAGGCAGAGTTTATCAAAGTAATGCACAAATACATTTCCAAAGAGATGTGGGATACCCTAGAGAATATCCATGAGGGAGACAAGAAGGTAAAGACTGCCAAACTTCAAGTCTATAGAGCCCAGTTTGAGAACTTAAAAATGAATGATGATGAAGACATTTCCAGCTTCTTTCTAAGGGTTGCAGAAATAGTAAATAACATGAAGGCTCTAGGAGAAACCATAAAAGAAGTTGTAATTGTACAAAAGATTCTAAGATCTCTTCCACCCAGTTTTAACCCCAAGGTATCTGCAATAGAAGAAACAACTAATTGGAAAACCTTGACCATGAACTAGCTACTTGGAAATCTAACATCATATGAGATGAGGCTCCCACAGAAGAAGCCAAGTACGAGGCAGGCAGCCTTTAAAACAGAAAAGAAGAAAGAAGAAAAGGAAGACATATGCTCTTGCTTGGATGAAGAAGAGGCTAAATTTGTCAAGAAATTGGATAGAGGCTCAGGTAAATACAAAGGTAAACTTCCCTTCAAATGTTTTAACTGTGGAAGAGTTGGACACTATGCTGCTAACTGTCCTCACAAGAAAGTAAGGAATCAGGCTCAAGAATCAGAGAGAAATGAATAAAAAAACTAGCATAAAGGAAAGATGTTCAACAGAAAATCCTTCTATGCTCAACAAGACAACAGTGCATCTGAAGGCTCAGATGAACCTTCAAGTGAAGAAGGAACATCTGAATTTTTATTGATGGCCATAGAAGAAATTGAAGGTCTCCTGCTAGAAGATGAAGAAGAAGAAGGTGCAGTCGACCTTGAGGGGGAGCTAAGAAGTGATATGGAAGAGATTGATAGACTCAAGCTGAAATGAAGAAAACAAAAGGACATTCTCCTCAAGTATGTACGAGAAGAACAGAATTCAGAAGTCCTTATGCAGCTAAAGATAGAGCTTGAAGAAGCCAAGAAGATAGAGGACATGTTACTTAAGAAAATCAAGGAGAAAACTCAGGAACAAGAGAAGTTGGAAGAAGAAGTAGTATGTCTCAGGAAGAAATTACAAAATGCTCAAAGGAAAGTGGCTATAAATTCTTCTCAAACAACAAGCTCTAGTAAGTTGAATGAAATTCTGGTTGCTCAAAGATCTCCTATGATAAAAACTGGTATAGGCTATGAAGGAGAATCAAGTAAAAGCAAAGAAAAGGAAAACAGAGAGATTATTTTTGTAAAAGCAAAGAAGGATGATGAAGCAGCTCAAATGATTCCTACAAAAGAAGAAAATTGTAAGGAGGGAGACAGAACCCTGAAAAATCCTCTAATAACAAAGAATGAAAGAAATACTCAAACAACAGAAAAAGATTCCTATACCCCTGAGTATGTCAAATTTGGAAGCCATCAAAGGAGATTCTTCCCTCCTATGAAAAATGCCACCTGTTATGTCTACCACAAGCTGGGACACATTGCTGCATACTGTCATGTAAGGAGGAGTGATTCAAACCAACAAAAGATGCAAACAGTGAAGAGACTGTCTCAAGAAAACAAATGGAGAAGACAACCTTACATCATGTGTGCAAATAATTTCTATGGTTACTGTTTTTATTGTAAGGAATTTGGCCATAAAATTATTGAATGTAGAAAGTATGGAAAAGATTGATGTTCAACACCTCAAGGAGGTTTATGAATCAAAGAAATTTTGTTCATACTCACAATTCTGCAAAAATTATGATCAAATGTTGTGTATGAAATCAAGTTGGACATATGCCTTCCAAATGTCCTCTGAAAGGATGTGATTCATCATCTCACAAAAGATACCAAACAAAAGGATGCTTCCAGTGGAAAAAGAAGGTGAATAAGTGTGACCTGGCTCTAACTGCTCAAGATCTGAAAAGCCAATGGTATCTGGACAGTGGCTGCTCAAAACATATGACTAGAGACAGGAGAAAATTTATAACTTTTGATGAAAAGAAAACTGGTAGTGTTACTTTTGGCAATGATAAATCAGGAAAAATCAAGGGAAAGGGCTCAGTCAGCTTAGATAATGGCAGAGGTAAGGCCCAAGATGTACTATTTGTAGATGGGATGAAAGAAAATTTGCTAAGTGTTAGTTAAATGTGTGATAAAGGCTGCGAAGTTCTTTTCAGAGCACAAGATTGTGAAGTCAGATCAAGCACCACAGGTAAGACTTTGCTCAAAGGTGTTCAAACAGAGAGCAATGTTTACATCGTGAAAGAGGAAGATGAAGGATGCCATCTTAGCAAAATTGAGGAGTCATGGTTATGGTATAGGAGATTGGGACATCTCAGCTTCGATCATATCATCAGACTGAGCAAGAAGAAAGTGGTCAGAGGCATGCCAGAAATAAAAAGGCCTTCTAATACCATATGCAAATCTTGTCAATTGGGTAAACAGACCTGCACATCCTTTAAGGCCAAAGATGAGTTATCAACAAGAAGACCACTCCAGCTTGTGCACATGGATCTGTGCGGACCTGCAAGAACTAAAACACCAAGTGGAGAATCCTACTTCATGCTGATAATAGATGATTTCTCTAGAATGACATGGGTTGCATTTCTCAAGAATAAATCGGAAGCTTAGGACAAATTCAAAATATTCAAAGCATTAGTAAAAAATCAGACAGGATGCAAGCTAAAATGCATCAGATTGGATAGAGGAGGTGAATTCAAAGATTTTGACTTTGCAGATCTATGCAATGAATATGGCATAAAACAAAAATTTACTATTGCAGGGACACCTCAGCAGAATGGAGTAGCAGAGAGACAAAACAGATCTGTTCAACAAATTTCTAGAGCCATGATGCAAGAGAGTAATATTACTCAAACCTTCTGGGCAGAAGCAGTACACACAGCGGTGCATATCCTTAATAAAGCTCACTTAAGGCCAAGCAATGACAAGACTCCCTATGAACTATGGCATGGAAATCCAGCTTCAATCAAACATTTTAGAATTTTTGGAAGCAAGTGTTATATAAAGAATAATGATGAAAATATTGGGAAATTTGATGCAAGAGCAGATGAAGGGATTTTTCTAGGATATGCTTCCAAAAGTAAAGGGTATAGGTGCTACAACAAGACTCTTCGAAAAATAGTAGAAAGTATTGATGTGAGATTTGATGAAGAACTTCCAAACAATACAAGAGATACAGACTGCTGCAGTCCATCAGACAACCATGAAGAAGAAAACCAAAATGATGATGAAACAAGCGAGACAATAGAAGATGAAGAGCTAAGCATGAAAGCCCCCTCAAGATACACTCAGAAGAATCATCCTGAAGATCAGATCATAGGAGACAAGAAAGTAGGGGTCCAGACAAGAAGGCAGCTAAATGAACAGGAATAAGAGGTATACATAGCCATGTTATCACAAATAGAGCCAAAGGGATTTGAAGAAGCCAACAAGGACAAGTATTGGGTGAATGCTATGAATGAAGAATTAGACCAAATTGAGAAAAACAATACTTGGGAACTAGTTCCTAGACCCACTGGGAAAAATGTCATAGGCTCAAAATGGGTATTCAGAAATAAAATGAATGTGGAAGGACAGGTAATCAGGAATAAAGCCAGACTTGTCTGCAAAGGATATTCACAAATCGAAGGACTTGATTTTGATGAAACATTTGCCCCTGTAGCCAGAATGGAAGCCATCAGAATGTTTCTGGCCTTTGCATGCTATCAATACTTCAAGGTATATCAAATGGATGTAAAATCTACTTTTCTGAATGGAGATCTAGAAGAAGAAGTCTACATGGAACAACTAGAGGGTTTCTTTTTAACAGACAAATAATACTGTGTGTGCAAACTAAAGAAGGCTCTATATGGACTGAAACAGGCTCCTCGTGCTTGGTACTCAAGACTGGATAAATATTTTCAAAAACAAGGCTTTAAGAGAGGTGGATTAGACAACAATCTATACATAAAAGCCCATGAAAATGAACTCCTGATTGTTGTAGTATATGTTAATGACATTATGTTTGGAAGCAACAAAGATGAACTAGCAAAAGGGTTTGCTGAGAAGATGAAATCAGAGTTTGAAATGTCCATTATTGGAGAACTCAGTTTGTACTTAAGACTTCAAATTCAACAAAAGAACACAGGCACATTCATCTCACAGGAAAAATACTCAAAAGAAATGTTTAAAAAGTTCAAAATGGAGGACTGCAAACTTGTGTCAACTCCCATGATCACGGGATGCAAGCTGTGTGCTGATGATGGATCTGTTGATATAGATCAAAAACTCTATAGATCCATGATAGGAAGTCTACTGTATCTGACAGCATCAAGACCAGACATCATGCTAGCAGTAGGACTAGTGGCTAGATATCAAGCAGCACCTAAACAAAACCACCTTCTGGCAGTCAAAATAATATTTAGATATCTACAAGAAACAACACAGTATGGACTTTGGTATCCTAAAGGCAAAAGCTTCACCTTGACAACATACACAGATGCAGATTGGGCCAGCTGTGTGGATGATAGGAAAAGCACAAGTGGAGGTGCATTCTATTTAGGAGAAATTATGGTGGCATGGTTAAGCAAGAAACAAACATCTATCTCTTTATCTATAGCAGAAGCAGAATATATAGCAGCAGCAACATGTTTTACACAAGTCGTGTGGATGAAGTAAACCCTCCAAGACATGAAGGTAAGCATTGATGAACCTATCTCAATCAAATGTGATAATACAAGTGCTATAAGTATATCTAAAAATCCTGTGCTTCACTCAAAAACCAAACATATCCCAATCAAGTATCATTTTCTCCGAGAACAAGTGGCTCAGAAGATAGTAAAACTGGAGTATGTACCAACAAAAGAACAGACAACAGATATATTTACCAAACCTCTTGCTAGAGAACCATTTGAATATTTGAGAGATAGACTAGGGGTAGTATCTGTAGATGCTACTCTCTGATATGAAGAGAAAGCACAGTTTCAGGGGGAGAACATAAACGAAAATATCATTCGAGGGGGAGATCAGCCAGCAAAGGAAGCATGAAACAGGTCCTCAGGATCAAAGGATTAAAGGACATAATCTACACTAAGAGATGTGCAACCCCTTGCCATTGATGTCAAAGGGGGAGGAAGAGCAAGAAACAGTAGAAAGGATCCTAAAAGGAAAACAGAGGAAGTGTATTGCCATCAATGCCAAAGGGGGAGACTGCTGGAAATATTGTCATTGATGGCAAAGGAGGTGGAAGAGACAGAGGGAAAGTTTATAGGGAGCATGCAAAGAACATAAAAACGTTTATTTGCAGAGGACACAGAGACAGAAAAAGGAGACAGAGCAGTAGAGGAGGAGGCAGAGATAAAATAGTCGAGCAGCAGAGGCAGAGCCAGAGCCGTTAAAAAATAGTGAAATGATGGTAGCAGAGACGGAACCCTGAGGGAAATGGAACCAAGCATTTAACACTAAAATGTCGCGTTGGGTTTGTATTAAAGTTGAGTGATGATTCGAATGAAATGGTACAAAGGGTGCAGACCTATAGTAATTTATATAATATTTAACTGACAAGGGTGAATAGTAGAATGTGGGACCTCCCCTACATAAAATTCCGAGAATAGTTACCTAAGCTGGAGGATACATAAACATAAATTCCGAGAATCATTACCTCAGCTGGAAGATACAATAAAGGCGGAAGCGAAAGCTTATATATATGCAGTGAATTACATATATTGCACCTTATACACAAAGGTCCAAAGAATATATATATAAATTTATATGGAGCGCTTCATGGACAAGGGACCAAAGGTATAATACAAGGCATATGTATCATATTATTGAGCCCGAGATCAAAAGAACCAAAGGCAAAAAAGCCTTATATGGTGGCACCCTTTCCCAATCTTATCAGAAAATTGACAGCGGAACAGGTTAACAACAGGTTGCAATTGCGATTGAGTTTTAGACCCGATGGGTTTATAAACCACGATTGATATATGTTTGAGTTCCGGCAAACAGTGTTACATCACATCAGAGAAAAGTGTGGCAGCGAAGCATGACAATAGAAGTTGCGATTGCGATTGAAGTTTCAGACTCGATATGGTTTAAACAACGATTCATATATGTTTGAGTTCAGCTATTGGGACCCTCACCCAATCTCATCGGAGCATCAGAGCATAAGAATATCGGAACATGCAAATGCAAATTGCGATTACCATTGATTTCCGGACCTGATGGGTGTATAAACTGTGACTTTATAGGTTTGAGTTCCGGTCTAATTTCATCGACACATTTAAATGAACAGTGGTCAATCGCATCAGATTAAAGTAGGACATCGGAACATACTATTGAGAGTTGCGATTGCGATTAATCGCATCGGAACTATCACAATCAGAAGTATTCAGAAGAGATTCATCGCATTGGGAATAAGAAAAGTTCGACAAGTGGGCCCGAGGTTTATAAGTTTAATGGGTGTTGATGAAGTCTAAGACTTAGCAACTGTTTCGTAAACATTCAAACGGAGAACGTAATGTATGTTGATATATATTATGATTGGAATGTGTTGGTCAAAGTTCATTGAGCGGAGTATAGCTGGCATGTGAAGTCCATCCAAAAGATGAGACTAAGAACAGGTCTGCTCCAAGTTAATTAATCCAAAGTTTAAGAGGAAAGGAAAGCACCGTGGCACATATATGTATACACAAAACGATACATGCACATTTCCAATATGTGGACGGTAATGCATCGCATCGGAAGATAGAAAAAGTTCAGTGAGTGGTCTCGTAAGGGCATTCTAAGTATTAAAACATTTTATTATTTGTATAATCCTGAGAGTTGAATTTAAAATTTACTTGTATGTAGCAGTCACACCACGACAGAGGACAGAAGAGCAAGCAGAGTTGAAAAAGACAGACATAGTCAAAGAAAAGACAAATGTGTAGCGAGCCAAGAGGCTGAATGAGTAAGCTAGAGTTTTCATTGTAATTGAATGTAAATGATTTTAATTTATATTGTTGTGATGCATTGGCAAGTCTTCGGAAGAGAACAAATATCCCACTGTAATGTTAGATTGGTACCTGCAGTTATATTTTCTGAGTGAGCTGGAAAAGAAATGAGAAGGTAGAATACTAAGAGGTATGGCTATCCATTTCGAACTCCTTAAGGAATACAGACAGTCACAGGAAAATATTTATAAATAATATCATCTTGATATGCACAGAGAAAAAGAGCAAGTAAAGATAGAGAATGCAGAGTATAGAAGATTGAGGCAGAGAAGATAAGGAAGAGAAGAGCATAAAGAGATGCTACAAAACAAAGCTGATATCTGAGGTAAATCAACAGAAATTCCATTTGATAAATTGAGGAAGTTGGAGCTTCCCTATCAAGTTGAATCTTGATAGTTGTCAGTTGTAGCTGAGTGAGGTTGGAGCCTACTGTAGGTTGGTGCCTGAAGAAAATTGAAGGGAGTTGGAGCTTCCTTGCAAGTTGTAGCTTGCAGAATTGAGGTTGGTGCCTCCTGTAGATCGGTGTCTGCAGAAAAACAGTGGTGAGAGGGAGTTGGAGCTTGCCTTTGCATCACAACAATAATAAGATGTGGTTTTCTCCCTTTATGGGTTTCCACTTAGATCTGTTGTCTCTATCTGTATTGTCTATGTGCTGAGATGATTTACCAAATCTGCTTAATGTTTTCTGCTCTCATAATAAGTTTGATGTCACATTAATTTAATACTTGTTGCAACTTATTAAGACTGGTCATATACTAAGGTTGGTTATAAAATTAAGCTGTAAATAAGCTGATGAAAAAAATATTTAAAAAAGCTCATGTATGTGTTAAACTAATTCACCCCCCCCTCTCAGTCTAACTAAGAATTCAACAGTTTCTACATGGAGAAGGCTCTAACATTTCACATCACTAGAATGATCAACCAGTGAAGCAGAAGGTTTCCAAATGCTATATAATGCCTACATTTTTAGCAGTGGGAAATGGAGGGTTTCAAGAACAAGAAACTCTTGAAGACTAGTTTCTTGAGTATGAGTCTCAATCTCAGAGATTCAAAGATCATTTGAGCTTCCAATAGTTTTTTCAGATCAAGGACAATATGAGACCCCGACATCACAATAGAGGTGGAGGATTCATACAAAATAATGATCTTCATCGGACTATGGGAAGTTTTTTCTTACCCACTTTTGATGGGTCATCCAAATTCACTGCCAAATCATGGGTAGAAAATCTATACATATACTTCCAGTTGAACCAAGTACCGTAGATGGAAGCCATCAAAATAGCGTCACTGCACCTTGAGGGTGAGGCACATGATTGGTGGTTTCATGGAATTTATGCATTGGGGAATGCCAATGTGACTGCATATTCAAAGTTCACCAGGAGGTTGGTGGAGAGGTTTGATCGAAGAGACCCAGAGGCACCGTTCATTGAGCTAACTAAGCTCAAACAAGCAGGTAATCTAGAAACTTACATTTCTAAATTTCTAAAAATTTCTATTATGGTTCATGATTTATCTGCAGCTAGGAGGGTCTATATGTTTATTAATGGGCTAGAAGAACCTCTACATGGGTTTGTTAAGTCAACCAAACCAACTACCCTTCAAGATGTTTTTGAAAGGGCTATAGATCCACAAGATGCTTTTCCAAGAATAAAAGAACCATTTTAGAAAAAGCCCACTTTTCCATCAAAGGGAAAAGATATGAAGGCTCCTCCTAAGAGACTTGAGGAGAAGGAAGCTTTGCTTCACATTCCAAGAATCATGGTCACTCGGACATAGATGTGCATCAGGGAAGGCACACTATATAGAGGTGTTTTCTAATGATGAAAAGGAAGAAGAAGAGGAACCAGAAGGAGGTCACAACGCTGGGATAGTAGGAGAGGATCCACCACCACCGGGAGGTGCGAATGGATCATTTTCTCCAATTGGAGGGGCCCTTGCATCATTGAGAGGAGTACCATGGTACTTGACCTTG
The DNA here is from genome assembly GCA_034641835.2 of Pinus albicaulis. Classification (NCBI taxonomy): domain Eukaryota; kingdom Viridiplantae; phylum Streptophyta; class Pinopsida; order Pinales; family Pinaceae; genus Pinus; species Pinus albicaulis. Next base: position 176,578,752 of record CM076582.1, on the reverse strand, counting down.
AGAGTTCGAGGTTCCATTCAGGATCAAAGGGTATCAGTTTTGATTTGCAGTGGGGCTACCCACAAGTTTATTGATGCCCAACTAATGTAGAGGAGGGCAATACCCACTGATGATTTTGAGGGATTCTCAGTTTTAGTCCTAGGAGTTAGAACTATGCAGTGCATGCATTATGTTCCATCTTTATCTGTCACCATGGGGACATATACAATGACTGATCACTTCTTTGTTGTTGACATACCTTACACCAATGTGATATTTGGTGTGCAGTGGTTGATTACTTTGGGGAAGATCACCACAGATTGGGAGACTTTACAGATGGAGTGGATAGATAAAAGGAGTGGTAAGCATCAGGTGATTAGGGGCGTGCATACATATCCCTCTCAGACAACTTCTACACAGAAAACAGAGTTGGATTTGCACAGTGGAGGAAAGGAACTAATAGTCCAATCAGTTATGTAGATGACTTTGGTTCATGACACATTACTATCTAGAGGCATTGCACCTAGGAGGCCACTGGATCAGGAGTTGATGAGAGATGCCTCACAATAGGTTGCACCACTCATAGATCCAGGAGGGGTGAGGACCTTGGAAGGACTAGGTACAACACAAAGAGTCTTGGGTAGGTTCAAGGAGGAGGGAGACGTTCTCCCAATATTAGTATTACCCACTCTCACCAAACAACTTGCACTGAGAGAATATGTTTTCAGGATGGAGGATGACACCATCATGGTGCAAGGAGACCACTCCATGGCTTTGGAGAATCAGAAGGTACTTCCACATAGGGAGTAATATTCCACATATGGTAGAGGTTGGTGGCCACTCATGCATACATTGGCCAAACTCTGGAAGTTTTGGATGGGTGATAGCTTCCCATGGAAGGCTAACCTCCAAAAACTTCAACCTTTTACTTGAGCATGAGTAGCTACAGGAGGAGCAGTAGAGGTAGGGTAGCAACATCCCAGTATATGACTTTGGCATGGGAGATGTCAAAGAATAGGGCAACTACATGATGGGTGCTTTACATGGTAGAGCAGCAGTGTTGTCATTATGGAGTATAGATCCTTATTGGAGAACCCAGCTATTGGTGGAATACTCCAAGGATCTCTTTTCATGCAGGATAATTGATGGCCAGTTATCAGATGAGAGGTATTTAGTGAGAGATGGGGTCATCTATTATCAGAGTAGGATATTCTTGACTAGAGAATCTAAGCTCAAGGAGAAGCTACTACATGCTGCATATGAGGATTTTCTCTTCAGCCACACTTATTCCATGAGAGCATATCATACTATCATGGAGGGGTTCACTTGGGAAGGATTCAAAGAGGATATACATCAGCATATTAGGAGATGCATAGATTGTTTGGAGATGGAGGAGAGACATAAATATTTGGTGGAGTTATCACAACCAATTCCTTTCTCATTGTGAATGAGAGGAGGCCCATCTATGAGCCACTTCACTAGCTTGATCAAAGTATATGGTAAGGGTTGTATTTTTGTGCATCATGATTCACTTACTATGTATTTGTATTTCCTTACCATCCATTTGCAAGTCATTGCTCCAAGAGGGGGCAATCTTTCTTATAGTATTCATGGTCTACTTGGGGCCATGAGCAGTGATGAGGATGGCCACTCCCTAGGAGATGTTGGGGAGGTGGCACCTTATTGAGGGTGTGCTCAATTGACACCCCACATTATTCACCTTCTTCAAGTGTGTGAGAGTATTGTGGTAGCAAGAAAGTGGTTGGGCAACCAATTATCATATCATATTTTGAGGAAGTCAAGAGACATACTGTGCTTGTTCCACATGTGGGACTATGATCCTCCTCTAGTATTTCATATGGAAGCTTATGTATCTTTTATTTTGATCCCATATGTTGATGATGTTCTTATCATTCTTGTGGGCATGGTTGAGGGATGACACATGGATTGAATGTGCGCATTGGGAGTGAGATTCTCCACATTTCTTATTTTTCATGCTTAAGGGATAACATTGAGCATCACATGATTGCTAAATTAGACCTCTTGTTTCCTTATGGGAGGAGCCATTTGGTTTACTTGAGCATTTGGGAGATGCATCTCATGAACACTTGTGAGGAGAATTTCAGGGATGGATTGATTGGAGGACACTTGGTTCATAAGGAGAACTTATCACATGGAGGTATCACAAGGGAAGGATGAGAATAGTTGTAGCACTCACCTTTATAGTTTCTTGAGGACAAGCAACATTTGGGAGGGGAGGACTTTAATATTCCCAATTAGCTTTCAGCTAGTTGGAATATTAAATTTTGTTTTTGCTTCTTAGTTAGAAGAATAAGAGGGTAGGGAGACCCATATATCTCCTTAGTAGGAATAAAATCACTCCAAATTTGAATGGAGGTCATCAATATAGTTGGATAAAGCACCCTTATGTGTGAATAGGGGATGAAGCGTGTGGAATGGGTCAACCTTGACCAAATCAACAATGCTGGTATGGAGGGGGTGGACATTCAATGAGAGACAACACAGTTTTGGAGGGAGATTATTTGCATGGAAGTAGTGGCTTTAATGAGTGGGGCCCAAGGTGAGGAATCTAACCAAGCATATAAGGAAGGGAATGGCAGCCATGGAAAGCATGTTTGTGTATTATTTTTTTAATGGTCTATTATGATTTGTTTCTCTCTTCAGATGTTTAGCAGAGACTGCAGTGCTGATTAGTACAAGGGTGTTCCTGAGCAGGAATCCCACTGTCCTCCTCAAGGGACTTCGAGTGCCCACTCAAGATAGGTGACTGAGCTAAATTTCCACATTCCAACATCAGGCCAAGCTACAACATTCTTCTACAATTCAATTTCTGTTTAGAGTTGTGCTATGTTGTAGGGTGCAGCAGTGGAGGGTTTGATAGGGCCATTTCTCAGCTTGTCTTCGGTGGAGGAAGCATTCCTTTGATTGGGAGGCTAGTAAGGGAGGTCCTTGAGCATTATTGAAGTATTTGGAACCAGGACAAGCCATAACCATCCCATATAGTGCAGTTTCAGTCTTGGACTACGTTATTTCCGAGGGTAGTTGCGGGGGTGATTTCAGTGCATCATTTGGAGTGTTTGATTTTCAATGAAAGGGTCAAAATTTCACTTGGAAAGTCCATTGGAGGAGTTCCATTCAGTTCTTCATCAGTTTCAACCACCTCATTCTATATACTTTAGTTGCAGTGATTCTTCAGTCATATGGTTGTAGATCACCTTTGTGTATTTTGTATATTTCCGAAAACCCTTTCTGGGTTGTCTTCGAAAGGTGTTTTAGAGCCTAGATCTATACTTTTGGCATTATTTGAGCATTTTATTATCAGATCCATATGTTTATTTTATTCAGATGTAGCTACATTCACTGGGAAAGCACTGTATTAGTTCTTCGACATTTTTTGTAGCAGATGCTTCCTGTGTTTTGATGCTTTTCTACATTGGAGACTCTCTTGCCTAGCTTGAGGGAATTGTTCTCCAAGATATTGTATACATTTTTTAATGTTATACTTAATACTATGGATATATCTTTGGATCATATGTGATATATTGTTATTTGCTGCTATTTTCTATTATTGTGTGATACATTGCTGCTTTTCCTAATTTGGAATATTACATAGAGCTAGTAGAGCAGTTTCTCTCATTAACCCAGGATTAGTTCATATCTTATTTTAGACCAATCATAGTCCTAATATAATAGTTTCCTCATAACCAGCTTTTCATAGGCCTAATATGGCTAGCTAAACTAAAGGATGCTATATTATCATGGCAACCATTCCCATTGAGAGACATTTTGATGCAGACAAACATCAAATATTAGAATACGCATGTGGACATGTGTTTTATGGGCCCACAATAGCGGAAACCAATCACAAACAGTCACACTTTGCAACAAATACAATTTACCTCCCCGAAATTTCTAACTTTTCTTAACTTAACAATCTTTGTGATTTCGCGATTTCACACTTCGAACATTTTATTTTTTACCACAATGGGTACTCCCTATTCCATGCGATCTATGATCACATCGCATCGCAACAAAAATAACTTACTGTTGTGATGCCTTAATAATAAAATCTAAAATCTGTGATTTGCGAAATTGCTCTAGGTGTGATTTGATCTCCGCTATTGGTCTTGTTTGATCAGAGGGTCCACACTTTTCTTTTCTTGTTCGTTCCACCAATCAACCCTTCTCCGGACGCATTGTGAGATGACTAATGCACAACTTCAAAGCTTGGCTCGCATCAAATAAATTCACATAAACCTTTTACAGAGAAACATGTTGTACCCAATGTGATATCCCAAACTTAACAGAGAAATAAAATAATGACAGTTTAACACAGAAAATCGACTTAAAACATGAGACGCTTGGAATTAAGTCAATGCAAATATACATATTTGAGCCCTTTAATGGATGAATTTTACATTACGTTTACTCTCTGTTCACTCCTCTCTCACTCTTCTCTCGCACCTATTCTGCACATGTTTTCACACCTATTCATGCTTTTATATATATATATATATAAAGCAGTTTGATTTGTCTTTTATTAGCTTTCTGCTGAACCACTCTAATAAACAATTTTTATCCTATCTAAATGCTCTAACCTACTTGGCTTAATTTCCTCGCAGGGAGAACCAATTTCTATTTTATTCCAACTTAAGTTATGAAATAAAAACAAACTAACTTCTCACAATTAAAACTAAATAAAATATTAATAATCAATGTTTCTCCACCTCTTGTTAGCCACAACATGTGAACACACAATCACATTGCTACTAAATCTAGATGCTCTTGCATAAGACTCCTGGGGAAGAAAATATCGATCCATCAATGTTTCAGGATCTACATTAAACTTCTGTAACTCTGTTGTTGTTATCCAACTGGCGTCTTCCACTGGGTGTCCTTTCCATTTGAATAGATACTGACGTTAACACTGGAAAATCGTACAACAGAAGACGACATTATTTACTGTCAAGCAAAAGGGTTTATAGGGCTGGAAGACATTATAGAATCTAGAAAGTATTTAAAAATCTCTAAGGTCTGAGGAAAATCAAATTTGAACAAGTCCTAAATGCTATTTGTGTGCATAATCCTTCATGAAGAGTGCCTTTTGTGCACCTTTTTCCCTGATATGCGCGAAATCCTAGGAGTGGCGAAATGTCACTATCCGGGAACACACATAGAAAAGGACAAGTGATTCCTCACTTGAAGCTACCTAAGGATAGCCACCAACGCCTCGTTCGACACCAGGTGAGCACACAATGGAATATTTGGAGCACACAAAGGAATCATACCCCTCTCTTGGGTCACCATCCACAATGTACCAAGAGAGGGAAGGGAGGATTTGAATCTCCTATATAAGGCCACCATGAGATGAGGAATTTGTGAACACATTGTTATCCTAGCCAAAATTTCCCAAGAAATACCAGCAGTGTGTGAGCCGGAGCTGAAGATAGAGGGGACTTAATTGTTGGCCATCCAACAAGTTCAGTCTAGCATAGTAGAGAGAGAGGGAGACTGCACCGAGGCAAGCTTGGAATAAAAACATCCTTGTATCGGGACCTAGAACCAATGTTCTAGGAGCCCTTTGGCAAGAGGGTAAAGTCTCACTCTTATTACTATTAGAGCTCAATAAGAGGGGCCTAGAGCCACCGTTCGTATTATTTTTGTCTTTTGACTCTTTTTAGAGCTCGTGTTTATTTGTTTTAGTTTTTAGATTATATATGCATGTTATCTATCTATCTAGTATGCTTATGATTCTATCTTGTTCCACTAACTTGCTTGAATCCACTTATTTTTCTGCTTGTTACCAATAACTTAAGTGGGTAGAACACACCCCTTAAGTTGGTGTGATTTCATACATACGTGCACTAAACACACTCAAACAGGATTGGCGACTCCACTAACCTTTATTACCAAGTTTATGTGGTTGTGCCTTTTTTGCAGAGACCTATGTCTGTGCTATGGAGTGGAGTTGAATTTCCCTTGATTTCTCTTACAGTCCCTAGTTCATCCCAAGTGACAGAATAAAGAAGAATAACTCCAAAAAATTCTTGTGCAGGAATTTGCGTGATTTTCTTTCCCATAGACGCGCCTAGGGCGTGCGTTCAAAGCTGACTCACATGCAGACATCGTTCCTGTTTCAGCCTTTTGCGTGCAAAATACATAATGAAAAAATTCTCCCTTATTTCTGTCTTTTCCTGCTCGTAAAGGGCTTGGCATCCCCTAATACACCTGCCAACACTAGTTGTGGTAGCCCGCAGCTTGCTAAAGCTCACTCTTAGTTGTTTTTTGTAGGCTTAGTGTCAGTTTTACTTCAAGTGGATTTTTACAAAGTTCACACATAGTTTAAGTAGGGGGGAAAAATAACTTGCATTCCAAAAAAAAATTATGTTTTGAAAATTTTGATACCAACACATTTAGATAACTAGCCAAAGTAAGTGGCCCAAGATCACGCATTCATAGCTAGTTTCTTTTTTCTAGTGTAGAATTTATTAGTTTAGTTCAATTTTTTCACTAGGATCTTCAGGAATAGGATTGAATTTTTGATAGAAGGGCAAGTAATCTATGCTACCTTTGCACCCTGTGGTGATCCTAGGTAAGTATATGAATGCTCCCTATTCACAGTTTTCCATCTCCCTGTAGTTGGTCACATAGATTAACTAGGAAAATTAGAAATCGTCCCATTATCTACACATGTTTTTCTTTTGAGCCAGGAACAATACAACATAGTTTAAATAGGGGATTTTGTAAAGTATCATCGAATATCCACATGTTCAAACTATGTGCATGTCCACTTTATGCTCACACAGACTCATCGACTAAGCGAGGCAAAGACACTTAAAACTAACTTAACCAAACTCACTAAATTCTCTCTATAGGGGCCACAAAAGAATTTATAGCTTAAGTTAGGATCAAGGGGCTAGGGATCCAATAAGCCACCTTGATCATAATTCATCTTGAAACATAGAATTTATCTCCTTAGGGAGCTTCAAATCCACCTATCAGCCCACAGAAAATAAAACTCGAGCACGGAAGAGACCCGTTTCAAAGGGAGTTAGGCATAGGCGCAGTGCGTGTGGTATCAGTTGGGGCTACTTGACCTGGCTGATACTTGGTACTGTTAGCTGACTTACGAAGAAGCCCAAGACTCGAAATCTCACGTGGATAATGGTTCTTAGTGGTCAAAACTACGGCATCCTTTCCCTATAGGTGATGGTGCAGGCAAGTGCCAGACCCTCTACCCTTACCTTGGTGGATTTTCTTCGGCTGACTAGAGGCGTCACCAGTCCTTACGGGACATTGTGCCAGAAATCGCAAGAAATATTCTCAAGGCCCAGTTACATTTGAGTGTGTAAGGATGAATATGTCTTCTAGGATTTTGAGTATCATACGCAAACAAACAAAAACCACATTTTTCATTACTTGATCACATAGATTAATTTAAAGGGAAAATTTATTTTATTTTTTCTTTGTTTTATGTATGTGACAAGAATTTTTCTTTGATCATAGACTCTATCCTCTCAATTTCTTCCAAAACCCAAACCTGTTTGACACTAGAATGGACCCAACGAGACATCGTCAATCTAGGTGTCTTTTGGACCTCCCCTCATTACCGGGAGGGGTTCCAAGTCTTTCGCCATTTAGGCGTCAAAGACGGAGCTCTACCACCATTATTGGTTCTTCCTTTATTGGGGAATCCTTAGTTGGGAACCCTAGTTGGTCTCCCAAAATTACACCACAAACCAAACCTCCCACGACCCCTAGAGGGTAGAGGAGTGCATCCCATTCGGGAAGCCAACCAAATACACAACAGGGTACGTCGCAGACTAACCCTATTCCTAACCAGAACTTTGTGTTTACGCATGGTGAAATGATGTCAACCTCCCAGTCACCTTTCTTAGCTTCGTTGAATCTACCCGATTTAACCAAGATGACGAATGACCCCATCACACACAACCCTATGTGGCCTCCCATGCCCACGAAGCTCCCTTCGGATATACCAAAATTCGAAGGCAAGCAAGCAAAATACCTAGGTAATCATGTCATGACCTTTCACCTGTGGTGCTCATCGAACAGTATCATTGACGACACTATTCGATTGAGGTTATTTCAATGCACTCTGAGAGGAGTAGCCGCGAAGTGATATGTGGAGCAACCCTCTGCGTCAAATGGAACCTTTAGCATGCTCGCTACCGCTTTCCTAACATATTTTAAGTTACCCATTCGTCATGATTCTGGAATGGAATTACTGACATATTTTAGACAAACCCCCGCCGTCCATATCTCGGACCATCTCCATGAATGGAGGTGGTGTCGCAGTTTATGTAAATATAAACTTGACGACTGGTTTCTTTTAGATTTGTTCTTGAAAAATCTTACGACATAGATTTCAAAGGATGTGGTGCAACAGAAACCCACATCTGAAGAGGACGCTATCAGCAAAGCCCAACAACTTGAGATGATTTATACGTAGTCATGATACATTTATAACATCCTACCTGACACCCTGCGCCTGCAAACTTATCAAGAATTTCCAGGCGCATCAGACTAATTGGATCATTGACCCAAGTTACCTAGGTAGCAATAATTAAAATCCCAGTTACACATATAGTTCTACCCAGAACGTAACTCAACCCGGTTTTCAAAGTCATCATATTCCTTAGCAAAATTTGACCAATAGGGTGCCAGCGTATCACCAGGGAGGAACTTATCCTCTAGCTCAAGGGACCCAGTACATAGAGAGAAACACCGATAGAAGAGCTCCCCTCCAATAGCTAGGTGCAAACCAAGGCCCGTGTTATGCTCAGTCCCTAGCACACGACCCACCTATGAAGACCAATGCATAGGTGAAATTTGTGCAGTCATCCCAAAACCAACCACACCAATATAACCAAGAGAACTACCCTCATAACGTGGTGAAGAAAAAATTAAAAAACAAGCCAAAAGGGAACCCTGGATAGGGGGGCAACAACTAGCAACGCCCACTGTGATCCCAAGTTGGAGGCAACTCCAACTCAAATCAGAGCTAGGAGGCGAGAAATTCCCAACGACAGAGCAAAAGGCCACCTCTTCAAAAAAAACATTCTTGTTCAATATGTGGTGAGTACGACCACTATACTCACCACTGTCTCGATCTCCCTGAGCTGAAGAAGCTACATAGTAACTGAGGACAAGGAGGATCTTCCCAGCAACTAGCTATGATGCAAGAACCTTTCCCCCATCAAGGGACAGTAAGCACTCAGCAGAAAAATACAGACGACTCTGGAAAAAGCAGCCATCGAATCTACATGACTGGCGAAGAGATGGTTTTGCAAACAAGGAATCATAATTACGACACCCCACTAGACACCAATACGTCAGGGGAAATTACCAGTGCACCGATTGCACCTTTGACCATTTCAAAGATGCCTATAGAACCATTTCCAAAGATGGTGAAGGGACCTAATAGGCAAGCAGGAAACTACTCCAAAGCGGCCCATAATTATAGCATCGTGGACAATTTAGCACAATCTCCTGCTACTATATCATATTTTGAAGTATTGCAGTCATTCCCAAAACAACGAAAATCCCTACTTTCTGTGTTAGGTGCTATCAACCCTGCCGATACATGCCTAATGGCTTTTGACTTAGATAAAACCACCTCTAGGCTTCCTTCCATGGTCGCCTTCTAGATACCAGTGTCGGTACATAATATCACTGTTCACCGATGTGTCATAGATGAGGGTGAATCCATGTGCATCATGTCCAAAAATGTTTGGTAGAAGTTAGATTCTCCATAACTAAAACCCTCAGTCATCACACTTCTAGCAAACAACGGCCGTCCATCAACCCCTGTCAGCCTCTATCAAAATGTCCTGGTCTGCTTAGCCAGAAAGACAGTCCACATAGAAATTGAAGTCTTGGATGCTCACCTGGAATACAATATACTCCTTGGGTAGAGTTATATGTACGCCATGTCTGCCATAGCCTCCTTCATATTCAACATCATGATGTCCCCCACGAGGACTACATCATTACTGTAGACCAATTGACGCATAGTGAGAAGTGATCCCTAACGAACACTGATGTAATTCTACCCTATGTAGATACATCCTCAGATGCTCTCTCATGGTACCAAGAATATGGCCCCACCCAATTCAAACCGTCGTCCTTTCTAGGGTCATTCCTAGGGGATCCTCCTATAATCCCTGAGTCATCATACGATGTCACAGGGGTTCTGTTGTGCATGATGTCCACATCAAGCACCAAAGCTATTCAGGACACGGACACAAGTAGTAATGGCATCGAGTCATTGGCCATGACATCCTCTCTAGCCTACGCCACCTCCCAAACCAATTTTCTCTACCCCCAAACTGGTTTCGTCTCCCAGCAATTTTTGGAAACACTGGTATTACTAAACATATCATTGGCAATCCCAGTTTGGTATGTTGTCCCCCCTTGCAGGAATAGGAGCCACCCACATTACTGCCACAGGATTGAAGCTCCTTAGTCCCGAGGAGGCCCCACTCATCCAAGAAATGGTCGAAACCACTTGTGCAAAGGAAATTCCCATTGCAAAAGCAGTGATCATGGATAAGAAAACTGAGAAGAGAGGAAAGAAGATGGTGACCCCCGTCATACAACGTGAATCACCAGTCTACGCCATATGCGATGTAATAGGTCACCCTACCCATATTTGTCAAGAACTAGATGAATTAAAACCACTCCTTGGATCTGAGACAGACATCACGACATTGCGTTCCTGTAAAAAGGAACCTACCACAAAAGGTTAAGGCAAAGCATTGCGTACCAATCACACATGCACTCTCTACAGCAACTATGGGCACTATACCCACCATTGCCCAGAGGTCCCATGATATAGGGACACCTTACATGACATCGAGCAGTCCTATCCATAGGATCCTCCCACCTAATATGTCGGGGATGAACCTCGTATTATCCTGTACCTACAGGAAGAGCGGTGATCACCTAAAAGGCTCCCCACTAGACCACCTCCCCCAATCGAAAGGTGCATAATTTGCGATGAACTTGATCATTTCATCATTGACTGCCCAACTTTGGAAATGTTCCAACGATGGTACCCAATCCATGTATTATACCACGTCGACATGGACATCCCATATTCATGTCAGATATGCGGTGACAACCACCCAGTACATCGTTGTAACTACATACCGAGATTCTGTATAGCTCTAGCCTATATGCGATCAAGCATAGTCTTCCTCTCCTGGGAAGATGGCATGGAATCGAAATTCATGAAATATTCAAAAACCCAAGAGGATGTGACGAGCAAATCCATCATGTTCTTGAAAGTTGAAAAGCGACCAATCAGGGAACCCCTAGTTACCCCTAGCTGCTCTCTGCAGAGAAGACCAGCATGTACGTTATGTAAAATGCCTAATCACGCGGTTGCCTCCTGTCCTGATTTAGCAACGTTATGCCACTAGTTCCCTTCCAGACCTCAAAATGAGCATGAAGTAACCCCCATATGAATGATATTTTGCCTTATTTGTCAAGGCAATCATTATGAGTGACACTATACTTATGCCTCGCAAATTCATCCCACCATCGACATGATTCATACTATAGAGAAGATACAGGACAATCTCCGGGAATGGCATAAAAAGTACATCGTCGGGTCAACATCCCCACCCCCGAAGTGGCGTAACAGGCAAGCTAAGACAAAAAACCAACAAAGCATGACCCCGACCAAGCCTAGGATAATATGCGGACTATGTGACCTGAATGACCACCGAGTCAACCAATGCAGATAACTGAAGCACCTTGCAAATTGTTTTCGTATAGTCTCTTCTTTCCTTCAAAAACTTCTCTCTAACCAAGAGAAAATCATGCGTACCTATTGCCGGATTTTTTCACACTTTCACGATACGATTAAATCTGTACACCTCCCCAAGCTAAGAGCGGAAAGAGAAACGTTGACTCTATACTCCCCCAAAGAGGTAGACACGCCCTAGCCAACAATACAGAAATGGAAACAGAAGACAACCTTTTGTACGACAGACCCTTTCCAAGCATCCACATCAGGGACAACAAGTAGTGTAGAATCTCACACAATCTACTCCGTTGGCACAATGATACCATGCACTATCTGCATTGGCCAAAATCACACACCAGAGGTATGCCCACTAATGGAAACATTCAGGCACCTCTACGGTAGGAACAATTTCCACCTACCAGAAATTGACCATCCTAGCGCGGAATTGAACTGTGCGCTCACACGAAATCCCATTACGGAGATCCTTCCTCCACCAAACATCACTGACACAATCCACCATATACGATTTGTATCATTGCATATCAGAGATAGGATTGTAGCCGCCCCTACGTCCTAGGATTTCCACCCTATTCTTGTCGCAAAAGGTCAAGTTACCTTGCTCTTTTGCATTGATTTCCGCAACATTCCGAATTTACATGCCGCCATCAAACTCCTTGATGATACCCAACCTTTAGAACAGCGCCTAGTACAACTAGAGCTGGTCGATGAAATTTAACGACAGTCACTGCAACACAATGAGGCCCACAAGAAAAGGGTAAAAGCATCGTTCGACTGCCACATCACCCCTCGCTCATTCATCGAGGGAGAATTAGACCTCCGCTATGATGTCACAAAAGAAGTCCTAGGGCCAGGAAAGTTTGAAACCTTGTGGAAAGGACCCTACATCATCAAACATTGCCTCCGATAGGGGGCATACATCTTGACGGAACCGGATGGGACCTGCCTCAGCAACCCCGTCTATTATCAGTCTAGTATTTTTTTAAGTTGTGGGATCTTTTGAGCCCTAAAGATGTCCTTTCCTTTCACCAAATTTCACTTCATTCCATTTGTCCCTTATCATCTATAGGCTTAAAAGATCAATAAGAATGATTAAAATCACTTTAAGAATGCATGAAATGACTGACTTATTATACTTTTGTGGTTTTGTTGTCATAGTGGTTTTTGATCAGACTTAGCTACAAAATGCAACCATTTTGTAGCTAGTTGCATATTCCGCAGCCATCTTTATGTTCACACAGGTTACAGGTGTCATTTGAGGAAAATAAACATATGGTTAAATTCCAGAACTCTCCTACATCATTCCTTGTCCTCTACAAAGGCTAAGCAAAAATCTGAAAGTGGTTATGCACATGGATAAAGCCAAAACTAAGAAGCAGACTTCTACAAGGATAAGGACTCTGCAGGTGTCTTCAGCAAAATACGAGTCCTCAATAGGATTTCTAGTTCAATTTTGATTATAAAAGACACCTATGCCTATTTCTACTCAATGACAGTTATGTATTTGGTTATAAGAATAACTCGGTGAACCGAGAAACAGTTGGTTGTTATTTTGTTGTAGTTCTCAAAAAACTGTGATACTCTGTTTCTGAGTGTTTTTCATTTAATGAAAAAAAAAAAAACTTTGATGCATGATTTGAAGCAACTTTTAGGAGTTAAGGATTCGTGTGCCAATATGATGGTAGAGGGCCCCTATTGTCCGAAAGGCTTTGTGCATATTTTCTAGATAAGTGACCTTTAACTCTGTTTTATTCTTAATTTAGGAAGTTTTCTGAGCATCATGTTTTATGTTTACTTACATCGAATATTATAGTCAATATTGTTCTCATGAGCTATTCCAATATATCACTAATACGTGAATGAGATAGAGCTGTAGTACTTTGGAGATTAATTGCATTTCAGTTTAGTTTTGTTCATTATATTTTAGTTCTATTAGTTAATTGTATTTCAGTCCTGTTAATTAGATTTAAAAGACCCTCATTATTTTATAAGTTGTTCTTGTTCTTAACTTCTTCTAACACATCATTATCATATGAACAAGAATTAGTTATATCATTTTGAGTTCTTGAATGTTCTGCAATTTCTCATAATTTTACAAACAACCTTTTTCCAAAAGTTATTCCAAGAGATATCTAACCCTTGAATGAGGCTTAATAGTAACATTTTGAGTTGCAGAATGGGTTAATTCTAGTGTCATAAGTTTTAGCATAGGGTTCCTTACTATGTTGCAGATAACCTTTTCTCAAAATGTTCCAACAAATTTCTAACAACAGATGAGATTTTCTCTGTGATATTTTAAGCTTTTGTTTACTAAAGAGAACCTCATTACATCAAACTAATCCTTTTCTCAGTTGTTCCAACATACCTCTAATGAAATGAATTGGACTGAGTTTAATGTTATGAGTTACTTTTCTTATCAGCTTTACAATCTGTGGATTAGCATTTTCTGTTCTTAGGTACCATTCATAGTTTAGAGTAGATTTTGTTCTGTTTTAGTGTGATCAGTAACTTCTCTTTGTCAACAATTTAGTTCTTTTCCTCTTAGCATAAAAACACAAAACCAAAAACACTGGAAAAAACACTAAGCACAACGAAGTAGGAAGAAGATACCTAGGCACATATAGTGCACTTCACTTCAACAATTTACTAGCCCTGGTTGACAATTTATGACATCAATTTAGGAACACTAAGTTGAGTAGATAGTAAACACAAACCTAATTCAAATTCTAGGATCTAGCCTTCCTAAAATTCAGAGAGGGCTCTCTCTTTAAGGTTTATATTTGTTTTTTATTTATGTTTTTAGGCTAGTTATGATAGAACAATTGGTTTTGTTTTTAAAGGTTTTGGTGGGAAAAAATCACTTAGAGGTAAATTAGAGAGAAATATACTTGTCCATTGGGCTATGTAGTCTGAATCTAGCTAGCAGCACTAGAATTCAAGGCCAAAAAGGTACAAATGTATTCAGGGCAAGTTAGATAACCCTCAGAGATTTGGAAAAGTGTTTTTTGGTGAAATGGTGTGATCAGGATAAAGGGATATGAAGGATCCTTTTATCTAGAAAATGGAAGAAGGTGGGAGGGGTCAAACGGGAGTAGGAGCAATTAATAATTCCTAACACCAGAAATTAGCAGAAAAAATTAAAATGGTAACTAGTTAAAAATACGGAGTATAAGACTAGCCTGTAGTTATATTCCTAGTTACTCATTAAGATAGAACAAACATATAATGAATTGCATGGAACTCATGAAAGAAAACAATGACAAGAAGAAAGTACTTCACTCATCATCTTATCATAGGGATCCTGAATTATGATGCCAATTTAGCTTTGTCCAGTCTGCTACTTTGAAATCAACACATAATAGCCTCCAATGTTCAGCAAAAAGTCTATAGTAAATTCTAGCAATTTTATTCCACACTCAATACTTCAAATGTAGAAATATTTATACAAAATGTAGTTACAAATATCCTAGGAGACATCTAGGAATATATTTAGAAAATAGAAAATATCTTTACAAAATAAGAAGGACAGCTTCTTAACAAATTAGTAAGCTGTCCTCTTATCCAAAATAAATAGAACTACTTTATCTAACAAGGAGCTTTTGAGTGATTAGTTGTCTTGCTTTGCTGGCTGCTAGAAAATATCTTCATTTGAGTTGCCTTAGTTGATACTCTTTCATCTGATACTCTTTAACACTGCTCTTTAACTATGATACACTTTTGATTGGTATTTCCATTGTTTTACTGCTGTAAAAATATTTCTTTTTGCAGTAAAAAATTAGCAGACTGTCCTTTTACTTCGCTATTTCTTCTTGACTGTTTTCAAGGTAATTTATTCACTATTTTAACTCTCATTTTTACATTAAACTGTAAATGTTTGCCACTATTCTTCACTAGGAATTTTTACATTCTTTATCTTTCTAAAATTCTCATCTGCCTCCGTGTATTTAGCAAAATTAGTTTTGAACACAAAAAGATGTTTGATCTCATGTTTTAGAAAGAACAAATCTTCAAAGTGCCGAAGAAGGGCTAATCCTGTGGGAGTGCCTTGTGGCAATGGTTTGTTGACTTGCTCCTTGGAATATTCCCTGATTTTTTTATCATAATCTTTCTGGGGCATTAGTTTTTCATTGAAGACATGAATGCCTGGCAAACCCTTCTATCTTAAGTTTGTATATTTCACCATAAACTTTGTTATGGAAATGTTCATTGATTCACACTTCTCTTCCAGTTAGTTCATCAAATTTTTCCTTTTTACTACCTTTTTAATTTATAAAATGGTCTCTGTTCTATCCAATACCTGTAATTCTTCCAATTCTTCTATGTTCTTGCTATTCAGGAATGTGATGAGTTTTAAAGCCTGAGTTGGCTTATTAGTTAACTCATCCCTGGTCTTCTGAATCTCTGCCTGAGCTGCTAACAATAAGCCTCTCTGCTCATATATAATATGAATTGAAGGCCATTGAGTGCGAATGGCCTCAATTATGTTTGTCCATAGATGATCAGGTGATCATGTCCTAAGTTGTAAAAATGCTCAAAATTTTATTTGCTCAAAATTGGTTGGAACCCGAGCAACCAGATAGGCCTCAGTGATATGATCTCAGCGCTGCAAATGACACTCAAATCCATTACTGTATGAAGAAGTTGTTGCATTTTGAAATTGCCCAATAACCTCCAATGTTGAAGGCAAATTTTTAAATTTATGTGTTGGATTTTTTTTTTTTTTATTAAGGTTTAATTAATAAATTAAATTATATATTTATTAATTTTTATATGGTTTTAATTAATCATATATTATATTATTTTATATATATTTTAATTAATTTTTAAAACCTTATTAAAAATTAAAAAATTATATCACACATTTATTTTAAATGTAAACTATTTTAAAAACCCAAATATGTAAAGTTTAAAACCCCAAACCATATGGAAAATTCAAATGTTTCGAATTTCAAATGATATGTGGGTTGTTTAAAATAAAAACAAAGGTTGACGTGGTCAAACTCAAGGTATAAAAGTCACGTGGCTACATGGTGAGTGGAGGTTACGAAGGGGCTTTGGGCTAAGCCTCCCCCATTCACGTGACCATGACGCATGACCAAGGGCGCGGCCCTACCACCGACGGGAGTCCCAAATGGTTAACAGTTAAAGAGGTAGTTGTGTTCACATGTTTTATGGCAGAGTTAAATGAAGTTCAATGTTATGGTTACAATGGTTGGCTCCCAAGATATAACGCTGATGGGTGCAGACATGTGGCCGTTACAACAAAAATTTAATGCGAGCACTTATAGTTCCACCCATTTTGGCAGCGCACCACCAAATCAGGACCTTTCACTAACTTATCTGCAGTTAACTAAAGTTGGCCCACCTTTTGTGGGATTTTTGCCTAACATTGGGCAAAATACTGTTTGGGCCATATCTTTCACATGGGAGATCCTTTCTGAGTGAATTTTTTATTTTATTTTGGGTAATTAGAGCATTCCAGAGTTACTGGAGAAGGTTTTAGAGCCATTAGAGCATTTCTTCAGGTGTTTGATCAGCGTGGAAGCTTGAAGAGCCACTAGGGCTTGGTGATTGGAGAGCTGTATTAGGCTATGGTTATCTATTTGAGGTGAAACTATAGTCATTTCTTATTTTTTTTAGCACTCTGAATCCATTTATGCAACTATTTTCGCCTGTTTAGGCTTTCAACACTTTGTATAACCAATTTATAAGCATAATAAGAGCAAGGACATGCCCATTTGGGGGCCTTGGACCCGGCAGATGTAGCCCAGGAGGGGTGAACTGCCTTATCATATGCTGAGTTTTATTCTGTGATTTTATTTCTGCTTATTTTCAAAGTTACATATGTTAAACAGTAAAAGAAATAAGCCTCCTACATGTAAAAAGACACATAAACTCACCAAATTCACTTTGTTCCAATTGCAAAACACATTAAATAGCTTGCATACATATGTTTATGGTTAATGAATACCTTGAACCAGCAGCAAGTACTTTCATTACCATATCAGTAGTGATTACTTGATTATTTCCTTAGGTAGAGTCTGTAAGAGGGCCAGGTAGCTTTTGGTTTCAACCTTTCTCTGAAAGGTGACATAACCAGTAAATTCCCCTACAGTATTTTTTTGTATTAGAAATAAGAAGCTCTCACATTTTAGATCAATAGATGATTTTTGAGAAAAGAAATTTGTTCAGTGAATGTTAGCTTTTTTTGTAAGCCCTTGATTTGCTCCCCAAGTCTAATTGCCTTCTGCTCATGGGTTTTAGCATTTATTTGAACTAACTTATTTGTGGCTTCGAGATTTTCAATCATCTTCTTTAGGCTATTGATTTCATTAGTTTTCAAGGACATTTCCTCCATAGCCTTAACAATTTTACCTACTCCATCTGTTTGTTGAACCTATGTTGTAGAAGAATCTGTGTTTGAAGTAGAAGTTGAATTCACTAGCACTACAGTTGCCAGTGGTTCCTTTGGTGTTGTCTTTTCTCCTAATGTGGAAGCCACTACTGTGGTAATCACTTGTATAACTAAAGGAATGACAGGAGTGTCAGTCTCTTTCACAGTTTCCTTCTCTTGTTCAAGCTGGTCCATTTGGGATTCCATTCCTTTGATCTAAGCAGTTAGTTTTAGGATGAGCTTCATCATCTCTTCCTTTTCACTTTGCTCTTGAAGAATTTCTTTGGTCTGTGGATGTTCACTTTGAGGAAGCTTAAGCTGTTTCCTCAAAGCTACAATATCATCATTGTTTTTCTTAATCAATAATTCTGCAGCCTGAACATTTGAGGGATCATATCCCACCTGTAAAATTAAATCCTTTAAGGCTTTAATCCTTATGTCCTTTGCATACAAAGATCCTTTATCTAGCTTCATTTGATCCTGCATGTTAAGAATAGTATTTTGCAACTTGGTAGCACTCATTGCCTTTGTCACCACAGTTGAATACAACATTTTAGAGCTATGTCTGTGGAATTCAATTTGGTCTAGCTTATGAACATTTTCAGTGTCTACTTCAAACTCCACCTTTTTATAATCTTCCACTGTCTTTGGTGTTGAAGTAGTTGGTTGCAGAAATGACATAATCATTTTTTTTGTAGAATAGTCAAAGGCTGTCAGTAGCCTATTTTGATTCCCTAGTTTTTGTTTGAGGAATTGAGAATATATCTCTGATTTAATTTCCTCATTCTTTTGCTTTATCTGCTTATATTTTTCTTTTATATCTAAATCCTTTTCCTCAGCTATCTGTGAGGAAGAGGCCTCCATATTTTGTTTCTCAATAATTTGAGTATCATCTTTACTTGTTGTTTGCTCTTTTTCAATCTCTACAAGAGTTTCATTGATTATCACTCTAGTTTCATCATTATTTATCTCTGGCTCATTTGTATCTTCAACATCAATTACCTTTTCTTTCCCAATTGAACTGAATTTAAGCATTTTATTATAAATTAATTTGAATTTTGTTTCTGTAGTTTTTTCTGCTGTGTATGTTCCTTCTTCTCTGCTTCTTTTGGCTGAAGTCTCTAGCTACTTTACAACTTCCAAGGCTTGTGTTGTAACCATTTTTCCTGATGTCTCTGTATTAATCACTGTATCTATCAATTAGTTCTCCACGCAATCTTATTGATTGGAAAACTTCTCAATCTCTAGTTTGGGCTCATGTATGAAGGGTGTAAGTTTAAATATTACCCTTAAATTGCTCAGGATCCCTTGAGGATCATAGTTCCATGGAAAAATTTCTTGAAATTTGAACTCTGATAGGCTCTTTGAAATTTCTTTTTCTGCCTCTCTGTTATTTATGATGAAAGGACCAACCTGATTCTTCAACTTGAATTGAGTTTTTTTCCTTGCAGCTAAGAAGTTGATAGAATCAGAATTGAGAATTTGTCTTAAATATTCCAATGCAAAAATTCTCATGTTCATGTATTTTGGAAACTTATAAGGTAATAAGTTGGATCCAAAAATTCTTATCTCTGTATGCTTTTCATAAAGAAACCAATCTCCCATTTTATTCTGTTATGATAGTTGTAATATCCTTTTTATTTCTACATTGACTCTAGGGTGCTATGCTTTGTACAAAATTTTCATTACTGGATGGAGGAAAAGGTCTAAAAAATATGTATAAGTGAATTCACTATTCTCTTTCCTTAGCAAGGAAAGTCCAAAAGACAATACATAAAGGCTTACCCTCCAAGTCCATATTTTGCAATGCAATTGGAAAATTATCAGCTTGGAAGAATAAAAACAAGTGAAACAAGTAGGAAGAGTATCTAAAAACCCCTTCAGTGGGTACTCTGGTTAGTTGATGATGAATACTATTTGCTATGAATCTAGCATAATAAAAAATGAGTGTTGGATGTTGTCCTGGAGATAAGGTGGATAGAAAGCCAAGAATGGATTCATCAGTGAATCCATCTGTGAAGTATCCCAGTATAAAAGATAACATTGAAATAATATGCCTAGACCCTTCAGGAAATTTGGCAGTGGAATAAGGAGGGTTTAACTTAGGAATTTCAACATGGGAAGGCAAAAAGTCTTGAAATATCATAAACTTCTTTGGGAAATCCAGGCCTAAGCACAACTGGGTCAAAAATTCTATAGATAGGGGGACTGATTGAGGATCAGACTATAATTGCAGCATTTGATTTATGGACTCTGTTGTGATGGTAAAAAGGATCTCTCTGTCTGCATTAACAATGGCCCTTTGGTCTCGCTCATAATGTTTTTGACATAATCTAACAAGGTCTTGTCCAGGGTGGGTCAATGGAACTACATATTTGGGAAAATGAGTCTCCCAAATAGGCATTTAATCTTTGTCCAAGTACTTATCATAGCACCAATTATGTATTTCTAAAAAGTTGAATTCTACCATAGGGTCAACAATCTTGTAGTCCATATCAATCAATGGAAGGATTTCTTCAGCAGCTACAGGTGGCTGGAGGGGATTTACTGATACAGTGGATTTAGCAGTGAGGGCTAGAGTAGATTTAACAGCTTTAGGTGTTACAGGTTTAGGAGGTTTGGATCCTCCAGGCTTGGTTGGTTTAGAACCTCCAGGTTTAGATGTGATCTGCTTTTTAGTCATTCAGGACTAACTACTGCAAGCTTAAACTGTTTGCAGGAGTGAATTTTCTTTGTCAGAGGATATAAACTGGAATAAGACAGAAAACAAGGGTTTCCTGAATATATTGACTGCAAAAAGGGGTTTTTAGGATATATAAAGGCTTTAAACCCTTTTCTGTATGTGAAATTGATCTTCAGAGGTCACAAATTGAGGAATTTGGCTTAAAAAGTGGTTTTTTCGGATACGAAATTTTCTAGAAAAAAATGGCCAGGGTTTGGCCTCTTTTTCGGTGTTTTTGGGCAATTTCTTCAGTTAAAACCCTTAATTGAAAACTTGGTTCTATTACAGAAGGTTTTGAATGGAATTTGCAGTGAATGGAATTTGTAGGCTTTAATTTGGTCGAAAAATACCTTTAAACACATGTATTTGGTTGCTTGAAGGGTTCTTAGGAAGTCGCGGTTGAATTTGAAGTCTGGTTCGGATTACTGGATCAAGAAACCACTCCTGGTCAATCTTTAAGGGTTGAATTCATGAATTTTGGGTATAAGCTGGCAAATTGAGGCAAAAATTTCTTCACACAGTTGAGCAAAAGTTTTTTACAGTTTGAATGCGCAAAATAAACATCAGAGTGTTATATTAAAGGTTTTAACCTTTGATATAAATCACCATCTAATGCATTAAATGCATGTCTTATCAAATGGCAGGAGCAGTTTTATTTTTAAATGTGAAACCAGCAACAGTTTTCGCGTTCAATTCTGGTGGTAAGTGATTTCTATTGAAACAAACACAATCCAATAGATATTTTCCACGTCGCAGGAGGCGGAAATAGTGAAACATCCCATTTCATATCCGTTTGGGCTTTGGGTGGATGATTATTTTATGGATGCGATATTGATTTTTCGCCATTAGATCTATTGAAATGAAGCGAATGACCACAATTTTCTTGGGAGATGTGGTCAAAAAAATGGTGGGACCAGGATTTAAATGGGCACTGGCAGTTAAAACATGGTTAAAAACCTTTATAACATATGAACTTTATCAAAGGTTTTATATATGCAAAGTCGGGATTGATATATATGGTTAAAAGGGTTAAATGACGATATATATATATATATATATATATATATATATATATATATATATATATATATATATATATAAGAATTTTTTATATATGGGAGAAGGTGCATGAGGCGGGGTTAGGTTGGTAAGTGTATTACAAATGCAGGGGGGGTTAAACATTTATAAAAGATTTAATCTGTTTTAAAAATTTAGGATAAAAAATGATGAACGGTGTAATGTTTTTGCATTTTCCAAATACATAGGATATGCGTTGAAGGCCACCTTTTGATTATTTATTTTATTATATAGTTTTTAGACTTGTTCGAAAGGTCTAATAACCATAGGGGGTGGGGTATTTAAACTAAGGCTAGTTTTAGACTAAAGGGGGTATTATTTGGGTTTTAATTTAGCATGTGGAGATTAACTTTGGTCTAAAAACTTTATAATAGTGGGTTTTGGGGGGTATTTTAGATAAATGGAATTATATAGAAAGGATAAGGTATTTTTAGGGAATTAATAGCATAAGTTAGAAGTTAATATGACAAGGGGAAATGGAATACACAAAATTACACTAAATGACTAAGTAAAGTGAATAAGATAAGGAAAAGCTTGTCATTTCATGATTTCACTATTTTACTTAGGATAGAGTATTTTTTGAGGGTTTTTGTATTTTTTATGAATGAAGGAAGTTAATTAAATGAGATTTTAAGTTTCATTAAGTAGGAAGGTTTCTTTACTTATGAAAATGGCTTAAATGTATGAATGAGGGATAAATAATGGTAAAGGGGATTTTATCATAAGAATTCATCATTTTCCACTATCCAGTCATTGAGCCTTGGGTCCGGTCCCAACAGAAGTCAGAGAAATGCTCTGAGCCTCTTTGAATGGAAGTATAGAATACTGAATACCTATAGGGGGATGGAAATTAGTGATTTTTCCAGGTGATGAATACATGATTTTTCCCACTTCTTTCTACCTACCCAACATTACTGTAACATTTTTTCTTCCTTTTAGCAGGTGCATTTAAGCTTGCTACCTTGAAACATTTTATTCTTTTGAAAGCATAAAAACTATCTAATTCTATCTTATTTCATCCAAGGACTCAGATTAAACTGATGAGTTCCTCATTATTCTCTACCTATCAACTGATTTTTTAGGATTAAACTGTCTGACAAAACTTTATTCACTATCTAAAACATGGAAATTGAAAACATGACAAGTCAAGTTTAAATAGTTTAACTCATCATGGATTATGGCATTTATTGACACTCTACCATAATCATTTGCTAAAAGTAAAAAGTAGTGGCATTTGGACTTGCACACTTTCATGTTTTATTTTCATCTTTTTTCTTTTGGGGTCTATATATTTCTTAAGTCCTTTGATCTTTCTTTTAGGAATTTTTACCCTATTTTTGATTTTTGATTTTTTTTTATTTTTTCAAAATATGGGAAAACAACTTGCAGAAAGCAAGGTATGTACATATTTTACAAGACCATCAAAAGTCAATTCAAAATTATGAATCCTATATTTATAGGACCCTAACACCGTCAATGGCCTTTACCTCAAGAAGTTTCACCCATAAGGGCCAAGATGGCCCTTCCCTAGAGTGAAAGTACACCAAACCCAATCACTGAAATTGTTTGACCAAAATACTTATTAAACACGCTCAAAGTGCTGCCACGAAACACCAACCTGAACCCTATTTCAAATTTGCTGATGGAGCATCACAATGGTCTCAAAGATTAGCCACAACTGCCTGGGTCATTTACCACCCTGACCGATCACCACTCTGCTCAAATGTTGTGTGCATCGGTTCAGCAACAAACAATCAGGCAGAATATGACGCTGTCATTAGACTTATGTGTGATTTACCCCATCAGGACATACGCCATATGCATGTCTACCTAGATTCCCAGTTAGTAGTGTCACAGTTAAACCAAAAATTTGAGATAAGAGATACACATATGTTTAGAAAATAATTTCCTGCAAAATGATTAAACAAACAATTTAACTATATCACATTCACACATGTACCAAGGAGTCAAAACCCAAAATCTGATCGCATAGCTAACAATATCCTAAACTAGAATGCATCTCGAATAAACCATCATAAATAAAAAACCAAAAATATAGATATCCATTAGCATAACATCATGCATAAACCGAAACAGGTGACACAACATGTAGAGCCACAAAAAATATCTCTCATATATATATATATATATATAAATATCTCTCTCTCTCTCTCTCTCTCTCTCTCTATATATATATATATATATATATATATATATATATATATATATATATATATATATATATATATATATATATATATGTCACAATGTGTATGTCTGAGTACAAAAATCATGTTGCTAGCCCAACGGCCAGCCCAAATATACAAAAGCCATCAAAAATAAGGGAAGCATCCTCATAATGGGTGATTTCCCTGTGTACAAGTATAATCTAGGGGGATGCCCCCTCAAGAGGGGCACCTGGACCCACAAATTCTCTCGGTGCCACCATTGGAGCCGCTGTCGCAACCGAGATCGCCACCCGACATAGAATGGGCCGATACTCCCTCTTACGGGCCATCACGGTCTCCAACCAGATCTCCTTGAAATCATACAATAATCATCAAGCAGGCACCCCTTGGGTCAAGCGGTCCACTTGACCCCAGGCATCCTCAAGAGCTGACACCCGAGCAGTTAGCTCCTCGATACGAGCCTTCGTCGAGCGAGATCATGCTACTACTGCATTAGCACGAGCCCGCTCGGCCGCAGCCTCTGCAGTAGCCGAGTTGCTGCCCTCTCTTGAAGGGCTAGCACCACCACCAGGTCCCCCAGTAGCACCTCCTCCCGGACCACCCCTAGGTCGTCATAGAGGATCGTGGCCAACCAACCGAGCCACGGGGCGACCCACCTCGCCAACATCTGCAAGAGCAACCAAAACAATGTCAGTGTTGCTAGAAAAACAAATAAGTACATGTATAATCAACTAAATGCAGAAAACGTACACAACATACCTGTGGGCCCCCAAGAATAATCAGGAGGGAGACCCATATATGGATTCCCCCAGAACTCTATCCTCGCATATGGGCATGGTAGGAACGTTTGCAGGTTCACCTTGAACCAAGCCTCGGTCCTAGCATTCCAGTAACGGCCCATCATGACCCCACCGCCTCACAGCATCACTGGAGCCCATCTCCTCATCCGAGGCTCCCGTGGCCCCCTAGGAGGCACCACCACCACTGGTCTCGGAAAAA
This sequence comes from Pinus albicaulis, assembly GCA_034641835.2. NCBI lineage: Eukaryota > Viridiplantae > Streptophyta > Pinopsida > Pinales > Pinaceae > Pinus > Pinus albicaulis. The sequence continues at coordinate 176,553,580 of CM076582.1, read as the reverse complement.
TTACCCTCTTGTACATAATGCTGCACAAGATAGTGGTGTACACAAATGAATTAGAACATGAACATGTTGTGCCTCCTGTGCCAATGTCGGATCAAGTAGCATAGCAGTCAGTCCTGCGACCGAAGAAGCTCGTTCGCTGCAAACTTTAGGAGCCCCCATTGGGCCAGCTGACGATGCGCCCTAGCATCAACAGCCAACACAGTCCGGAGCTCGGGCCAATCCCACTCCCTCCACAATAAACTTTCATTAAAATAGGTACCCATTAGTACATAAAAAACACAAAAATAGGAAAAAAGAAAAAAAAAACCAATTTTTTTTTAACCTCGGCTTTGCGCGCCTGTCCCTTAGATAGGCACGCTTAGTGCAACTATATTTTCTAGAGGCGTGCCTTGGGCACATCAAAGAAGGGGAACAAAGAACCTTTAGCATGCTTATCCTCGGAAAAAGTGCACAAAGGGCGCGCCTTTGCCCTGATCGCTTGCGCAACCTAGGGAAAAATACACCTAGAATCCAGAAAAACCCAGTCTGTACAAACCCCAACACCATCAAACTGAAAAAATTAAAGTTCAGGATATCATGGAGGTTACCTGGGCATGATCTCGCTAATCCCTGGTTCTCAGGCTGATCGCAATGACAAGAAATGCTACGCAGAATCCTTTGACCTCTCAAAAAATTAGCAAGTACAAATGAATTGAATTAGGGCCATATCCACATATATATTACCCTTTTCAAAAACTTCAGAGGACCATAACGAGAGATCAGAAGGTCTGTTCTCTAAACCGTAGGTTTCACCACAATCAACACTCCATGATGAAAAGAGGCGTTACCACACATTTGCACTCCCGAAAAAATAATTTTTCAATGCCGACAGGTATGCCGTCTCTCATCTTCTTTTTTAAAGCTCATAATTTCCAATAAATTTTGATAAATAAGATGCTTTCACTTGAGGTAGTTGTTTTTGTAGGAAAAGTTCACAAACCATCCACAACACCATCTACTAAAAGTTCCAGAGTAGGTATCATTTTAACCCCAGCATGATAGAGTCCCATTCAACTTTGCATATCCTGATATCATTTCTCCATCAGAAATCAACCATAGGGTCCTCACATTCGACTGTGTTTATCATCACCTCACCCTGCACATGATAAAAATCCTCATTGGTCGATAGAGCCTCCCCTCCATGGCGCTCGCCACCCACAGTAGACCATATATCACAACAAAAGTGATGCCATGGCCATAACACTTTATTTTGGGAAGCACCTCATGCCCATCCATTCACCATGCATAAGGACAAGTTTACCACACAAGATAAAACCCCCTCCCCGGATGATCAGGTTGTACAAGCAGATCAAGAGTGCACCACCGCGCCTCGAATTTGGCCCACCATACCTCCACCAGCATAATCCCATCTGCGATACTTTCTCATCCGCTTCATCAAGCTCGCATATGAGACCAACCAATGGGACCCCTACCCTTATCTATATCTTTTATGTGTCCCATTTGCAGTGGTTTTCATCTTTAATACTCAAAATTCATTCATGTAATGCTCTGACTTCCTTTACAGATGAATTGACTGTGTGATTTCCTGCTTCATGTTTGTGTACTTCTGTTAAAAACTCTTACCTTCCTCAGCTTCCATGTCAAGTGAACTTACTACCAAATCACTGAAATTGTTGACACCATAAGCCCAATGTTTGCAGACTGATACTATTTTCAACCTATACTCATCATAATCAAGCTGTTTTCCAAGTAGAGTTAGCCATCTAAATACATATTTATTCAATATCATTAACCCTTTGAGATAGACTTCTTAGACTAAAGAGGATACTCTTCAGTCAAAAGATTGGTTTGAAACAATTACATGAGATTCTCTGATTAGCAGCCTATCAGGTGCAATTTTGTGATAACACCATACAAGATATTGCAAGAGAAATCAAGGAGATGAGGATGGATTGACACAAAGACTTCTCATAAAGGGTTTCTACATGGAGAAGGCTCTGACATTTCACATCACTAGAATGATCAACCAGTGAAGTAGAAGGTTTCCCAACACTCTATAATGCTTACATTTTTAGCAGTGGGAAATGGAGGGTTTCAAGAACAAGAAACTATTGAAGACTAGTTTCTTGAGTATGAGTCTCAATCTCAGAGATTCAAAGATCATTTTATCTTCCAAGATTTTTTTCAGATCAAGGACAATTGGAGACCCCGACATCACAATAGAGGTGGAGGATTCATACAAAGTAATGATCTTCATCGAACTATGGGCAGATTTTTCTTACCCACTTTTGATGGGTCATCCAAATGCACTGCCAAATCATGGGTAGAAAATATATACATATACTTCCAGTTGAACCAAGTACCGGAGATGGAAGCCATCAAAATAGTAGTGTTGCACCTTGAGGGTGAGGCACATGATTGGTGGTTTCATGGACTTTATGCATTGGGGAATGCTAATGTGAGTACATATTCAGAGTTCACCAGGAGGTTGGTGGAGAGGTTTGATCGAAGAGACCCGAAGGCACCTTTCATTGAGCTAACTAAGCTCAAACAATCAGGTAATCCAGAAACTTACATTTCTAAATTTCTAAAACTTTCTATTATGGTTCACGAATTATCTGTAACGAGGAGGGTCTATATGTTTATTAATGGGCTAGGAGAACCTATACATGGGTTGGTTAAGTCAACCAAAACAGCTACCCTTCAAGATGTTGTTGAAAGGGCTAGATATCTACAAGATGCTTTTCCAAGAGTAAAAGCACCATTTTAGAAAAAGCTCACTTTTCCATCAAAGGGAAAAGATATGAAGGCTCCTCCTAAGAGACTTGAGGAGAAGGAAGCTTTGCTTCACATTCCAAGAATCATGGGCACTTGGACATAGATGTGTAGTAGGGAAGGCACACTATATAGAGGTGTTTTCTGATGATGAAAAGGAAGAAGAAGAGGAACCAGAAGGAGGTCATAATGCTGGGATAACAGGAAAGGATCCACCACCACCAAGAGGTGGGAATGGGGCATTTTCTCCAATTGGAGGGGCCCTTGCATCATTGAGAGGAGTACCATGGTACTTGACCTTGAGAGTTCGAGGTTCCATTCAGGATCAAAGGGTATTAGTGTTGATTGGAAGTGGGGCTACCCACAACTATATTGATGCCCAAATAATGCAGAGGAGGGAAATACCCACTAATGATTTTGAGGGATTCTCAGTTTTGGTCCTAGGAGCTAGAACTATGCAGTGCATGCATTATGTTCCATCTTTATCTATCACCATGGGGACATATACATTGACTAATCACTTCTTTTTTGTTGACATACCTTACACCAATGTGATATTGGGTGTGCAGTGGTTGATTACTTTGGGGAAGGTGACCACAGATTGGGAGACTTTACAGAAGGAGTGGATAGATAAAAGGAGTGGTAAGCATCAAGTGATTAGGGGCATGCACACATATCCCTCTCAGACAGCTTCCATATAGAAAACGGAGCTAGATTTGCATAGTGGAGGAAAGGAAATAACAATCTAATCAGTTATGCAGATGACTTTGGCCCATGACACATTACTATCTAGAGGCATTCCACCTGGGAGGTCATCGGATCAGGAGTTGATGAGAGATGCCTCACAACAGGTTGCACCACTCATAGATCCAGGAGGGGTGAGGACATTGGAAGGACTGGGTACAACACATAGAGTCTTGGGTAGGCCCAAGGAGGAGGGATACATTCTCCCAATATCAGTACTACCCACTCTCACCAAACATCTTGCATTGAGAGAAGATGTTTTCAGGATGGAGGATGGCACCATCATGGTGCAAGGAGACCACTCCATGGCTTTGGAGAATCAGAAGGTACTTCCAAATAGGGAGTAATATTGCACATATGGTAGAGGTTGGTGGCAACTCATGCATACATTGGCAAAACTCTAGAAGTTTTGGATGGGTGATAGCTTCTCATGGAAGGCTAACCTCCAAAAACTTCAAACTTTACTTGAGCATGAACAACTATAGGAGGAGCAGTAGAGGTAGGATAGCAACATCCTGGTATATGAATTTGGCATGGGAGATGTCAAAGAATAGGGCAGCTACATAGCAGGTGCTTTATAGGGTAGAGCAGCAGCGCTGTCATTATGGAGTATAGATCCTTATTGGAGAATCCAACTGTTGGTGGAATACTCCAAGGATCTCTTTTTATGCAGGATACTTGATGGCCAATTATCAGATGAGAGATATTTAGTGAGATATGGGGTCATCTATTATCAGAGTAGGATCTTCTTGACTAGAGTATCTAAGCTCAAGGAGAAGCTACTACATGCTGCATATGAGGATTTTCTCTTCAGCCACACTTATTCCATGAGAGCATTTTATACTATCATGGAGGGGTTCACTTGGGAAGGATTCAAAGAGGATATACATCAGCATATTAGGAGATGCATGGATTTTTTGGAGATGGAGGAGAGACATAAATATTTGGTGGAGTTATCATAGGCAATTCCTTTCTCATTGTGAATGAGAGGAGGCCCATATATGAGCCACTTCAATAGCTTGATCAAAGTATATGGTAGGGGTTGTATTTTTGTGCATCATGATTCAATTACTATGTATTTGTATTTCCTTACCATCCATGTGCAAGCCATTTCTCCAAGAGGGGGCACTCTTTCTTATAGTCTTCATGGTCTACTTGGGGCCATGAGTAGTGATGAGGATGGCCACTCCCTAGGAGGTGTTGGGGAGGTGGTACCTTATTGAGGGTGTGCTCAATTGACATGCCACATCATTCACCTTCTTCAATTATGTTAGAGTATTGTGGTAGTGTTATCACACCCTAAATTTTCAAAACATCATTGTGTCAACTCTGCTTTTGGTCATGATTTCAAGGAGGTCTTAGATAGGTTTTGAGTCATTTCATGATTGAAAGGGTAAGTGATAGGCTTAGAGTCTAAAAAATGTCATCTTTCATTTCCAAATAAAGTTTTGAAGTCTTATTCCATGGTTTGAAGATCCCATCATCCATTTAGAAGTTTTAAAGGGTCAGTTTTCATCATTGAGTAAAGTCCTTTAGGTTCACTTCATGGTCAAATAGGTCATATTTTTCATTTAAGGGTCATGCCATGAATTTTTGGGTTAAATTTTTTCAATCATACAGGAATCCGCATTTTTGTAGCGCAGCTAGTTCAAAAAAGGTGATTTGCGCTACGGAAACAAGTTGTTTTCGTAGCACACTATGAGGCAAAAACCCTTCTTTTTCTGTTTTTAGTAGTCAACTTCGAAGGGGGTTCCTGTAGGTTTTAACCGTGAACATAAATTATATACACATGAATCTTATGACATAAAATAAACAATAGCGAGAGCATAAAAAATAAAATAGATAAACACAGAGACTTTCCCCTGGATCCCAAATCGGGACGACCAGCTTGATTTTTCATTATATTCCTTTTAGTGTTACAACACATATATATATACATGTCGAAGCATACATAAACCCCAATTCATTAACCTTGGATTAGAACATAACTGTAGTTCCTTTGACTGGATCTACAAAATACCAGGGGCCGAAAACCATTGTACCCCAAAACCATGTGCAAACTCATGCACAAAACATGGGTGGGTCCACTTATGAGTGGGTCTGCACACCAAATTTTTTTTTCCAGGGCGCTGCCTAGGACCCCAACAGTGGGGGATGCCTCCCCCGTTGTGACCCCCTTGCTGCGCCTGGTGCAACATACAGCGCGTGGGGCTAGTCGTGGAAAGAATATAACACATGCCCAACATTCTCCCACTTGTTGTTTTCTTTCCACAGGGGGCCATAGGAGAGCTTAGTCATTGGCCTAATTCTTCAACACCCATTGTTTCTCTACACCAAGAGAAATTCTGAGTGCTCACAGACTTCGTTAATGCATCTGCAACGTTCTTCAAAGTGTCCACATTTACCAGCAACACCCTTTTAGCCTCAACCATATCTCTAACAAAGTGATATTGAACATCAATGTGCTTTGTCTTTGAATGGTAAGCAGGGTTCTTAGCCAAGAAAATTGCACTTTGGCTATCACAGTCTATCCTTATAGCTTGCTTTACCAACCCCATACTTGAACACAATCTCTACAACCAAAATGCTTCCTTGCTTGCATGAGTGGCTGTTATGTATTCTGCCTTTGTAGTTGAAAGAGCCACTACAGTCTGTCTTTTACTCATCCAATTGACTGCGCCTCCAAATAGGGTAAACACATACCCACTTGTAGATCTTATTTGGTCCAGATCTCCAGCCCAGTCTGCATCAACAAAACCACAAATGTCCAACATTCTTTCCAATCCTGGTCTTCCTTGGTAGCACAAGCCATAATCACTAATGCCACGTAAATATCTGAAAACCCACTTCACTGTTGTCTAGTGCTCCTTTCCTGGGTTTGACATAAACCTGCTCAATATTCCCACTGAATGTGCAATGTCTGGTCTAGTATAGACTATTGCATACATCAGGCTACCCACTGCACTTGCATATGGAACATGGGACATATACTCCTCTTCTTCGTGTGTCTTGGGACACTATTCAGCAGACAGCTTTACACCTACAGGAATAGGAACATTCACTGGTTTACTATCCTACATATTGAACCTCTGCAATATAGTTTCGACATACTTCCTCTGGTTTAACCAGAGCGTCCTCTTTGCCTGATCTCTCTTAATTTCCATGCCCAAAATATAGTTTGCAGCACCAAGATCCTTCATGTCAAATTTGGAGAATAGTTGGGTCTTCAAAAATTGGATAATTTCTTTGTCATTTCCAATCAACAACATATCATCCACATACAAGACCAAATAAATAACACGGTCACTAGTTAATTTAAAATAAACATAGTGATCCTCCTTGCTTCTGGTGAAGCCAAGTCCCCGTATATAGGTATTAAATTTTTGATACCACATCCTTGGTGACTATTTTAACCCACACAAAGACTTCTTCAACTTGCATACTAGTTCTTTCTTACCCTTCACCATAAAGCCTTCAGGTTGCTTCATGTAGATCTCTTCTTCTAGATCCCCGTGAAGAAATGCTATCTTCACATCCATCTTTTCTATCTCAAAATCAAATGCAGTAGCAACATATACAAGTAATCTAATAGAAGTAACCTTGGCAACAAGAGAAAAAAGATCACCAAAATCAATTCCCGGCACTTGGGAATAACCTTTTGCTACCAACCGAGCTTTTTATTTCTCCACCTTGCCTTCTACATTCATCTTCTTTTTAAACACCCATTTGCTCTTGATGGGCTTCCTTCTAGCCGGCAACTCCACCAGATCCCATGCCTCATTTTTGTGCAAGGATGCCATTTCATTAACCATGGCCTCCTTCCAAAGTTTTCCATCCTCTCAATCTACTGTCTCCCTGACAGTTTTGGGATCATCATCAATTATAGTTAAGGCAAAACCTGAACAGAAAGCAGATGGAATATACCTTTCTGGTTGCCTTCTTTCTCGAACTGATCTTCTCAAAGCTGGAGTTTGTGGCTCTTCCTCTTCTGAATATTCTTCTGCTGTAGAGTCTGATTCATACTCCTTTAGCTCAAACTCTATCTTCTCAGGTTGCTTTGGTATGATTTCATGTTTAACAACATCTTTCACTTCTCTAAACACCACATCTCGGCTGTACACAACCTTCCTTGTTTTCGGGTTCTAAAGCTTGTAACCTTTTAAACCATCCTTATACCCAATAAAGATGCACCTTTCAGATTTATTATCCAACTTGGTCCTTTTCTCCTTTGGAACATGTACATATGCATCACATCCAAATACCCTTAGTTGTGAAACAGAGGGTTTCTTACTAGTCCATACCTCATGTGGAGTCTTATCCTCCAACACTGATGAAGGTGATCTGTTAACCAGATAGCATGCAGTCTCCACTACCTCTGCCCAGAATTCTTGTCCTAACTCGGTACCACTGAGCATGCTTCTTGCCTTTTCCATCAGTGTTCTGTTGATTCTTTCTGCAACTCCATTTTGCTGAGGTGTGTATGGAGTAGTCTTCTGTTGTGCTATACCACACTTCTTATATAACTCTTTAAATTCCTTCTTGCAGAACTCCCCACCATTATCTGTCCTCAGTGCCTTTATCTTCTTCTCTGTCTGGTTTTCCACCAGAGCCTTAAATTCTTTAAATATGTCAAAAGCTTAAGATTTATTCCTCAAGAAATATATCCATGTATTCCTTGAGAAGTCATCTATGAATGGAACATAATACACAAACTTTCCCAGTGATGGAATTGACACAGGTCCAAACACATCACTGTGCACAAGTTCTAGTATCTTGTTTTCCCTCTTAGCACCAGAAGGAAAACTCACCTGATTCTGCTTTCCATTAACACAATGTTCACAGAAATGGAAATCCAGAGAGAAATTAGACATACCTTCTACCATACCATTTCTATGCAGTATCCGAAGGCCCTTCTCTCCAATATGTCCAAGCCTTTGATGTCATAACATGGTCTTTTCTCCATAGACAGCTAGGCTTTCCACTCCACTTTCAGGAGCCACAGAACTGTTACACCCATCAATAATAGTGCTACCTTGTAGCTTGTACAGAGTTCCAGTCCGAACTCCCCGCATTAATACTAGTGCTCCCCAAACCATCTTGCAGGAATATTTCTCGAACACTGTTTTTACACCTGCATCATCCATCTTGCTTACAGAAATAAGATTTCTGGCCAATGCAGGAATATGCAGAATACCAGGAAGTGTTCTAATCCTTCCACCTTGCAGCTTTAGCTTGACCTTTCCACGTTTAACGATTTTGGCCTTCCTATCATCCCCTAGGAAGACATCACCATCATATTTTTCATGCTCGCAAAACCACTCCCTATGGGGAGTGAAGTGAAAGGATGCACCTGAGTCAATCAACCATGACTCATGATCTACATGTGTATTTGAAGAAGAAGCCAAATACACATCCCCACCTTCATCCGAGCTAGTTTTTGCCTCTACAGAAGGAGCATCATCAGATCCCTTTCCTTTCTCAGGAGCTTTAGATCTGCAGTCCTTTTTGTAGTGCCCTTCCTTTCCGCATTTCCAGCATATCTATACAAACTTTCCAGGAGATTTAGATCTCCCTCTAGATTTGGATCTCCCACTTGAAACCTTATTCTTGTTTCTATTTTGGGACCTTCCTCGTACAGATAAGGCATCTCCATTTTGGCCCTTCATATTTCTCTGTCTCATTTCCTTTGACAGCAAGGTTGAGACAATGTCATCAAAATTTAAGGTAGTTGTATTGCTACCTATTGCAATAACCAGACTATCCCACGAGTTTGGTAGAGAACACAACAAACTGATGCACTTATATTCATCTGAGATTTTAATATCAACAGATGACAGTTGACTTACCACAGTATTGAAGGCGTTCAGATGCTCTGTCACCGAGTCTCCATCCTTCATCCTCAGGTTATATAGCTTTTTCCGCAGGAACAACTTATTCACCAGAGACTTAGATTGGTACAAAGTCCCAAGTTTTTCCCAAAAATTATTCGTCGTAGCTTCCCCAGATACATTCAACAATACTGAATCTGAGACACAACCATATTGTGCTCTTAGCCTTCCGATCCAGTTTCTTCCAGTCTTCATCTGACATTGCCATTGGTTTAGTACCTAGAGTTATCGTGATCCACTGATATTTATCCACCAGCAGATCCTCCATCTTGAGATTCCACAACTCAAAAATTTGACCATTAAATTTTTCGATCTCTATCTTTCCACCACTCGCCATCTTCTTTCACCGCAAGAATCGATCCTGCAGATCTCCCACTGAACAGGATCTACCTCAGGCTCGAGAAAAAAACCCTCAGCAACAAAGGCGTCCCCTTGAATCCAAAATAGCTATGATACCAAATGTGGGTTTTAACCCTAAACATAAATTATCTACACATAAATCTTATAATAGAAAATAAACAATAGCGAGAGCATAAAACATAAAATAGATAAACATAGAGACTTTCCCCTGGATCCAAAATCGGGACGACCAACTTGATTTTTCATTATATTCCTTTTAGTGTTACAACACACACACATATATATATATATATATATATATATATATATATATATATATATATACATGTCGAAGCATACATAAACCCCAATCCATTAACCCTGGATTATAACATAACCGTAGTTCCCTTGACCGGATCTACAAAATACCAGGGACCGAAAACCATCGTACCCCAAAACCATGTGAAAAATCATGCACAAAACATGGGTGGGTCCACCTATGAGTGGGTCCACACACCAAAAAATTTTTCGCCGGGGTGCTGCCCCGGACCCCAACAATGGGGGCTCCCTCCCCCGTTGTGACCCCCCTGCTGCGCCCGACACAACATACAACACGTGGGGCTAGTTGTGGAAAGAATATAACACATGCCCGACAGTTCCTGCGCAACGGAAAACTCATTTTTGAAACCTGAAAGAGGTTTTTCTACCTAACATACTTAACTACAAAAAAATCTCTCATTTTCTTTGAATTCATTATGAGTTGGGAGAAATTGATGACTCAACTTGTACTACGAAATTGTTGAAAGTCATTGAGAGAAAAAATTTGCTTTATGGTTTTAGTAGTTCAATTCAAGATCAATTTATGACCACAAAAAAGGTATTTTGGAATTATGAAGGAGGTATCTCTTGATAAAATCTCCAGCTACAATAACCTATCTCACTTTTCTCACAAGTGTTACTATTTGGGAGATACAAGGCTTTCTTTGAAGCCATATTTTCAGAAATTAGAATATTCCATTTTTACACAGGTTGTTCAAAGACAATTTCTGGGAAGTAGGAGAGGGATTAAAAAAAAAAAAGAGGTTTTTGTTCAAGACAAATTTTTCTCCAAACGCCTCATTCAGTTTTTCAAAATACATTATGGGTGAGAAGATAAAAGCTCTGTCTCAACATCTATTTTTCAGATGAAAAAGTGCAAAAAATGATAAATCTTTGAAACAGTTTTGTCATGAAGATAAAGATCATTTTTGAAGGAGAACATCCAGTAAAGCCATTTGATGTTGATATACATCCTTAAAAAATCTTAAATATTCTCAAAACTATAGAATTTTAGGAAAAAACTGTGTTAAAGGAGCATACACAGCAGTTTCGTAGCACGCTACGAAACTGCTGAAGTTGAAGTTTTGGCATGTTTTGCATGTAATTGGGAGGTAAGGATTGCTGGTATTTAGAGTTTAGTATTGCAAATGGAAAGTGAAATATCAAAAATGAAGTTTCAGGATGAAAAGAAAGAAAAATAATGGTCAAAGGAATGTTTTTACTGTGGTATAAAAAGCTACGCTACGATAACAATATGTTTTCGTAGCGGAGTCATATTCCCTCTCCTTTTCATTTTTTCAAAGGTTTATTTTTGCCCAAGTGGAAGGTTGAAGAGTTTATGGAATGTTAACACATGTTACATATACAAGATAGTCATCAAGGCTAGCAAATATGTTCGAAGATAAGCATGGAGGTTAAGGCCTAAAAATCAGGAAACTTTGTCTCCTGGTTTTTAGGACAGTTAGGTCATGAATCAACAGGGTTTATAAAAAGACTAAAGGCATCATCCAAATTCAACCTCATGAGGTTGCAGTTGTCAAAGGAATCATTAAAGTTTAGATAAGTTTGTTGCAAGAATATTTAGGAGTTTCACTCCTATTTGGATTAGGACTCTTCAAAGACTGTTTACTTGCCATTTTTTAATTAAAATTCCATTTTATGGTTAGATTAGGTGTCATGGATGGAAATTCGAATTATCCTAGTGATGGATCATGGAATCCAAGATGGTAAAATCTCTATATGAAGCATTAGGTCGAATTAGCAAGGGGTTGAAGACTTTTTGGAAAAACTGCTGCTTTATGTAATATACTCTGATCAGTAATGCAGAGGGGCTTTTCTTCTTAGCAGACCTAAGATTCTTAGTGTGCTTCAGTGATTTTTATCTTTTATCTTTGATATGTTTCACTTCCATAGTCTTAATGCTTATTACTTAGAATTCATGGAGGAACACACTCTGACTTCCTTTAAGTGTTGAACTATGGTGAATTGAGTTTTCTAAATCCTACCTTTGAAAGGTTTTCTTCAATGTTTTAAATACTTATTACTCAGAATTCATGGTCATTCATGATATGACTTCCTTTAAGTGTTAAGCTTTGATGAATCACTTTAAATAATTTCCTTTTCAATACCTTGATGTATCATTACTCAGAATTCATGAACCACATGCTCTGACTTCCTTTGAACCTCAATTTATTGAGACTTTTATAAATGTGTCACTCTTTCATTGAAGTATATACAAGCCTCAGTTTTATATGAAGAGTTATTTTTTATCTTTATCTCTGTCACTGACTCCATATCCCAATGGTAGCAAGTCTCCATCTTTCAACCTATAAACATACAAAATCATAAACCATAGAGTTAGCCATCTATCTACATCTTTAATCAATATCATTAATCCTTGAGAGAGCCCTCTCAGGCTGAGGAGGCTAAGCCTCAGCTAAAAGATTGGTTTGAGATAGTTACGCTGAGATTGAATTGATGAGCAGCCTATCAGGGTCCTATTTTGGTGTGTCTTCCGGGAGCCTGAAGATTATTCATTCCCAAAATAAAGAAGCTGAACTTCTGAAGGTAGCAGGAGCTCAGAATCTGTTCGAGGTTGCAAAACTACCTTGGTGACTCCATTTTTGAAGAATTCAAAATTCATAGATTCATGGTGATTCCACTGGAGTTATGAAGAACTTAGATGTTGCCATTCTTATTTCAAGGTATGCATGCATAAATTTTTCAGGAATTCATGGTTTCCCAAATCATTTTTCCAAGGATACATATTTTTTAAGGAATGGTCCAAAATTCAATGCAGAAGATTTGAGTTTAACTTTGAAGCATATATCAGATTTCTCTGATTTTACTGAGCTTATTAGAGTCAAACATGAAGATGTTTGAATTATGTTGTTCTATGATTCATTTCAAGGGAAATGTAAACAGTGGATTGAAAGTTTTCTTGTCAGATCTATTAAGTCATTTGTAGACTTTTGGCTTATGTTTTTGGAGGAATGGATAGATAGAACAGAGTTGGTAGCAAACTCTCCTTCAATTCAAGGTTTCAAACAATGGAATGACGATCATATTAATGAAGAAATAGATGAAAATTTTTCTTTTTCCTTGTCTTCTTATCTAAAATCATTTGAGTGCAAGACAAAAGATAAGATGAAATTTTTGGATGAAGTTGCTAGAACATTGAGAAAGACATTGAAGGCTTACAAGGTTAAATTCAATCATATAGTATTCATGATCATGATCATTCTTTTCAAAAGATTTCTATGGCAGAACACAAAGAGAGAGTGTTTCTACCTTTCTCCTTTGATATTGAGGAAGAATGCACTATTTTTGAAAATCAGTTTGAAAAGAAGTTTGAGAGCACACAACTAATGTCTTATCTGGTTGATCAAAGCATGTATGTGTGGTCCAAAGTATTAGAATGTCATTAGAAGTTTCAAACAGATTATGTATTCTATGGTTCTATAACTGATTACATGGAAAAGATTTACTGTTCATATTTCCAGTTATATTTTCATCTTGAAGATCAGATATATCTCATGCTACCTTAGTTATTTTAGTATCATGTTTATTTTTGCTTCAAGCATAGTCAAGAGATTCAAGAGTCAGATCAGATCAATGAATGGCTTCATTAGAAGTTTCATGTTCCTTGAGCTACAAATGGAGATTGCAGCTGATAGGGTAGGTAGGTAGGAATGTGAAAATAAGATGAAGGTAGGTTTACTGAGCATTTTTAGTAGGTACAGTTTGAGTGCTTCTTGCAGAGACCATCAAAATTGAGCACGAGGTGAAGACAATAAAATTTTGAAGCAGATTGGGCAGAATTTCAGAGTTTTATTTTAAAGGATGGATAGCGGCACTGGAGCTATCGGTTCTTAGTGTACCATAGGGGCACACTATCCCTAGTGGAGCCACTATTATCACACCCTAAATTTTCAAAACATCATTGTGCCAACTCTGCTTTTGGTCATGATTTCAAGGAGGTCTTAGATAGGTTTTGAGTCATTTCATGATTGAAAGGGTAAGTTATAGGCTTAGAGTCTCAAAAATTTCATATTTCATCTCCAAATAAATTTTTGAAGTCTTATTCCATGGTTTAAAGATCCCATCATCCATTTATAAGTTTTAAAGGGTCATTTTTCATCATTGAGTAAAGTCCTTTAGGTTCACTTCATGGTCAAATAGGTCATATTTTTCATTTACGGGTCATGCCATGAATTTTTGGGTTAAATTTTCGCAATCATACAGGAATTTGTGTTTTTTTAGTGCAGCTAGCTCAAAAAAGGTGATTTGCACTACGAAAACAAGCTGTTTTCGTAGCGCACTATGAGGCAAAAACCATGTTTTTCTGTTTTTAGTAGTCAACTTACAAGGGGGTTCCTGAGCAACTGAAAACACATTTGTGAAAAATGAAAGAGGTTTTTCTTCCTAACATACGTAAATATAAAAACCTCTCTCCGTTTCTTTAAATTAATTATGAGATGTGAGAAATTGATGACTCAAATTGCGCTACGAAATTGCTGAAAGTCATTGAGAGAAAAACTTTGCTTTTTTGTTTTAGTAGTTCATTTCAAGATCAGCTTATGGCCACAAGAAAAGGTATTTTGGAATTTTGAAGGAGGTTTATTTTCATAAAATCTCCAGCCACAATAAACTATCTCATTCTTTTCACAAGTTTTACCAGTTGGGGGATAAAAGGCTTTCTTTGAAGCCATATGTTCAGAAATCAGAATTTTCTAGTTTTACACAGGTTGTTCAAAGACAGATTCTGGGTAGTAGGAGAGGGATTTCAAAAAACCAAGAGATTTTTTTGTTCAAGAAAAATTATTCTCCAAAAGGATCCTTCAGTTTTGCAAAATACATTATGGGTGAGAAGATAAAATCTCTGTCTCAACATCTATTTTTCAGATGAAAAAGTGCAAAAAATGACAAATCTTTGAAACAGTTTTGTCATGAAGATAAAGATCATTTTTGAAGGAGAACATCCAGTAAATAAATTTTATGTTGATATAAATCCTTAAAAAATATTAAATATCCTCAAAACTGTAGATTTTTTGGGAAAAACTGTGTTAAAGGAGCATACACAGCAGTTTCGTAACGCGCTACAAAACTGCTGAAGGTGAATTTTTGGCATGTTTTGCATGTAATTGGGAGGTAAGGACTGCTGGTCTTTAGAGTTTAGTATTGAAAATGGAAAGAGAAAGATCAAAAATGAAGTTTCAGGATGAAAAGCAAGAAAAATAA
This sequence comes from Pinus albicaulis, assembly GCA_034641835.2. Classification (NCBI taxonomy): domain Eukaryota; kingdom Viridiplantae; phylum Streptophyta; class Pinopsida; order Pinales; family Pinaceae; genus Pinus; species Pinus albicaulis. The sequence goes on along the minus strand of CM076582.1, from coordinate 176,538,275 downwards.
TGGTCAAAGGAATGTTTTTACAGTGGTATAAAAAGTTGCGCTACGAAAACAAGTTGTTTTCGTAGTGCAGTCATATTCCCTCTCCTTTTCATTTTTTCGAAGGTTTATTTGTTGAAATCTTAGTTAAACTGAGAGGGGGGGGTGAATCAGTTTAACACATTCATGGACTTTTAAAACTTTTCATTTAAAACTTATTTTACTTTATTAACACCTTCATTTCATGATCAAAATAATGTGTGAGCAATCTTTATTTATGAGCAGCAATTAATAAGCAGATTAGATAATGTACCAGCAGTCTTAATATGTTAGCAACAAGTATTAGCAGAATAGATATATCATATCAACACATAGACATCATGCACATAGACACCAGATATACGTGGAAACCCATAAAGGAAGAAAACCACATCTTATTATTGTTGTGATGCAAAGGCAAGCTCCAACTCCCTCTCACCACTGATTTTCTGTAGGCACCAACCTACAGGAGGCTCCAACCTCAATTCTGCAAGCTAAAACTTGCAAGGAAGCTCCAACTCCCATCAATTTTCTGCAGGCACCAACCTACAGGAGGCTCCAACCTCAGTCAGCTACAACTGACATTTTATCAAGCTACAACTTGATGTGGAAGCACCAACTCCCATCTATTTTCTGCAAGCACCAACCTATAGGAGGCTCCTACCTCAGTCAGCTACAACTGACATCTATCAAGCTACAACTTGATAGGGAAGCTCCAACTTCCTTACTCTTTCAAAAGAAAAACACTTGCTGATTTACCTTGGATATCAGCTCTGTTTTGTACCTTCTTCTCTGTTGTTCATCAACTCTTATATCAGACCTGCATCATCTCTACTCAGCCCCTTCTTCTTCTTTGCTCAGCTCCTCCTTATTCACATTCTTCTTGCAGCTTGTTTATTCTCTTCAACTATCTTTAATTTTGCTGCATACTCCCTTCTTCTCTCACTCCTTTTTCGTCAACTTTCTCCCCTTGGATATTACCCTGTTTTATACAAAAACGGCATCATGGCTGTTTGTATTCCACTGGGAATTCGAAATGGATGGCCATGTCTCTTTGCCTTCTACCTTCTCATCTCTTTTCAGCTCACTCAGAAAAATGTAACTTTAGGTGCTTATTTTAATATGACAGTGGGATATTTGCTCTCTTCTAGTGACTTGCCAATGCATCACAACAATATAAATTTAAATAAAACATTTACATTCAAATTTAAATGAGAACTCTAGCTCATTCGTTTTGTCTCTTGGCTTGCTGCACATTTTCCTTTTCTCTGACTGTGTCTTTGTCCCTTTCTCTTCTCTGTATGCCTTTCTGTTTATGGCTGCTGTGTAACTTCTGTATTTGTGTAACTACATTTTTCATTTTTATATCAGCGCTTTATATATAAATGAATCTGCTGACTGTAATTCTAGGCCATATTCCAATGCTTTTCATGCCACGAGTGTCTTGTTGATGTGGAACATTCCGCAAGCGGAACAGACATATATCACAGTCGTATATTAATAATCACCCTCCCCTTAAGCTAAGGCCCATGGGTCTACAGACCACACGGCACTTTTCAATACAATCGCAACATTCGTTTTATATTACCAATCGCCCTTCACCTTAAGCCGAGGCCCGTGGGTCCACAGACCACGTGACACTTTTCAATACAATCGCAACAACTTTATATATATATTTATATATAACAGCGCCTTCACAAATTTCCGATTGCGATTAGAACTGGAACTCAAACACTTGTTAATCATAGTTAATAAGCCCATCGGGTCCGGCTTCAATCGCAATCGCAATCGCAACTTTTAGTTGCAAGTGATCCGCTGCCAGATTTTCTCCGATGCGATTGGGTTGTTCCGATGCGATCATGTCGGACTTCAAAAACTTGTTACTCATGGTTTATAAGCCCATTGGGTTCGGCCTTCCAATCGCAATCGCAAACTTTCTGTTGTATGTTCCGATGCCTTTCTTAAATCTGATGCGATTGGTCACTATTCAATAAGATTTGCCGATGCGATTAGTACTGGAACTCAGGCTATATATGAAATCTGGTTTATATATCCATCGGGTCCGGACTTCCAATCGCAATCGCAACTCTTATATTCTCCGATGCGATTGACCAGTGCCGATGCAATTAGAACACAGATGCGATTTGCTCATATTAACTCCCGCATATAACAGGATCGGGTCCGGCCTTTGATCGGAGCATATAACAAAACTCTGCCGATTGAACCTTTTCTCCGATTGCGATTGGGGAAGGGTCCCACCATATAAAGCTTGGTTCTTATAATAAAGTGCTCCACTTATATATTTAAGCTTAGACATTTGTTTATATGATGCGCTGCACATATATGTAAGATGATGGATATATATATATATATATATATATATATATATATATATATATATATATATATATATATGTATCCTCCATCGGGGTAGGCGATTCCCGGAATAATATTTGTGTTGTATAACGCCGGTTGGAGTGTGCGATTCCGAGAATATGGTTCTGTATTATATGCATTGCATTGTCGCTGGAGTTAAGAGATTCTCGGAATAAGGATTATGTATTATATGTATAACGCCGGTTGGAGTGTGCGATTCCTGGAATTTTATAGCGGCTCTCTGCCTCTGTCACTTAGCCTCTGCCTCTGCCTCTGCTGCTTCTGTCGCTCTGCCTCTGTCTCTACCTTCCAATAACGGTTCTTCACTCTGCTTCTATGACTGTTACATTTTGAATTTCTTCTTGCTGCCTCTATTGCTTTCGCTGTGCCTCTTTTGCCTTCCTCTGCTTCAGCGCTGCCTCCTTTGCTTGAGTGCTGCCTCCTTTGCCATCAATCACAATATTTCCAACAGTCTGCCCATTTGGAATTGATGGCAATCCACTTTCTCTATTTGATTTCTCTTTCTCTTGTTGCTTGCTCTTCCTGTTTGCCTGCTCTTCCTCCTGTTGTTTGTTCTTCCTCCCCCTTTGACATCAATGGCAAAGGACGACGCCTCATCTCTCCGTATGGGCTCTGTCGTTGCATTTCCTTTCTCTGAGTTACGTTTAGGTCCTCTTCTGCTGAAATTGTACTATGCTGCTCCAGAGTGATGTATGAAACTTGTTGAGATAACACTTTGGTATAGTGAGCCGATATATGTTTTATATCTGTGTTTCATTTATAGTGCCTATAATATGTGCTAGATTACAGACAGAGATGATGCATTTTACGATTGAAAGGTTCTTGTTGCTTCTGAATGCTGATAATATTGATAATGCTGATAATACTGATAATGCTGATCCTGTGGACTTGTTTTATGCTTATCTTGCTAGCTGTTCTCCCCCTGGAATGATATCTTCGTTTTGTTCTCCCCCTGAGACTGTACTTTCTCTTCATATTAGAGAATAGTATCTACAGATACTACCCCTAGTTTGTCTCTCAAGTATTCGAATGGTTCTCTCGCAAGTGGTTTGGTAAATATATCTGCTATCTGTTCTTTCGTTGATACATAGTCCAGTTTAACTATCTTCTGAGCCACTTGTTCTCGGAGAAAATGATACTTGATTGGTATATGTTTAGTTTTTGAATGAAGCACAAGATTTTTAGATATACTTATAGCACTTGTATTATCACATTTGATTGAGATAGGTTCATTAATGCTTACCTTCATGTCTTGAAGAGTCTGCTTCATCCACATGACTTGAGTACAACAGGCTGCTGCTACTATATATTCTGCTTCAGCTGTTGACAAGGAGATAAATGTTTGTTTCTTGCTGAACCATGCCACCAGACTTTCTCCTAGATAGAATGCGCCTCCACTTGTACTTTTTCTATCATCCACACAGCTGGCCCAATCTGCATCTGTGTATGCTGATAAAGTGAAGTTTTTGGTTTTAGGATACCAAAGTCCATATTGTGTTGTTCCTTGTAGATATCTGAGTATTCTTTTTACTGCCAGAAGATGGTTTTGTTTAGGTGCTGCTTGATATCTTGCCACTAGTCCTACTGCTAGCATGATGTATGGTCTTGAAGCTGTTAGATACAGCAGGGTTCCTATCATGGATCTGTAGAGTTTTTGATCTACATCTGCAGACCTATCATCAACACACAGGTTGCATCCCGTGATCATGGGGGTTGTCACTGGTTTGCAATCCTCCATTTTGAATTTTTTCAACATTTCTTTTAAGTATTTTTCTTGAGAAATGAATGTGCCAGTGTTCTTTTGCTGAATTTGCAGTCCTAAGTAGAAACTGAGCTCTCCAATCATAGACATTTCAAACTCTGTTTTCATCTCATCAGCAAACCCTTTTGCTAGTTCATCTTTGTTGCTTCCAAACATAATGTCATCAACATATACTATAACAATCAGGAGTTCATCTTCATGGGCTTTTATGTATATATTGTTGTCTACTCCACCTCTCTTAAAACCATGTTTTTGCAAATATTTGTCTAGTCTTGAGTACCAAGTTGTTGCTGCTTTATGATAACACTTGATATTCTGTTGATAGGCATACTACTTGTACCTAAACACCAATTGATATTTCTTTGATAAATCATGCAGAGATTTCACTTCAGCTTCTTTTCTGGATTTTGGCTTGACTGGATTTGTCTTTTCTGCTGTTGTTTAGAACCTGTTCTGCATACACTTTGTTCACTGTCATCTGCATATTCCCTGTTTTCTGTGCTTATTCACCTGTCCAACTCATTCCTGTACATATTCCTGTTCACCGAACTTTCATCTCTGCATGCTCTCCTCTTCTTTTTCTTTTTCCATAATTGCATTCAAGTTTCATTTCCAATCATTTCCCAAGTCCGGGCAATCTCGCATGTTCTCTTTATTCTACGCTGGCAATTTATATAAACAGGTCTGAAGTGTTAATATCTCAAATCCCTGAGATTTGAGACATTAGTTCCAAACCCTTAGGTCATGCACTCGACCCGCAGTCTGGGCAACTCAAAAATGTTTTGACATAAATCAACCATATTCCCAGTTTAGCTTACGTGGCTCTTAATCTTCTTTTTCATTTATTTATCACTTGAAAAATAAATATATTCGCAACTTTCGAACTTAATTCTGGCTCCCAGTTTAGATATATTATTTTCGATCCTTATATTATGCTGCCAACCAACGTTCATACCTTCCTGACCTTATATTAACATTCTACGCCTTTTAAATGAATGACTTTATTATAAACATTTGGCTCTGGGCCCCACCTATATAACCAATAGCTAATCAACTGCACGCACCGTACCTGGCTTAACCTCTGGGCTTTTTCATTAACCTTCATGCGGGTCCTGCGAGCAATCACCGTTAGATGTCGGGCCACCAGATCAATGGTCTATAACAATATCGCTCGAAGTCTTTCATCGATGTATAACGCGCGATGGCACACTTTAAAGAGCAGTTTTGGATGGGTCACTTCACCACGTGTTGAACTCTGAATGGAATCGCTGCCCATTCCTCCAATACCGCTTTCCGACGGATGGTGGTGCGATGAAACCCACGGTTTCACTCCAACCCACCGTTACTGTTCATTCGGTCATAGCTCCGCTTCCTCACGCAAGGTTCCGTTCTTGTCCTTTTACTCCGGGTTCTGTTCTCCTCCTTTAAACTCAGATTCCGCCCGTTATACATTAAAGGGTTCTTTTATACTCTGACGCAGAGTTCCACCACTTTCTCGGTTCCGTCTATCCTTATGCAGAGTGCACACAACCACTCCTCAAGAACTCATGTGTTCACACGGTGTTAATTTTACCATTACACAATAATATTAACTCAATGTCTCATGCACATAGATTCGCACTGTACATAATTACAGGGAATAATCAACCAACGCAAAATACGCAAGGTATTCCTCACACACGGGATTTATAAACAATTCTTCATAAACAGATATATATATATATATACACAAGTGATAAATCTCAAAACAATTCTTACAATTCATAACAGGCCAGATATTCAGTTTCGTGGCCTTCTTCCTTTATATTCAATTCCTCTTTGCTGCCTCCATTATCTATCTTTGTCTCCTTGTAACTGTTCCTGTCTCTGCATCTGCTACCTCCTTTTAACAAATTTTCTGGCTATTGTGAGTTTCAGATGGTCTTCTTCCTCCATAGATCTCTGTTAGAGGAACTTCCTTTCCCTTACTGATCTCATAGCTGTTATCATTCCAAGGAGCTCTTCTTAGACTACTTTCATGGGGTCTATATATGAACTGCTCTCCCCCTGGGATGTTGCTTCATACTTGTCACTGTTTGGATATTTGCTTTGTTTTCTAGAGCAGCTCCCCCTGAGACTAGGATGTATTCATTATGTTATGGATATAATAGGCTCCCCCTTTCTCTTTTCCTTCCATACTCTATTGGGGTTCATCATAATGTCTGCACTCCTTACCGATTCATAGTTTTGTTTGATTGGATTGGACTTCATCATCTGTTTGGAGTTCTTTAATATATATGGCAGTTTACAGTCTTTTGCTTTGTGACCACGCTTAAGGCATACATAACATCTTATTTGACCAAGGTGCATTTGAGCTGATGTATAATAATTTGTTCCTCTTCTTGAATACATTTTACAGTCAACAATTTTATGTCCAAAATTATTGCATGCATAACAATAGCCATGGAAATGATTTGTGTACCTGGTGGAAGATTTTCCTTTCCATTTTCTTGCTTGAGGGATTCTTCTCTTTTGCTGCATCCTTTGCTGGTTGGACTGGATTGGCTTTGTCTTACAATATGATGCATTATGTTCTGGTTTGTGACAAGAGAAAAATGTGCTATTTTTCATAGGAGGGAGGAACCTCCTTTGACATCTTCCAAATTTATTCATTTCATCTTTAGGAGCATGTGAGCCTTTAGCAGCTGATTGTTTCATCCTCTCATTCTCTGTTCTTTCATGTTGCTGCTTGATTATGTTTGTTTCTTTACAACTCATGTTCTTGTTGGTTTCTGATTCTGTAGGAATTTGTTGAGCTGTTTCACTGTCCTTTACAGCTTTTACAAAAATGATTTTCCTATTATCTTCTATCTGGGACTTACTAGTTTCTCCTTCATATCCTATACCAGCCTTTATGAGAGGTGACCTTTGAGCATTTAGTATTTTGTCCAGTTTTTCAGTGCTTTTCATTAGAGGTGTATTCATTAATAGTTCTCTTTGGGATTTTTCTAAGTTCTTTCTCAGGCTCACTACTTCTTCTTCCAATCTTTCACATTCCTGACTTTTCTCTCTCATTTGTTGCAGCAGAGTGTCTTCTATTTTCCTTGCTTCTTCAAGGTGTGTCTTCAGGCCAACAATTTCTTTCTTATCCTCATATTCTCTCTCATCACATATTTGCACCACTATCTTAAGGTCTTTGTTTTCATTCTTCAATTTTTCTATTTCAGTCAAAGCAGTCTCAAGCTTGGCTTTTTCTTTAGGTATAATTTCTTCATGGTTCTTATCTCCATTCATACTAGCAGGTTCTTCATTTGATTGAATATTTTCCTGTTGACATGAATTTTTCTTCTTCTTAATTCTCTTATCCTTCTTGTCAGTGCAGTCCTTAGTGTCTACTCCATGTATGAAGTGCAATCTATCCCAGACTTCTTTTGTAGAGGTTAAATCCATTATCAACTCAAGGTCCTTGTTATGAAGATTGTTATATATCACACATTTTGCCTTGGCATTCCTTTGTTGTTCTTTCACCATGGGGGAGTTTGTGTAGTAACCATCACAAACAAGCTTCCATACCTCAGGTTCATAAGCCAATAATCCTGTTTTAACCTTATCTCTCCATTCAGGAAAGTTTGTTGTATTTAACACAGGTACATTTTGATAGTCCATGACTTAACTAGATCTCCTTCAAGATATTAGGCTTGCACCAAAGGAACTTGGCTCTGATACCAATTGTTGAACTCTTAGTTAAACTGAGAGGGGGCGGTGAATCAGTTTAACACATTCATGGAATTTTAAAACTTTTCCTTTAAAACTTATTTTACTTTATTAACACCTTCATTTCATGATCAAAATAATGTGTGAGCAATCTTTATTTATGAGCAGCAATTAATAAGCAGATTAGATAATGTACCAGCAGTCTTAATATGTTAGCAGCAAGTATTAGCTGAATAGATATATCATATCAACACATAGACATCATGCACATAGACACCAGATATACGTGGAAACCCATAAAGGGAGAAAACCACATCTTATTATTGTTGTGATGCAAAGGCAAGCTCCAACTCCCTCTCACCACTAATTTTCTGCAGGCACCAACCTATAGGAAGGCTCCAACCTCATTACACTGGCTTCCCCAACTTGCAAAAGAGCTTCAACTCCATCTATTTTCTGCGAGGCACCAACCTACGGAGGCTCCTGCCTGGTTATTTTCGTCGACATTTTATCAAACTCTGTAATTGATGTGGAAGCACCAACTCCCATCTGTTTTCTCCCAGGCACCAACTACGAGGCTCCTACCTCGATCGGCTGGCCACAGCATCTAACTTGTCAAACACAACACGATGAGGAAGCTCCAACTTCCTTGCTCTTTCAAAAGAAAAACACTAGCACGGTTACCTTGGATATCGGCTACGTTTCTTACCTTCCCTCTCTCTTCGTTATCCTTTCCTTCTTCCTCAGGACACATCATCTCTACTCAGCCCCTTCTTCTTCTTTGCTCAGCTCCTCCTTATTCACATTCTTCTTGCAGCTTGCTTATTCTCTTCAACTCTCTTTAATTCTGCTGCATACTCTCTTCTTCTCTCACTCCTTTTTCGTCAACTTTCTCCCCTTGGATATTACCCTGTTTTATACAAAAACGGCTTCATGGCTGTTTGTATTCCACTGGGAATTTGAAATGGACAACCATGTCTCTTTGCCTTCTGCCTTCTCATCTCTTTTCAGCTCACTCAGAAAAATGTAACTGTAGGTGCTTATTTTAATATGACAGTGGGATATTTGCTCTCTTCTAGAGACTTGCCAATGCATCACAACAATATAAATTTAAATAAAACATTTACATTCAAATTTAAATGAGAACTCCAGCTCATTCGTTTTGTCTCTTGGCTTGCTGCACATTTGTCTTTTCTCTGACTGTGTCTTTGTCCCTTTCTCTTCTCTGTATGCATTTCTGTTTATGGCTGCTGTGTAACTTCTGTATTTGTTTAATTGCATTTTCCATTTTTATATCAGCGCTTTATATATAAATGAATCTGCTGACTGTAATTCTAGGCCATATTCCAACGCTTTTCATGCCACGAGTGTCTTGTTGATGTGGAACATTCCGCAAGCGGAACAGACATATATCACAGTCATATATTAATAATCACCCTCCCCTTCAGCTGAGGCCCATGGGTCTACAGACCACACGACACTTTTCAATACAATCGCAACGTTTGTTTTATATTACCAATTGCCCTTCACCTTAAGCCGAGGCCCGTGGGTCCACAGACCACGTAGCACTTTTCAATACAATCGCAACAACTATATATATATATTAATATATAACAGTGCCTTCACAAATTTCCGATTGCGATTAGAACTGGAACTCAAACACTTGTTAATCATAGTTAATAAGCCCATCGGGTCCGGGCTTCAATCGCAATCGCAACTTTTAGTTACAAGTGATCCGCTGCCAGATTTTCTCCGATGCGATTGGGTTGTTCCGATGCGATCATGTTGGACTTCAAAAACTTGTTATTCATGGTTTATAAGCCCATCGGATCCGGCCTTCCAATCGCAATCGCAAACTTTCTGTTGTATGTTCCGATGCCCTGCTTAAATCCGATGCGATTGGTCACTGTTCAATAAGATTTGCCGATGCGATTGGTACTGGAACTTTGGGTGTATATGAAATGTGGTTTATATATCCATCGGGTCTGGACTTCCAATCGCAATCGCAACTCTTATATTCTCCGATGCGATTGACCAGTGCCGATGCGATTAGAACACGGATGCGATTTGCTCATATTAACTCCCGCATATAACAGGATCGGGTCTGGCCTTTGATCAGAGCATATAACAAAACTTTGCCGATTGAACCTTTTCTCCGATTGCGATTGGGGAAGGGTCCCACCGTATAAAGCTTGGTTCTTATAATAAAGCGCTCCACTTATATATTTAAGCTTAGACCTTTGTTTATATGATGTGCTGCACATATATCTAAGATGATGGATATATATATATATATATATATATATATATGTATCCTCCATCGGGGTAGGCGATTCCCGGAATAATATTTGTGTTGTATAACACCATTTGGAGTGTGTGATTCCTGGAATATGGTTCTGTATTATATGCATTGCATTGCTGCTGGAGTTAAGCGATTCCCAGAATTTTATAACGGCTCTCTGCCTCTGTCACTTAGCCTCTGCCTCTGCCTCTGCTGCTTCTGTCGCTCTGCCTCTGTCTCTACCTTCTGATAACGGTTCTTCACTGTGCTTCTATGACTGTTACAATTTGACTTTCTTCTTGCTGCCTCTATTGCTTTCGTTGTGCCTCTTTTTCCTTCCTCTGCTTCAGCGCTGCCTCCTTTGCCTGAGTGCTGCCTCCTTTGCCATCAATGACAATATTTCCAACATTATTTTTACACAGGTGGAAGGTTGAAGAGTTTATGGAATGTTACATATACAATATAGTCATCAAGGCTAGCAAAGATGTTTGAAGACAAGCATGGAGGTTAAGGGCTAAAAATCAGGAAACTCTGTCTCCTAGTTTTTAGGACAGTTAGGTCATGAATTAGTAGGGTTTATAACAAGACTAAAGGCATCATCCAAATTCGACCTCATGAGGTTGCAGCTATCAAATTAATCATTAAATTTTAGATAAGGTTGTTGCAAGCATATTTAGGAGTTTCACTCCTATTTGGATTAGGACTCTTCAAAGATTGTTTACTTGTCATTTTGTAATTAAAAGTTTGTTTTATTGTTAGATTAGGTGTCATGTATGGGAATTTGAATTCTCCTAGTGATGGATCATGGAATCCAAGATGGTAAAGTCTCTATATGAAGCATTAGGTCGAATTAGCAAGGGGTTGAATACTTTTTGAAAAAACTGATGCGTTATGTAATAAACTGTGATCAGTAATGCAGAGGGGGTTTTCTTCTTGGCAGACCTGATATTCTTAGTGTACTTCAGTGAGTTTTATCTTTTATATTTGATATGTTTTACTTCCATAGTATTAATGCTTATTACTCAGAATTCACGGAGGAACATGCTATGACTTCCTTTAAGTGTTGAACTATGGTGAATTGAGTTTTTTGAATCCTACCTTTGAAAGGTTTTCTTCAATGTTTTAAATACTTATTACTCAGAATTCATGGTCATTCATGATTTGACTTCCTTTAAGTGTTAAGTTTTGATGAATCACTTTAAATACCTTCATTTTCAATACCTTGATGTCTCATTACTCAGAATTCATGAACCACATGCTCTGACTTCCTTTGAACCTCAAGTTATTGAGACTTTTCTGAATGTGTCACTCTTTCATTGAAGTATATACAAGCCTTAGTTTTATAAGAAGAATTATTTTTTTATCTTTATCTCTGTCACTGACTCCATAGCCCAATGGTAGAAAGTCTCCATCTTTCAACCTATAAACATAAAAAATCATAAACCATAGAGTTAGCCATCTATCTACATCTTTAATCAATATCATTAATCCTTAAGAGAGCCCTCTCAGGCTGAGGAGGCTAAGCCTTAGCTAAAAGATTGGTTTGAAATAGTTACACTGAGATTGACTTGATGAGAAGCCTATCATGGTCCTATTTTGGTGATAACATGTAGCAAGCAAGTGGTTGGGGAACCACTTATCATATCATATTTTGAGGAAGTCAAGAGACATACTGTGTTGGTTCCACATGTGGGACTATGATCCTCCTCAAGTATTTCATATGGAAGCTTATGTATCTTTTATTTTAATCCCATATGTTGATGATGTTCTTATCATTCTTGTGGTCATGGTTGGAGGGATGACACATGGATTGAATGTGTGCATTGGGAGTGATATTCTCCACATTTCTTATGCTTCATGCTTAAGGGAGAACATTGAGCATCACATGATTGCTAAATTAGACCTCTTATTTCCTTATGGGAGGAGTCATTTGGTTTACTTGAGAATTTGGGAGATGCATCTCATGAACACTTTCGAGGAGCATTTTAGGGATGGATTGATTGGAGGACACTTGGTTCATGAGGAGAACTTATCACATGGAGGTGTCACAAGGGAAGGAGGAGAAGAGTTGCAACACTCACCTTTACAGTTGCTTGAGGACAAGAAAAATTTGGGAGGGGAGGACTGTAATATTCCCAATTATATTTCAGCTAGTTGGAATATTAAATTTTGTTTTTGCTTCTTAGTTAGAAGAATAAGAGGGTAGGGAGACCCATAAATCTCCTTAGTAGGAATAAAATCACTCCAAATGTGAATGGAGGTCATCAAAATAGTTGGATAAAGTAACCTTATGTGTGAATAGGGGATGAAGCATGTGGAATGCGTCAACCTTGACCAAATCAACAATGCTGGTATGGAGGGAGTGGACATTCAATGAGAGACAATGCAGTTTTGGAGGGAGATTATTTGCATGGAAGTAGTTGTTGGGAAAAATACTGAGAGGGGGGGTGAATCAGTATTTAGGGCAAACTAAAACTTTTTACTTTTTCATGCTCTAAAACCCATACGCTACTTTGTTGAAGCCAACTAGCGTATACACGCGGATATCCTTCATAAAACTCGCGTATACACAAAGATCTAATTATGCCATTAATTATTCACTTATATCATTCCATCATTCATTCATTAGATGTTCCATAAACAGTAAACATGTGCAGTAAGAACAGAATAAACCATCACACATAAGAATCACACATGAACACCAGGATTTTAGGTGGAAACCCAAGTCGGGAGAAAACCACCGCTGCAGTTGCTCAGCCTTCAATATTTTATTATAGAGAAAACATCTTACAACATATGTGCTGGTGCAGACTCCTACCAGCACGCAGGCACCCACCTGCGCTCGTTTACCGACCTCTCCTGGAAGGGAGCTCCAACCCCCTGACTCGTTTACCAGCCTCTCCTGGAAGGGAGCTACGACCCCCTGATCTCGTTTACCAGCCTCTCCTGGAAGGGAGCTACAACCCCCTGACTGAAGGCTACAACCCTCAACACCTCTATGGACCACGTTTCATCAGGTACTACCTTTGGATCCAAAAAACTTCCTTGAGAGACTGCAGCAGGACACGTTTTGTCATATTTGTTGGACCCCCTCCACCGTTTAGCTCAATCATACAACCAAGCGTCTGGACAACTCGGAAGGTGTGGGGTACGGATAGCGACCAACGTAGGTGAAGATCGAGATGTTCATACCTCGTGCGACCAAACCCTTGTTTTGCATACGCGCTTTCCTTTTGCGATGTCGCGTATATAAACGCCTTCATTTGTATAAACTGCCGTATGCCTGCGCACCAAACTTCCATGATTTTGCTATGTCGCGCTTTCTTCATAAAACATAGCCGTATATCTCTTGTGCTATTTGTAATAAAGTAGCGTATGGTTCTTCAGACATTACAGAGCTGCATACTTCTTCAGATCAGACATTCAGTTCAGATTCAACCCTTTACTTCAGACAGATGTTTGCCTCATCACAGATCTAATCACTTCATAAACAGATCCAGCAAATACAGATACATTTCAGATCTAGATATTCCGCTTCATCATTTCTTCATAGGTGCATCATAGATTCAGATCTATCATCAAACCTTTAACCCTTTCCATTCAGATATACTTCAGAGAGAAGTATTCATTCAAGCTTAGACATCTTGCCCCCACACTGATGATTTGCACAATGAATTTCTTCTCTTTATATAGTTTTTCCCTTTTTCAATACCATGAGCCCCTTTTTTTTTTTAATACCATGAGCCAAAACAATACCATGAGCCCATTTTTTCAATACCATGAGCCAAAACAATACCATGAGCCCATTTTTCAATACCATGAGCCCATTTTTCAATACCATGAGCCAAAAAAATACCATGAGCCCAAAACTACATTACTTCCGATGGTATTCCTGGACGGGGTCATTTAGACGAATCATTACCCAATACAATGGGTCAATACCATGGTGGTTACCCCTGGTTTTTCACTTTATGAGCGCTTTTTCCCATACACGACTTGGAACGTTATTTCCCGCGTGCATACGCAACTTCTTCTAGAAAAATCCGCGTATGCCTTGAGACATACTCTTTTCATCATAGATCTAACACATACTTAATTCCTTTCTTCATTACCTTCTATACTCAGTGTAGATACATCAGATTTACATCATTTAACGGGTTCATCAAGACATATTCTATCAAGCACAACTTCATCAAGTAGGTAGCCATCATCTTCATCAAGTGGGTTGCCATTCAAGGACAACACTCTATCAAGTGGGTTGTCATCAAGGACAACACTCAGCATCATATTGCCAACAAACATCATATCACATCAGATTTACATCATTTACCAAGTCCATCAAGTCAAGAATAACTTCATCGGGTGGATTTCCATCAAGGACAACACATGTCAACAGTCGCATGTCTTCATCTTCATTCAGTGGGTTGCCATCAAGGACAACACTCTGCATCATATTGCCAACAATCTCCTCCTTTGGACTTGATGGCAACCACGATGGTGTTTGGTTACCACAACAGATAGGTACATTAAGAATACAATGACACCATGTCACTCTCCCCATTTTTGACACCATTCTTTCTCTTCTTTCAAACACCATGTCACTCTCCCCCTTTGACATCAAGGGCAAAGGGCGGATCAAAACCAACACACTCTCCCCCTGTTCTCCTCATGTAGAAGAAGCGTTCTGCAGATCTGATGTATATTGAAGTGACCAAGCTCCCCCTGAGTTCATGTTGAATCTTCAAACATATTTTTCAATGAAGTACATGACTCTATGAACTTCCTATCACCAAAGACTCATACTTACATCAAATATCCAACCAAGTGGATTTACATATGAGACTCAAGTACCCAACCAAGTGGGTTTACACATTTCAACTCAACTACCCAACCAAGTGGGTTTACAAAATTTGACTCAGCTACCCAACCAAGTGGGTTTACAAATTTGACAAGTCCTTACATGACTGAATATTACAATTTTACATCATGGGTCTCAACAAGACCTTTTCATCAAATTACAAATATGACCATTTATGACCAACACCAGAAAGTTCTCAAGAAAGAGAACATGTTTCAGAATAATGCCAACAATGCATTATACTCAGCAAAGCTAATGCTCCCCCTGAATCTGTGCATCCAAGCATCCTTTCCATATGACTAAGGCTCCCCCTTAGTTTGTGCATCCTAAACACTTTCACCAACAAATCATTAAGGCATCTTTATCAACACATTAGAAATAGAATTATGAGAACTGGAACACCACCAGAGATACCAAATAGTGTCAGAGATACCAAACAGCACTGCAGCTGTGCTGAAGAAAGCTGACTCCAAGCAGAATTTTGTCAGCAATCAGACATACGCGGTTTTCTGTGCATGAACTCGCGTATATACGCGACTGTGTTTCATGAAATCCGCGTATCCACTACCATCTTCTATATTTCAACCAGCTCTGATCCTCTGTGAGGCAAAGATAGTGTTCAACTTCTTTCTGAGATATTTGAATGCTTCCCTGGAATACAGATAGATAGAATAGTGTAGTTGTGTCTTCAAGCGTCATTCAACGGTTGTAGCATAAGCACATTAGTAACCAAGCCTTCAGATTCTTTGCAGCATCAATTATCATACCAGAACAACATCTTCAAATATGAGTCAATCATCCATGTGGTCCAATATCACCATGATCTTTAAGATTTAACATGAAGTAACATATGTAGGAAAAGATCTTAACCATAGTAACAAACTCTGCATGATCTATTCTTATCTCTGAATCATAATACTTCCAATCTCATCCAATAGATAAACTTTATCAAACAGTAAACAGGACTCATTCAAAGTCTCATCATAATAAATCATGTATCAAGCCATCATCATTTGAGCATGAGTATCACAATAACCAAAGAATAAGCAATCATAGTGCCAACAATGCACTTATTAGTATTCACCCTGCTGCTCCCCCTAAACCAGTGCTCTTCCTTAACTTGTGCAACCTAAACATCTTCATCAGGAAGTCATCAGCAACAATCTCTGTATGATCTGTCCTTATCTCTGAATTATAAGACTTTCATCTCAGCAACGAATACTCTTCATCAAAAAGCAAACATGACTCATCCATAATCTTCAACATAAGAAACCAAGTATCATATCATCATTAGCATGAGTATAACCAAAATAATGCCAACAATACAATCATTAGTAATCAGACTGATGCTCCCCCTGTGATGATACATCCCCATAATGTATCTCACATCACTTCTGCAGTCAATAAGAGAAGTAAGCTTCAGAAGCGGATGACTGCAGTAGGGTCAGTATTCCCTACGTTTCTGACTGGTCCTCCTTCTTTTTCCAAATTTGCTTGAACTTCCTACTTGTATGGTTAAAATTACTTCTGTCAACTAGGATCATTTGACTTGCATTCATTTTCTACATGTCTATACTTGTTACAAGAATAACATCTCATGTGACCAGAGAAATAAGCATAAGAATCATAATGAGTATTTCTAATCTTCCTCCTTTTACAATCAGCTGCTTTATGTCCATACTTGTTACATGAAAAACAATATCCCTTGAAGAAAACAGAGTACCTTTCTATGTAGGAACTGTTTGTTTGAGGCTGAAATGATCTGCTCCTGCAATTTGCTGCAACATGCCCATAATTATGACTTTTAAAGCATTCAACATTATTGACTGATTTCCTTTGAGATTTCATCATTGTTGGTTGACCTTTTGTCTCTTTCAACACTTCAGGTTTTGCATTGACATCCTCTGAGTTTTTAGCACTTCCTTGTGAGCTAGATTCTCCTTTAACAGTTTCGTGAAAACCAAGACCAAGTTTGATAGCGGGAGACCTTTGATTACTCAGAATATTGTCCAAAATCATAGTACTATCTTGAAACCTCAAAAGTTTAACCTTTTCTTCTAATTTACCTTTGAGAATGTTTACCTCAACCTCCAAGGCTTGACATTGCTTCGTCATGCTTTCTTCTTTCCTTCTTCCATCTTCTACTTGATCATTCAGATTTAGAATCTCTTCTTTCAACCCATTTCCTTGTTCTTCAAAATTTTGCAGGAGTTCTTCATTCTTCTTCTTCGATGCTTCAAGATTTACTTTCAGAGATATGATTTCTTCTTCAAGTCCTGCATTCTTCTTATTTGTTTTATTCAGATCTTCTTTGAGGGAAATGATTTCTGCTTTAAGTCCTGCAATCTTCTTCTTTGATATTTTTGGATCTTCCCTAAGAGAAATGATTTCAGCTTCAAGTCTTTCATTCTTCTTATCTGATTTTTCCAGATCTGCTTCAAGTGCTTTACTTCGATTGGATACATCATCGAACATCCTTTTCAGTCTAAAGATCAAATCTTTAGAGGCAGATTCCTTCTCATTGAATATTCTTTGTTGATTTTTGATAACTTCTTCTAAGTCCATAGCATAATTTTCACTATCTTCACCATTGTTTGCACAGAGAAAATTATCACAAGAGCCCCAATCACTTCCTGATTCATCTTCTTCAATTTCTGCTGTACGGGTTTTCCGAGACATCTCCTTGCTTCGAGTAGCCTTCTTCTTTTGCTTCTTTGCCATGAGCACTTGTAGAGTTTGGTTAGAATCTTCTTCATCTTTAATCTTGACAGCTTCTTCTAGATCCATACTGTCACTTTCACTGTCATTACCTTTGCATATACAGGTAAGTGAAATACAAGAACAATGATCAATACCTGTTTCATCTCCTTCAATTTCCGCTATACATGATTTCTGAGGCATCTCCTTTCCTTGAGTAACCTTCTTCTTTTGCTTCTTTCCCATTGCGATGGATATCCTTCAAGCGATCAAGCTTCTGTAGAAAGACCTGCTCTGATACCAATTGTTGGGAAAAATACTGAGAGGGGGGGGGGTGAATCAGTATTTAGGGCAAACTAAAACTTTTTACTTTTCATCTAGTATCTGCTTCTTTTTGTGACCAACCGTATCACAGGATCTCTGTATAAAAACATACAGCATTAATACACACAGATATCTATTTATGTCATTTATTCTTCACTTAAATCATTCCTTCATTTATTCATCAGATATTCAATAAGCAGTAAACATGTGTAGTAAGAACAGAATAAATCATCACACAAAGCATCACACATGAACACGAGGATTTTTAGGTGGAAACCCAAGTTGGGAGAAAACCACCGCTGCAATTGCTCAGCCTTCAATATTTTATTATAGAGAAAACATCTTACAACATATGTGATGGCGCAGACTTGACCAGCACGCAGGCACCCACCTACGCTCGTTTACCAGCCTCTCCTGGAAGGGAGCTCCAACCACGGCTCGTTTGATCTCTCTGGAAGGAACTCTGACCACGATCTCATTACCGAGCCTCTCACACAGGAAGGCTAAACCACACGACTAAGAAGCCCCAACACAAACAATCCCAGGTAGTTCCTCAGCCTACACGAATCCAAAACAACGAACATAACTTGAATACGTTCATCATATTTTAATTTGGACCTCCACACATTTAGCTCAATCATACAACCAAACGTCTGTTCTTCGACGTAAATTCATATCATGACACCCTAAATGACAGATCAGATATTTCATACCACAGACTTCAGCAAACCCTTGTTTTGCATACGCGCTTTCCTTTTACTGATGTCGCGTATATACGCGCCTTCATTTATATAAACCTGCGTATACCTCTGCACAAACTTCAAAACAGATTTTACTACTCATACGCGCTTTCACTTCATAAAACACGTGTATATACGCGCTTCCACTGTAATAAAGTAGCGTATAGATATTCAACCATTACAGAGCTGCATACTTCTTCAGATCAGACATTCAGTTCAGATTCAACCCTTTACTTCAGACAGATGTTCGCCTCATCACAGATCTAATCACTTCATAAATAGATCCAGCAAATACAGATACATTTCAGATCTAGATATTCCACTTCATCATTTCTTCATAGGTGCATCATAGATTCAGATCTATCATCAAACCTTTAACCCTTTCCATTCAGATATACTTCAGAGAGAAGTATTCATTCAAGCTTAGACATCTTGCCCCCACACTCATGATTTGCACAATGAATTTCTTCTCTTTATATAGTTTTTCCCTTTTTCAATACCATGAGCCCCCTTTTTTTTTTAATACCATGAGCCAAAACAATACCATGAGCCAAAACAATACCATGAGCCCATTTTTCAATACCATGAGCCAAAACAAGACCATGAGCCCATTTTTCAATACCATGAGCCAAAACAATACCATGAGCCCAAAACTACATTACTTTCGATGGTATTCCTGTACGGGGTCATTTAGACGAATCATTACCCAATACAATGGGTCAATACCATGGTGGTTACCCCTGGTTTTGCACTTTATGAGCGCTTTTGCCCATACGCGACTTGGAACGTTATTTCCCGCGTGCATACACGACTTCTTCTAGACAAATCCGCGTATGCCTTGAGACATACTCTTTTCATCATAGATCTAACACATACTTAATTCCTTTCTTCATTACCTTCTGTACTCAGTGTAGATACATCAGATTTACATCATTTAACGGGTTCATCAAGGCATATTCTATCAAGCACAACTTCATCAAGTAGGTAGCCATCATCTTCATCAAGTGGGTTTCCATTCAAGGACAACACTCTATCAAGTGGGTTGTCATCAAGGACAACACTCAGCATCATATTGCCAACAAACGTCATATCACATCATATTTACATCATTTACCAAGTCCATCAAATCAAGAATAACTTCATCAGGTGGATTGCCATCAAGGACAACATATGTCAACAATCTCATGTCTTCATCTTCATTCAGTGGGTTGCCATCAAGGACAACACTCTGCTTCATATTGCCAACAGTAGTGGCTTTAATGAGTGGGGCCCAAGGTGAGGAAGCTCGCCAAACACATAAGGAAGGGAATGGCAGCCATGGAAAGCATGTTTGAGTATTATTTTATTTATGGTCTATTATGACTTGTTTCTCTCTTCAGATGTTTAGCGGAGACTGCAGTGCTGATTAACACAAGGGTGTTACCGAGCGGGAATCCCACCCTCCTCCTCGAGGGACTTCAAGTGCCCACTCAAGATAGGTGATTGAGCTACATTTTCACATTTCGGCATCAGTCCAAGCTACAACATTCTTCTATAACACAATTTCTGTTTAGAGTTGTGTTGTGTTGTAGGGTGCAGCAGTGGAGGGTTTGATAGGGCCATTTCTGTGCTTGTCTTCAGTGGAGGAAGCATTCCTTCGATTGGGAGGCCAGTAAGGGAGGTCCTTGAGAATTACTGTTGTATTTGGAACTAGGCCAAGCCATCACCATCCCATATAATGTAGTTTCAGTCTTGGACTACATTATTTCCGAGGGTAGTTGCAGGGGTGATTTCAGTGCATCATTTGAAGTGTTTGATTTTCAATGAAAGGGTCAAAATTTCAATTGAAAATTCCATTGGAGGAGTTCCATTCATTTATTCATCAGTTTAAACCACCTCCTTCTATATGCTTCAGTTGCAGTGATTCTTCAGTCCTAGGGCTATATATCACCTTTGTGTATTTTGTATATTTCTGAAAACCCTTTCTGGGTTGTCTTCGAAAGGTGTTTTAGAGCCTAGATCTATACTTTCGACATTATTTGAGCATTGTATTATTAGATCCATATGTTTATTTTATTCAAATGAAGTTACATTCACTGGGACGATGCTATATTAGTTTCCAACATTTTGTGTAGTAGATGCATCTCGTGTTTTGATGCTTTTCGACATTGGAGGCTCTCTTGCCTAGCTTGAGGGAATTGTTCTCCAAGATATTGTATACATTTGTTGCTGTTATACTTAGTACCATGGATATATCTTTGGATTATATGTGATATATTGTTATTTGTTGCTATTTTTCTTTATTGTGTGATATATTGCTACTTTTCCTAATTTGGAATATTACATAGAGCTAGTAGAGCAATTTCTCTTATTAACCCAGGATTAGTTCATATATTATTTTAGACCAGTCATATTACTTATCTAATATTTTCCTCATAGCCAGCTCTTCATAGGCCTAATATGGTTAGCTAAACTAAAGGATGCTATATCGTCATGGCACCATTCCCATTGAGAGACATTTTGATGCAGACAAACTGCAAATATTAGAATACGCACGCGGACTGTTTGGTCAATTTAGTGTGTCCTAAATTGCTACATTAATTTGTCAATTCGGCATTCGTAAGCTGACGAAGTGTGGCGCACTATATGTGCAAAATAACCTATCTCTTAATTTTTGTCGTTTTTGATGATTTTTTTTTTATTTTGATTTTATCTTGGTTGGTTTCCTAATGTGAGATGGATATTCTAAAAGACAAGTATGGGTATAAGTGTTCAAGGCAATGATGTCCTTTATAATGATTTCCCAATCTTCAAACTTCAAATGGATTTTGAAATATACAATAACAAAACTAATTCCTAAAAGAAAGTGAAAATGTACCACTATACTAGTCAAACAAACAGTGAACTATTGATCATGAAACCATCACCCTTACTGCTGTGTAAACAAAAAAGAAACTGTATTCAAAGAAATCCAAAGATGTGCAAGTAAAGTAAAGCTAAAATCAAATTACATCAATTCATATTATGACCCCTCACCGTTAGTCTCGCTATGGCTATCGAAGGTAATCATAAATAACTTGAGAAATCTGATATCTAATTTGCAGAAAGAAAATGAACTAATATCAAACTACACATTCAGAATTCAATCCCTCACCATTACTCTCGCTATGGCTTTAGGAGGTAACTGATAATGACATGAGCAGTTTAATATCTAATCTAACTAGTAAAACAAATGGACAAAACTGAAATGAATAAAAAATGTTGGAATTAAAAAGTAAGAGAAATAAATTAGCAGAAGGAAAAAATTAATTCCATGTCATTAGTCATTACAAAAACTATGTGCAAATGCCCGGGCTGTCTATTTTAATCTGGAACAGAAACACTGATCAGTTAACAACAATATAAAGCATGAAAGACTATGAACATAAGTAAAATGTAAAGCATGAAAGATTATGGACAAAGATGAAACATAAATACCATGAAAGATGTAATGTATATATACATGTGAGTGACTATGGCACAATGAACATAAGGAAAAAAATGAAGCATGAAACTATACAGTAATACACAAAACCTCAGCATGTGCATGGGCCCTCTACACAATCCTCGGGAAGCAGCTATCAAATACGAATTACGCTTATGAACAGAGTCTTCTCATATATTTAAAATGCGGTCATAACAGAGAAATAATGTCACAGCACAATGGCGACGCAATTACATTACAGAGCTAACTATTATGCGTATTAGAACACATTATTTATAACAGAGGGTGACATAACTAATTCCCTAAAGTCTGCGCTGATAGAAGACACGTGAACCACCACGTCCAGAGATCTAGCATTATGGCCGCCGTGAGGATTAAATCTATGGAGAGTGGCTGTTGGATTCAGCTTATGGAGCCGTTTACAGGTGTTGATATGTCTCCCATGATTTAGAAACGGCCACGCAAATCTCCACGTGATGAGAAACAGAGTTCTGTCACCGTGGGACTCTTCGGTTGACCACCACTTGGCTACCTTTGACCACAACCTTCTTAGGTGAATTCGACTGAGCCAATAGGACACGATCCCTGTCCATGTCATTTCTAACTTGCCCATGTGGCTCGATTTTCCTGAAGACACCTGCAATATAGACTTTAACAAAATGGATGCGGAAAGTTGCAGCAGCTGCAGAAAGTGACAAGATTCCGCAGCTTAATGAGCAAAAACCTAATTCAAACAGTAGACACAAAACATAGTTAAAAACCATTTTAAATGCTCTTTTACAATTAATATGCAATGATATTGATGACTTAGAAGGTCCAGGTGAATGAAAAAGGTCTAGAAAGGTGTATAAGAAAGATGCAGATTTGAGACTCAACATACCCCCACTGTGAAGGTGTTGCACATCCTCATGCAACCAAAATTTTGATAATCCTTCTTCAATTCATATGCCTTGACACTTCAGCCAGTACATCCAGTCCTCTCCTCCTCTTCCTTGGTGCTGTTAACATCCTGGGCTTTTTCATCAAGCATCTGAATTTGATATTAATCAGTGCTCTACTTAACTTCTGGCATTTCTTCTTCAATTTCCTGTTCTTTTTCTACCATAGTCCCAGATGTAGCATGGTATTGTCATGAATGATCTTGTCCAATTTGCTTTGTTCCTTTAATGCCTCATTTTCATTTTTAATGTGTCTATTTAAAACCTCCAACTCAAAGACTTCCTGTCTCAATGATTGGACTAGATCTTCTTGTGCTGTGTGAGGCTGAGTAGATGAGGTGCTGGGACCCATGGCTTCTCTTTCTAAATATTCTATATAATCATACACTTCTTGCTGCTTTGGGTCTATCTCGGGTGTCATTTTCACTGGGATGTCCCCAAAATGCCGTGGAGGAGAATTGACTTCAAAATCTGGCTGAAAAGGACTCATGTCAACATCTTGTGGACTAATTTCAACATTTGACTGAGAATGTGGTGGACTATGTTCAATGGCTGACTGAGAATGAGATGGAATATGGCTAGCTGGAGTTTGTTCAGGTGTTTCTTCTCCCAAATCAATAAAATGGGGTCCTTTCGTTTGTGTTTTCCTCAACTTCCCTTTAAGCCTGGAACTTCTTCTTACACGCTGTGGACTACTGTATTTTTGCTTCTGTTTTCCTTTCCCTTTCTTTTTGGCCATAGCTGACTGTTCCTGAAGGTGAACTAGTCTCTCAGACAATATTTGATGGTCTTCTTCTGAAGAAGGGGTTTGATGCATAGCCTCAATGCTTTTTCTCTCTTCAATCTTTTCCTTCTTCCTTTTAGACAGTCTTTCCTCTCTACTGGTTCTTTCAACTGTGTTAGTAGGAGTACTTTGAGTTTCATCATTTGTTCTCTTTCTCCTACTCCTTCTTGATGTACTGCCTTCAGGAATTTCTTGGGGTTCTTCAAAGAAATTTCTAATCAAAAATTGTTCCCATGTGTCTTTTTTCTCTTTTAACTGTTTTTCAATCAAAATTTTCACAAGAACATGGTGATACAAATGTGGTTCTACGTCCCCCAGATGCTTTTGGACGGTCACAGACATCTTTTTCAAACTATTTAATAAAAAATATGGTAGATTGAGGGCCTGGTTGTCTAGGAAATTCATCAACAGTCGGGTATGATACATATACATTGACCCAAAACGTCCCTCACAGGTGATAAACTTTTGAATAACCAACAGTAAAGTGGCCCACTCTTCTTTCAAAGCATGAACATGAATTCCCTTTTTAAAAATAGTTACATCCATACCTGGGTTACGTAGGATCACTCTCCAGGCTTCATCACTAATGCTCTTGTTTTTGAACCAGCGTTCACCTTCTTGAGGAAGTTCTGTAGTAGCTGCTATGGATGCCTCATTCACCGTAAATTTGAGGTCCCCAATCTCTACCTCCAGACCATTGAAAGACCTTGCAAAAGCTTTTGTCACCTCTTTATGGTAGCCTCTAAACTTTTGAATAAACCGAAGCCACTTTGCCTTTTTCAATATATCTCTGACTTGCGGATACCCGTCCATAAATTTGGGTCCTTCTGGTTCTGTTCTCAACAACTGACCCATCCTTCTTTCTTCTCTTTAAAACTTTTCTGCGTGAGGAGGGTTCAACGGAGGTAAAATGGTTGAATTAGCGGAAATGAGCACGGTTTATGAAAGAGACCAGTGACTGTAAGCGGATATCAGAGAATGGGTATACGGAATGTAGCGTAACAGAGAACAAAATGGGGTGAAGCGGAACAGAGAAGGGTTACGTGAGCACGGTGGAAATGCAGCCGTGAGATCAATAGAATAGTAGGAGGAGTAAAACACATCCGGCAATATTTAAAATTGGGTGACTGCAGAGTAGATGCAAGCACATTTATGCAACGGCTACGGATTTTGTGCAGCTAAGAGAAGCCATAGTCAAATCAACTACGTTTCTTAACTACAGGTGGAGTATCAACGTATATCCGAACACTAATGAAGACCAGAGGCTTGACTATGAGGCCGTTTAGAAATGAATGCAAGGATTGTGGGGGAATCGTATAAAGATCGTGGAATGGCTACGGAGTTATCAACACAATCATTGCATATAATGGAGCTATGGTTTATAACTATGTAAAAATGTGCTTGAATGCCATTTGAAATAAATTTTTACTCATACCTTGGAATTCTTGCCATTTTTCATTGGTCTTCAATTAGTTGCTCCTCATTGATATCTTGAATGCCCCATGTCTTCATAATATGTCTTCATACCTGCATTTGATTTCATGATTGTTGAACTAACATTTGGTTGTACATTTTTTTTTGAAAAACAGAGTGGTAGCTGCAGAATCTGCTTCCGGCTGCGGAAACTGGTGTCAGCTGCGGAAACAGGTGTCAGCTGCGGAAACTGACACAACTATTATTTGGGTGAATGGAAATAGATGGATGATAACTGACTGAATGAAAATGGTCATGAAAGAAAATTTTATTAGTGAAATGAAATGAAATAGATGAAATGAAGTGAAATGGAATGAAGTGGAGTGAAATGAAGTGGAATGAAGTGGAATGGAATGGAGTGGGTGGTCACAAAACTTGTGAAATGAAAAAGATATTTTTTTTGGAAAATATAGGATGTCAGGTGTTCCTGATTTTCACCCTACATTTTCTGTATAAGACTGCCAATCAATGATTGGTTTTCAGGCTTATACAATTTTTTTTTTTTTTTTTTTTTAACTGAAAAGAACAAGGCTAGGCTGGTGGAGAAGAAGAATTCTTCTGTACCAGCCTGATTGCAGAATTTTCTTGAAATTTTTTGACAAATTCCTCTTTTGAGAGTGACTTATGATAGACTTTTAATCTGTGGCCATTCACAATAAGAGGAATTTGAAATTCATCAATGGTCTTGATTCTTACCGCTCCATTGCTAAAGATCTTTTCAATCTCATATGGCCCAAGCCAATGAGTCTGAAATTTCCCTTTAAAATCTTTAAACTTGGAATCAAATAACAATGCCCAATCTCCTTCTTGAAACTTCTTCTCTTTGATGTATTTTTCATGCCATTTAGCTCTTTGATATTGAACTAGATCAGTTCTTAGAATTGCCTCTTGTCTGATCTCATCTAGCTCATTCAGTTGCTCCATTCTATGCTTTTGGGCTTCTGATAAGTCCATCCCCAACTGAACTGCTATCTTGAAGGTCTTGACTTGGAACTCAATGGGGAGCAAGACTTCTTTCCCATAAATAAGTTCATAGGGAGAATGTCCTGTTGTATTCCTCCATGTAGTTCTGTAGGCCCACAAGGCTTCTGGAAGCCTTTCTGCCCAATCTCTTCTATGTAGATGAACAGTTTTGGTGATGATACTTTCAAGAACTTTGTTTGTGGACTCCACTTGGCCATTTTCTTGTGGATGGTAAGGAGTAGATCTTCTGTGCTTGATTTTGTATTCTTCCATCAACTTCTCCACCAAATTTGATGTGAATTGGCTCCCCTGATCTGTTACAATTTCTCTTGGAACACCAAAGCGAGTAAAAATATCCTCATGAAGAAAATGAACAACTGAATTTTCAGTAGCAGATACTAATGCTTTAGCTTCTACCCATTTAGTAACATAATCAGTACAAACCAATATATACTTCTTTTGCTTAGATGGTGGATTAATAGGTCCAATGAAATCTAAAGCCCATTTTTTAAAGGGTTCAATGAGTACCTGTGGTTGCAATGGCATTTCATTTGAAAGGGTAGGTTTCCCTACTCTTTGGCAGCTGTCACACCTTTTGACATATTGTTTTGCATCTTTGAAGAGGGAAGGCCAATAATATCCTAAAGAGAGGATTTTATAGGCTGTCCTTTTGTCAGCAAAGTGTCCACCGTATGGTTCATCATGACATGCCTTAAGGATATCATGCATTTCATCTTCCCTGACACATCTTCTGATCACAAGATCTGGCCCTGTTTTAAACAATTCGTTAGAAATCCATGAATATTTTGAACTCTCCTTAATAATCTTCTTTTTTCACTTGGAAACAAATGTGAAGGCAGTTTCCCTGTAACCAAATAGTTAGCAATATCTGCATACCAAGGAGTCTTAATAGTTATTGCAAACAAGTATTCATCAGGAAACTTATCCTCTACAGGAGAATCTTCTTTAGTATTCTGAATCCTAGACAAGAAATCAACTACTGTATTTTGTTTTCCTGGTCTATCCAACACAGTAATATTGAATTCTTGCAAAATTAAGAGCCATCTTGTCACTCTGCCATTAGTAACAGGTTTGTTCATTAAATATATAATTGCAGAATGGTCAGTATGAATAAAAGTTTCATAGCCTGTTATGTAATGTCTAAACTTATTAATTGCATGAACAACAGCTAAAAACTCTTTTTCAGTCACAGTATAGTTCAACTCTGTGGGAGTCAAATTTTTACTGGTATAATAAATGGCATAAAGAACTAAATCTTTTTGACCCAACACAGCTCCTAGAGCTGTATCTGAAGCATCCGTAGAAATATGGAAAGGGAGTTTCCAATTTGGTCCTCTCAAGATAGGTGCTTCAGATATTCTTGTTTTCAAAGTTTCAAAGGCTGATTGACAATCATGATCCCATTTAAATTCACAGTCTTTTGTAAGCAATTTGAAGAGTGGAGATGCTATTTTAGTGAAGTTTTCTATAAATCTTCTATAGTAACCATTAAATCCTAGAAAACTTCTAACATCTCTTTGACAATTTGGAATAGGCAACTTGGAGATGACTTCAACTTTTGATCTATCAACCTTAATCCCATCTCCTGAAATATGATGTCCTAAAACAATCCCTTCAGAAAACATCATAAAGCATTTTTCATGGCTTAATGAAAGGTTTGTTTCTTTGCATCTTATAAGAACTTTTTCCAAATTTTCTAATGCCTCTTCAAATGAATTACCATAAACTGTAAAATCATCCATATAAACCTCTACACAATCATGGATTAGATCAGAAAAATTCCTAGTACTGCTCTTTGGAATGTTGCTGGTGCATTACATAACCCAAAAGGAAGCACTCGGTAGGCAAAAGTTCCCCATGGACAAGTAAATGTGGTCTTATCTTGATCTTCGGGTGCTACCTGAATTTGATTATAGCCACTAAAACCATCCAAAAATGAAAAGTACTTTTTACCTGCTAATGTATCTAATACCTGATCAATAAAAGGCAAAGGAAAGTGATTCTTCAAAGTTGCTTTGTTCAATTCCCTGTAATCAATGCATACCCTCCATTTACCATTCTTTTTAGGTACTATAACCAAAGGAGAAACCCATCGGCTATCTGAAATTGGATAAATGAAGTTTACATTGAGTAGTTTTTAGAGCTCTTCTTTCACTATCTCCCTAAGATTTGGATTCATCCTTCTTTGAGGTTGTCTGATTGGTCTACTATTTTCCTCAATATAGATATGATGAATGCAGGTCTTAGGATCAATACCTTTCATATCAGTATACTCCCATGCAAATGCAGTAGAATGTTTTTGCAAGATTTTGGTTAGTTCTTCCTGTTGTGACTTTTTCAAATTTTTGTTGATATTCAATGTTTTTTCTGGAAAAATCTCAATGGTAGAATTACCAAACTCTTCCATAGAGTAAAGAGACATTTGTCTTGATGATAAATATTCAATGTTAGATTCCAACTGAAATTGTGTGGGGTCATATTCTGAAGATGTCTCAAAATTTTCTAATGTGTTCAGAATTTGACTATCCTCATTGATTTCAGAAATGGTAATGATAGGTTGTATAATATCCTCATCATCAACCCATTCATTGTCCCCTACTTCTGTGATTGCTTTTGCTGGAGGATACAAATTGAATTTCTTTGTCAAATTACCATTAGAAATGTAAATATCCCCAGATCTACAACTAATGAAAGCATCAGCTGTGGCTAGCCAAGGTCTTCCTAAGATAAGTGGGTGTCCTCCTAGATTACTCTTGGGAGTCAAAATCATAAAATCTACTGGATATTCCCAAGAATCTAAGGAGACTGAAATATCTTCTAATACACCATCTGGTTTAAGAATTGATTGATCTGCAAGTTGCAGTAAAGTAGGTGTAAAAATAAGGTTAGGAAGTTTAAGCTTGTCCATAGTCTGTCTACTCATAATGTTGATAGCAGCCCCTAAGTCAATCAATGTGTTTGGAATTTCTATCCCATTTATATGTGTCTTGACAATTGGACTTCTTGGATCTACATACTTCTGCATGATAATTTTCCCCATCATGATATCTGCAATTTTTCCTACCAGGTGGATTCTTTTTGTATCTTTTAGTTTCCTTCCTGGTCTTTTGAAACTCAACTCCTTTATTGTTTTTGCTAGAATAGGAATCTCTCGAATGGCTTGTAGCAAGGGAATCTTGATACAAACATTTTTTAATTCATCTAGAAAATCATAGTTAGGGAACAATATTTGTTTTTCCACCCCCTTATCAATTTGTAGTCTTTCAGGAAAAGGAGGTGTGGATGAAGATGCAGGTTGCTCAACTATAGGAGTTGTGGGGGTTAACTTTTCTTTCTCTTTTTGAATGTTTGAGTTTTGAAGAGATGCTTCCTCAGAACCCTTATTGGCTTTAAGAGAATCCTCCTCAAAGGGTATCTTTCTCTTGGACATCTATAGAAGGTTTTTCTAAAACTCTACCAGACCTGAGTTGTACATCATTGAGAGGAACAATCATATAGGTAGGAAATTATTGTCCTTCTATCATGTAAGTATTCTGAGGATTTTTATTGTTAGGATTTGGCAATGGCTGAGCTGGAAGTTGATTTGTCTTTTGTTGGTATGGAAGCATGAGTTGAGGATTTGGATTTTGTTGAGAAGGTTGATGTTGTGGAAATGGTAATGAAAGTTGTGGATTTGGGTTTGGAAGTTGTGGAGCTTGTTGATTTTGAAAAGATGGAGGATATTGATAAAATTGAGCAAATCTTCCATAAGGATTTTGCATCCCTTGTACCCATGGCTGATATGGATTTTGATGTTGGGGCCAAGGTTGTTGCCAAGGATTCCAATTTGGTGGGGTTTTAAAATTCATAGGGTTGTTAAACCCTTGAGTTTGTTGTCCCTGCCAAGGTCTTCTTGCAACAAAACAGAGAGATTCTACTGAATTTGGGTCTTCTTGAAAGACAGCTTTGAGTCCAGGAATTGAAGGACAATCCTTGATCTCATGATTCTCCGAGCAAATTATACATGTTTCTACAACTTTTGCATCCAAGGGAAATTCCCTTAAAGCATGTTTCTTCCTACATTTCGGACAAAAGATGGCTAAAGCATCTGTTTCTGCTTTCTGCTTGTTTTGAATCTTAAGGGTGTCTAGTTGTTCACTAAGGCTCCCTAAGATCTCAGTTTTGAATTCATCAAGCATATTTCCAATCTCTGCCCTACTTACTGATCCAGTTGCAGATTTGTTAGCCCTAATAAGAGAAGGATCCCTAGGCCCTTTTCCTGTTTTAGATTTTCCTCTTGAGAGATGGACACATAGTTTTGTTATATCACGAAGTGGAAGTTGAGAAATGTCTCCTTTCCCCATCATGTTTAAAATATCTATCCATTCATCTCTAATGGCTTTTAATATGAGGGCTTTCAAAGTTTCATCATCTAAGTTGCTCATCTTTGCTCTTTTCAAGTTGTATTGAAATCTTTCAAGTAAGTCTTCCAAATTTTCATCTTCTTTTTGCATCATTTTGAATACCTCATCCTTGTGATTGGTGGGCATACAATAGTCAAAGTATCTATCCAAAAATGTTTGTTTCATATCATTCCAAGTCCTAATAGATTGAGTGGCTAATCCCATGAACCATTTCAAAGCAGCTCCCTTCAATGTTGAAAGAAACAGTTTGAGTTTTTGAGAGTCTTCCATATAGTCATAGGTTCGGCACACGACTTCAAACTCAAACAGAAATGTTTCAGGATCCTCACTTCGCAATCCATAAAATTTGGG
Organism: Pinus albicaulis; assembly: GCA_034641835.2. Classification (NCBI taxonomy): domain Eukaryota; kingdom Viridiplantae; phylum Streptophyta; class Pinopsida; order Pinales; family Pinaceae; genus Pinus; species Pinus albicaulis. Next base: position 176,507,112 of record CM076582.1, on the reverse strand, counting down.
GAGGACAGATGGTGAGATATTTTTCATCGTTGTATGAGTTTCCTCATCAACTATAGGAAATCCAAACAAGTTGTCTCCTTCCCTATTTCTTCCATTATTACCTCCACCTCCACCATTGTTGCCTCCATTATTTCCTCCTCCTCTACCTCTACCTCTACCTCCGAATCCATCTATTATTTCCTCTGTCATGATAGTTTCTTTAGAGTCCTCAAAGTCCTCTGGTTCTTCTATCAAGGGAGGATGAGAGGGATTCTCTTCCTTTTCTTCTTCAGGTGATTCTACTTCTTTGATTACAATATACTCTCCTGTAGAAGTAAAGAAAGGATCCTTTTCTAAATGAGATTTGGTAGGTGGTGTAGGAGAATCCTCTAATTCAGCTGCTCCTTGAATTCCAAGAATCTTAAGGCTAGGGGTAGATGGTGGTGAATCTTGTCTATGCCTTGAAGAATATGGAGTTGTGAAAATCGAACTCTTGGCTCTAGCTATAAACCTTCCCCTGGAATCTCTTGCTCTATGCATGTCATTTTTTTTATTTTTATTTTTTTAAGTTGGGCTAATAATTCTTTTTCTGATCTTCCAGGTCACACTCGGTGCAAGAAGAGAGCATACTTAAGAGATTATTGAACCAATAACTCTCTTTTCTGATCCTCCAGATCACACTAGGTGCAAGAGGAGAGCATACTTCAAGAAGTTATCAAGTTTTCCCTTCTTTTTATTGTTTTTTTTAAAGAAATTGGCTACCTAGTTACACTTCCCCGGCAACGGCGCCAAAATGTTTGGTCAATTTAGTGTGTCCTAAATTGCTACATTAATTTGTCAATCTGGGATTCGTAAGCTGGCGAAGTGTGGCGCACTATATGTGCAAGATAACCTATGTCTTACTTTTTGTCGTTTTTGATGATTTTTTTTTATTTTGATTTTATCTTGGTTGGTTTCCTAATGTGAGATGGAAATTCTAAAAGACAAGTATGGGTATAAGTGTTCAAGGCAATGATGTCCTTTATAATGATTTCCCAATCTTCAAACTTCAAATGGATTTTGAAATACAATAACAAAACTAATTTCCTAAAGAAAGTGAAAATGTACATATACTAGTCAGGAAAGACAAGCAGTGAACTATTGATCATGAAACCTTCACATACTGGCACATTGTATGGACAAAGAAAGCTATTCAAAGAAATCTAAAGATTTACAGAAGTAAAACAGACTAAAATCAAATTACATCCAATTCATATTCGACCTACCATTAGATCGCTATGGCTTTCGGAGTAATCATAACAACTTGGGCAATCTGAAGTATCTAGATTAGAAGAAAATACAGACAATATCAAATTACACATTCGAATTCAATCCCTCACCATTAGATCTCGCTATGGCTTTAACAGATGGCATGAAAATGACATGAGCAGTTTAATATCTAATCTAACTAGTAAAGCAAATGTATAAAACTGAAATGAATAAAACAGTGCTGGAATTAAAAACTAAGAAAAAGAAATCAGCAGAAGGACAAGATTGATTCCATGTCATTAGTCATTATAAAATGATGTGCAAATGCCCGGGCTGCCTATTGTAATGTGGAACAAAAACATTGATCAGTTAACAACAATATAAATCATGAAAGATTATCGACAGAAGTAAAACCTAAAGCATGAAAGCTTATGGACAAAGATTAAACGTAAATACCATGAAAGATGTAATATATATACACGTGAATGACTATGGCTCAACCAGACATGGGGAAAAAATTAAGCATGAAACTATCTGATAATACACCAACCTCAGGTATTGTCGAGGCCCTCTACAATCCTCGGGAGCGGCTATCAAATGCAGTGCAACATGGGAGCAGTCTTCTCATATATTTAAAATCTCTGGTCTCTTATAGAAATAATGTCTGACAATCAGCGGCAGCAATTACATTATGACTAACTATTATGCGTGTATAAAGAGCGCATTGCCCATATGAGAAGGTGACATAACTAAAGTTTGTGCTGATAGAACCACGTGAACCACCGATCAGAATCTAAGCGTTATGACACGCCGTGAATTAAATCTATGGAAGTGGCTGTGGATTCGGCTTATGGAGCCGTTTACAGGTGTTGATGTGTCTCCCGTGATTTAGAAACGGCCACGCAAATCTTCACGTGATGAGAAACAGAGTTCTGTCACCGTGGGACTCTTCGGTTGACCACCACTTGGCTACCTTTGACCACAGCCTTCTTAGGTGAATTCGACTGAGCCAATAGGACACGATCCATGTCCATGTCATTTCTAACTTGCCCATGTGGCTCGATTTGCCTGAAGACACCTGCAATATAGACTTTAACAAAATGGCTGCGGAAAGTTGCAGTGGTTGTGGAAAGTGACAAGATTCCGCAGCTTAATGAGAAAAAATCTAATTCAAACAGCAGACACAAAACATAGTTAAAAACCATTTTAAATGCTCTTTTACAACTTTTATGCAATGATATTGATGACTTAGAAGGTCCAGGTGAATGAAAAAGGTCTAGAAAAGTGTATAGGAAAGATGCAGATTTGAGACTCAACACGGACCTGTGGTTTATGGGCCCACAATAGCGGCAGCCAATCACAAACAATCGCACTTCGCAACAACAATTTACCTCAACACAATTTCTAACTTTTCTTCACTTAACAATCTTTACGATTTCACGATTTCACACTTCGCACATTTTAATGTTTACCACAATGGGTACTCCCTATTCCATGCGATCTGTGATCACCTCACATCGTAACAAAAATAACTTACTGTTGTGATGCCTTAATACTAAACTCTAAAATCTGCGATTTGAGAAATCGCTCCAGGTGTGATTTGATCTCTGTCGGTTGTCTTGTTTGATCAGAGGGTCCACACTTGTATTTGCTTGTTCATTCTGCCGATCAACCCTTCTCCAGACGCGTTGAGGATAGTGATATTTAGCAGAGGATAGTGTTGTTTAGCACTAGGGTGTTCCTATTCGGGAATCCCACCTCTTCCATTGAGGAGCTCTTGGAAGAGTCTTGCTGATCTCATCACTATTAGGCATTTGGCCAAGCTCATCTTCCAACTAAAACGTAGATCCTATTGAGGGTTTGGTTTTTGTTGCAAGTTGTAGCAAGTGGAGGCTAGATCTACTCAGATCTAGGCCTTTCCAGGGCCTCTTTTCACTTGGAAAGTCCTCTATCCCATTGGCAAGAGAGTTATGAACCTTTGGAGCTGATATTTCAGATATTGGCATCAGGCCAACCCAGTGCTTCAACTTACAGCATATTTTTCCTTCCAGGACTACGTTATTTTCAAGAAGGAATTTGCAGGGTGTTTTGACACACTTTTTGAGGAGAGATCTCTGGTGTTGGGGTTCTGCCCTTCACTATGGTGATCCATGGATTAGATTTCTGATCCATGTTCTGTACATATTTGATTTTCTTCTGTTGTAATCATCTTCAGAATTTTTTGAATACTACTACAGATTTTCTGCTTTAGATCTCAAATCTACTTTTTGTGTTACATGTTTTGATCAAAACCACAAGGGGATATTGTAAAGGAGCCTTTCTAGTGTACATATCTAAAATAGATCTGATATTTTTTACATAGATTTACTCTATATCTAAAGCGTAATATATAGCTACTGCAGCTCTTATAAATCAACGATTTCAAGCTATATTGCAGTCAATACATGTGTTGCAGCCCTCTTTCTTGAGGAATTTCTTCTATTCTTGTCTTCTACATTAATTTTTATACTGTAAGGGCCTCATTATGGATATGATTTATTGCTCTATGTATGAAAGTTGATCCCTCTTATTGGTATCCTGCTCATGCTCTCAAAAACTGTGTTATTTTCCTACAGTATTGTTGCAGCCCCATTCTTGGGTGTTTTTCAACTATACTAGGTGTGGGAGGTCTGTTTACCTCACCTAGTTTGATTTGTTTTTGCTCCCCTTTTGGATTTAGATGCTAGATCTCCATATCTAAGGGATCCAAGGGCTGCAAACTCATTTCAGTGCACATACTTCTGAAAAGTGCGTTATTCTAGCAGGTATTGCTGAGTGTTCCCATTTGGGGATATTACAGTGGTATCGAAGCTTCTTTCTTGGCACAACATGTGCTTTCATTGAAGATCCAAAGCCAATATGACTTCAGAAGAATATGAACCTCTTATTGACAGAGAAAAGAGGTATATGAATAGGAGACAGAAGAAATTTTATTACACCAATGATGATCAAGACAATGGCAAAGCCCCTGAAACTGGAAGTGATAAATAATGAGAGGAGTTTGCGAAAAATCTTCTGACAACCATGCAAGATCTTACTAGAGAGATTAAAGAGATGAGACTAGACAAGCTCAAGGAATCTCCTAGGATGTTTCATCTCAGTGAAAGCTCTGGCATGTCTCACCACTGGAATGATCAACCAGTGAACTATCCACAAGCTCCACAATGCTCTACTATGCCTACCTTTTTGGCTGTGGAGAATGAAGGACCTGATGAGCAAGCATCCCTTGAAGACTACTTTGAAGAGTATGAGTCTCAGAATCAGAGATTCAAGGACCACCTGAGTTTTCAAGATTTTTTTCACCTCAAGGACAAAAGAAGACCAAGGCATCAGTATAGAGATGGTGGATTCACTCATAATCATGATCGACATCACTCTATGGGAAGATTCCTTTTACCCAAGTTTGATGGGTCATCCACTAGTTCTGCCAAAGCATGGGTAGAAAAGCTGGATATCTACTTTCAGTTGAACAAAGTCCCTGAGATGGAAGCTATCAAGATTGCAGTGCTACACTTTGAAGGTGAAGCACACAACTGGTGGTTCCATAGGTTGTCTACATTGGGCCATGCCAATATGACTGTCTATTCTGAGTTTACTAGAAGACTAGTGAAGAGGTTTGACAGAAAGGATCTAGAAGCACCTTTCATGAGCCTTGCAAAGTTGAAGCAATTAGGTAATGCAGAGTCTTATATCTCTGAGTTTCTGAGATTATCTGTTATGGTTCCTGATATGTCTACAGAAAGGAGGGTGTACATGTTCATCAATGGCTTGGATGAACCTCTACATGGGTTGGTTAAATCTACCAAGTCCATTACCTTGCATGATGCCATTGAGAGGACTAGATACCTTCAGGATGCCTTGCCAAAAGCAAAGGAAAATTTTCAAAATAAGCCCTCTTTCCCTTCTAAAGGAAAGGAAGAAAATATTTCTCCTTCAAAGGAGAGTTCATACAAGAAGCCTATTGATGATGAAGTCCGGAAAGATCTAAGAAGGAGGAAGCTATGCTTCACTTGCCAAGAACCATGGGTACCTAGACATAGATGTGCTACTGGTAAAGCACATTATATAGAGGTCTTCTCAGATCTTGGCAAGATGAAGATGATGAGCCAAGGAGGGCTCACATACAATACAATGTTGGAAGGAGAACCAACACCTTCAGAGATGAGAATGGATCATTTTCCTATTAGAGTAACTCTTTCATCCTGAGGGAGTAACTAATTACTAACCTAGCATTTTAAGGGTCAGAATGAATCAAAGGGTTTCTGTATCGATAGATTAGTGGGGCTACCCACAATTTCATTGATGCCCATCTTGTGCAAAGGAGGGCAATACCCACTTGTACTTTGAGGGATTCTCTGCTTGTATGGAGTATGGATACAATGCAATGCATGCATTATGTTCCATCACTTTCTTACCATCATGGGATCCTACACTCTTGGTGGATCACTCTTTGTAGTTGACATACTCAGACACCAATTTTATTTTGGGTAATTAATGGTTGATTACAAATGGGGAAAGTCACCACTAATTGGGAGGCTTTGCAAATGGAATGGGTGGACAAGAAGAGTGGTACACCTCAAATGATTAGAGGCATGCATTCTTAACCCTCACCTAATACTTCCACACAAAAAATAGAGATGGATTTTCACAGTGGAAGAAAGGACCTGATTGTCCCTTCTCTCATGTTAATGAGATTCTTACAAGGGACACTCTCATCTAGTGGAAAACTGCCAATGAGGCCACCAGATTCAGTTTTAGTGGGAGATATCTCACTACTTGATGCTCCAAAATCATATCCAAGAGGGAAGGGAGCATTAGGAGACATAACTACAACACTGGAAGGCTTAAGCAAGCACTAGAAGGAGGGAGATTTTCCTCTCTCATTATCCTCACCATCCTTCATTTCTGATTCTGTGATGTTGGAAGAGGAAAAGGGGAGGTATGTCCTTCCTACTTGTACCTTTGGCATAAGGAATTCCAAAGAAGAGATCAAAAACATGGCATAAAATCTTATTGATGCATCATCAGTGATGTCCTTGTTGGGGAGTGTAGATCTATATTGGAAATCCCAGTTGTTGGTGGATTATTCCAAGGATATCTACACTTGTATGATGCTTGATGACCAGGTGCATGAAGAGGGCTATCTAATAAATGAGGGAGTCATCTATCATCATGATAGGATCTTATTTCCTAGAACCTCCAAGCTTAAGGAGAGGATGCTACAAAGGGCCCTTAAGGAGTTCTGTTTCAGCCCTACCTATTCTATGAAGATCTACAACACTATCATGAGATGTTTTCAATGGGAAGGCTTTGGAGGAGAGCTACATCAGAATTTTATAGAATTAAAAGGCTATGTGGATTTGGGGTAGCCAAAGGACTCTATGCAAGATTCATTTCAGTCATTTCTTCCTTCTCTTGAAAAGGGAGAAAAATTTGTGCACAATTCCATGTGTAGAAGAAACATTGATGGTGAAAAATCTGATCATGTAATGCAAGCTTTATTTTCTAATTTTATGTATTCTTTCACCATGTTGTTGCAGGCCATGGCTCCCAAGAGGAGTGTTGTACTATATGAATCTCATGGCAAACTTTGGGCCAATGCAATTTCTAAACTTGGCCACTCCCCTGCTATGCTAAGGGAGATTCCTTTTCATGATGGGTGCTTCCCAAAGGCACCAAACATATCTCACACTTTCAGCCATGGTGAGATAACTTTTGCAGCAAGTAAGTGGTGGGGAAACCACTTACCATACCTTGATTTTATGTAGGCAGGAGATGAACTGCACTGGCACCCTATGTGGGGCTTTGACCCACCTCCTCATGCTCAAATTTATGTTTGTATGTATGTAATTATGCTTCCATACTTGGATTATATAGTTGTACTTCTCATGGGGTTGTATGGAGAGAGGATGGGCAGTTTGTATGTACCACATGGGATGTAGACTCTTTATGCACCTTATCCTACATGCTTTAGAGAGAGTATCAGACCAACCATGTTTGTTTCTATTGAGTTCTTGACTACTTGTGGAATGGATTTTGTACATCTCATGATGATTTTGGAGGAACAGTTCATGGAGGCTTGGATTGGAGAACACTTGGCTCATGATGAAATATTGATCTTTGATGGTGTCAAAAAAAAATGAGGAGAAGTGTTGCAGCACTCACCTATCAGTTGCTTGAGGACAAGCAACATTTTGGAGGGGAGTGGAGAATGAAGGACCTCATGAGCAAGCATCCCTTGAAGACTACTTTGAAGAGTATGAGTCTCAGAATCAGAGATTCAAGGACCACCTGAGTTTTCAAGAGTTTTTTCACCTCAAGGACAAAAGAAGACCAAGGCATCAGTATAGAGATGGTGGATTCACTCAGAATCATGATCGACATCACTCTATGGGAAGATTCCTTTTACCCAAGTTTGATGGGTCATCCACTAGTTCTGCCAAAGCATGGGTAGAAAAGCTGGATATCTACTTTCAGTTGAACAAAGTCCCTGAGATGGAAGCTATCAAGATTGCAGTGCTACACTTTGAAGGTGAAGCACACAACTGGTGGTTCCATAGGTTGTCTACATTGGGCCATGCCAATATGACTGTCTATTCTGAGTTTACTAGAAGACTAGTGAAGAGGTTTGACAGAAAGGATCTAGAAGCACCTTTCATGAGCCTTGCAAAGTTGAAGCAATTAGGTAATGCAGAGTCTTATATCTCTGAGTTTCTGAGATTATCTGTTATGGTTCCTGATATGTCTACAGAAAGGAGGGTGTACATGTTCATCAATGGCTTGGATGAGCCTCTACATGGGTTGGTTAAATCTACCAAGTCCATTACCTTGCATGATGCCATTGAGAGGACTAGATACCTTCAGGATGCCTTGCCAAAAGCAAAGGAAAATTTTCAAAATAAGCCCTCTTTCCCTTCTAAAGGAAAGGAAGAAAATATTTCTCCTTCAAAGGAGAGTTCATACAAGAAGCCTATTGATGATGAAGTCCGAAAAGATCTAAGAAGGAGGAAGCTATGCTTCACTTGCCAAGAACCATGGGTACCTAGACATAGATGTGCTACTGGTAAAGCACATTATATAGAGGTATTCTCAGATCTTGAAGAAGATGAAGATGATGAGCTAAGGAGGGCTCACAGCGCTGACAATGTTGGAGGAGAACCAACACCTTCAGGAGATGAGAATGGATCATTTTCTCCTATTAGAGTAACTCTTTCATCCTTGAGGGGAGTAACTAATTACTTAACCTTAAGATTTCAAGGGTCAAGAATGAATCAAAGGGTTTCTGTACTGATTGATAGTGGGGCTACCCACAATTTCATTGATGCCCATCTTGTGCAAAGGAGGGCAATACCCACTTGTACTTTTGAGGGATTCTCTGTTTTGGTCCCAGGAGATAGAACAATGCAATGCATGCATTATGTTCCATCACTTTCAGTCATCATGGGATCCTACACTTTGGTGGATCACTTCTTTGTAGTTGACATACCAGACACCAATTTTATTTTGGTGTTTAATGGTTGATTACAATGGGGAAAGTCACCACAGATTGGGAGGCTTTACAAATGGAATGGGTGGAAAAGAAGAATGGTGCACTTCAAATAATCAAAGGCATGCATACTTACCCCTCACACAACACTTCCACACAAAAAACAGAGATGGATTTGCGCAATGGAAGCAAGGACCTCACTGTCCCTTCTCTCATGTTCATGATATTTCTACAAGGGACACTCTCATCTAGTGGAAAACCACCTAGGAGGCCACCTGATTCAGTTTTGGTGAGAGATATCTCACTACTTGATGCTCCAAAATCAGATCCAGGAGGTATGGGAGCATTAGAAGACACAACTACAATGCTGGAAGGCTTGGGCAAGCACAAGAAGGAGGGATATTTTCCTCTCTCATCATCCTCACCATCCTTCATTCCTAATTCTGTGCTGTTGGAGGAGAAGGGAAACTATGTCCTTCCTGCTTGTACCTTTGGCATAAGAAATGTCAAAGAAGAGATCAAAAATATGGCAGAAATTCCTATTGATGCATCATCAACGATGTCTTTTTTGGGGAGTGTAGATCTATATTGGAAATCCCAGCTGTTGGCCATGGATTATTCCAAATATCTCTACACTTGTATGATGCTTGATGACCAGATGCATGAAGGGGGAGATCTAGTCCATGAGGGAGTCATCTATCATCATGATAGGATCTTCTTACCTAGAGCCTCCAAGCTCAAGGAGAGGATGCTACAAAGGGCCCTCAAAGAGTTCTGTTTCAACCCTACCTATTTTATGAAGATCTACAACACTATCATGAGATGCTTTGAATGGGAAGGCTTTGGAGGAGAGATACATCAACATTTCCTTGAATGCAAGAGCTATGTGGAGTCGGGGCAGCCAAATGACTCTATGCAAGAGTCATTTCAGTCATTTCTTCCTTCTCTTGAAAAGGGAGAAAAATTTGTGCACAATTCCATGTATAGAAGAAACATTGATGGTGAAAAATCTGATCATGTAATGCAAGCTTCATTTTCTGATTTGACACATTCTTTCACCATGTTTTTGCAAGCCATGACTCCCAACAGGAGTGTTGTATCATGTAAGTCTCATGGAAAACATTGGGCCACTGCAATTTCTGAATTTGGCCACTCCCTTGTTGTGCAAAGGGAGATTCTTTTTCATGATGGGTGCTTCCCAAAGGCACCGAACATATCTCACATTTTCAGCCATGGTGAGATAACTTGTGCAGCAAGTAAGTGGTGGGGAAACCACTTACCATACCTTGATCTACTGCAGGTGGGAGATGCACTGCACTGGCACCATATGTGGGACTTTGACCCACCTCCTCATGCTAAAATTTATGTTTGTGTCTATGTAATTATGCTTCGATACTTGGATGATATAGTTGTAATTTTCATGGGGTTGTATGGAGGGAGGATGGGCAGTTTGTATGTACCACATGGGATGGAAACTCTCTATGTACCTTATGCTACATGATTTAGAGAGAGTATTGGACCAACCATGTTTTTTTCTATTGAGTTCTTGACTCCTTGTGGGATGGATTTTGTACATCTCATGATGACTTTAGAGGAATAGTTCATGGAGGCTTGGATTGGCGAATACCCAGCTTATGAGGAGAGATTGATCCTTGATGGTGTCACCAATGAAGAAGGAGAAGTGTTGCAGCACTCACCTATCAGTTGCTTGAGGACAAGCAACATTTTGGAGGGGAGGACTGTAATATTCCCAATTAGCCAAGCTAATGGGAATATACAATTTTGTTTCAATGTTTTGTTCATGAATAAAAATGTAAAGGAGGATCGATAAAAATCCTAATCAGCAAAATAAATTAATGCCACATGTGAACATGAACAAATCTGGGCTATTTACATAAGCACACTTAGGTGTGAAAGATACTGGAGCACTTGACCAAGTCAACCAGGACCAAATGAACACCGCTATCTAGATACAATGAATCTCCTAGAGGCACAGCGCAGTTTTAGTTGGAGGCTTCTCATGTGAATGCAACTAAATCATTGAGATGGTTTAGGGTGTGACAAGAATTTCATCCTATAAACGTATGAGGAGGACAACAGAAGAAGGTTGTTGATTGTGTATATTTCTGAATATATTTTCTGTTTAGACATATATCATTCTTTGTTGCTTAGCTGAGGATAGTGCTGTTTAGCACTAGGGTGTTCCTGTTTAGGAATCCCACCTCTTCCATTGAGGAGCTCTTGGAAGAGTCTTGTTGATCTCATCCACTATTAGACATTTGGCCAAGCTCATCTTCCAACTACAACGCAGATCCTGTTGAGGGTTTGGTTGTCCTTGCAAGCTACAACAAGTGGAGGCTAGATCTACTCAGATCTAGGCCATTCCAGGGCCTCTTTTCATTGGGAAAGTCTTCTATCGCATTGGAAAGAGAGTTCTGAACCTTTAGAGCTGATATTTCAGATCTTAGCATTAGTCCAACCTAGTTCTTCAACCTATAGCGCAGTTTTCCTTCCAGGACTGCGTTATTTGCAAGAAGGAAGTTGCAGGGTGTTTTGACACACTTTTTGAGGAGAGATCCTTGGTGTTGGGGTTCTGCCCTTCACTGTGGTGATCCATGGATTAGAATTCTGATCCATGTTCTATACAGATATGATATACTTCCATTTTAATAATCTTCAGAAATTTCTGAATACTACTATAGATATGTTGCTTTAGATCTCAGATCTACTCTCTGTGTTATATGTTTTGATCAAAACCCCAAGGGGATCTTGTAAAGGAGCATTTATAGTGTACAGATATGAAATAGATATGATATTTTGTACACAGATCTACTCTAGATCTGGAGTGTAATATACAACTACTGCAACTTTTATAAATAACGTTGTCAAGCTATTTTGCAGTCAATACATGTGTTGCAACCCTCTTTCTTGAGGCATTTCTTATATTCTTGTCTTCTACATTCTGTTGTATACTGTAATGACCTCATTATGGATCTGATTTATTGTTGTATGTATGAAATTTGATCCCTGTTATTGGTCTCCTACTCATGCTCTCAAAAACTACTTTATTTTCCTGCAGTATTGTTGCATATTGCTGCAACCCCATTCTTGGGTGTTTCTCAGCTATACTAGGTGTGGGAGGTCTGTTTACCTCACCTAGTTTGATTTTTTTTTGCTCCCATTTTGGATTTAGATGCTAGATATCCAGATATAAGGGATCCAAGGGCTGTAAATTCATTTTATTGCACATACTTCTGAAAAGTTCGTTATTCCAGCAAGTATTGTAGAGTGTTCCAATTTGGGGATATTACATGAAATCGCCTAAGGACAGCCACCAACGCCTCCTTAGACACCAAGTGAGCACACAATGGAATATTTGGAGCACACAAAGGAATCATACCCCTCTCTTGGGTCACCATCCAAAATTTACCAAGAGAGGGAAGGGAGGATTTGAAATCTCCTATATAAGGCCACTATGAGATGAAGAATTTGTAAACACATTGTTATGCTGGCCAGAATTGCCCAAGAAATACTAGCAGTGTGTGATATGGAGCTAAAGATAGAGGGGAATCAATTTTTGGCCATCCAACAAGTTCATTCCAGCACAGTAGAGAGAGAGGGGGACTGCACCAAGGTATGCTTGGAATAAAAAAATCCTTGCATTGGGACCTAGAACCCATGTTCTAGGGGCCCTTTAGCAAGAGGGAAAAGTTTCACTCTTATTACTACTAGTGCTCAATAAGAGGGGCCTAGAGCCACCATTCATATTATTGTTATCGTTTGACTCTTTTCAAAGCTCATGTTTATTTTTTTTAGTTTTTAGTTTAAATATGCATTCCATTTCTCTATATAGTATGCTTATGATTCTAGATTTTTCCACTAAATTGCTTGAATCCACTTCTTTTTCTGCTTGTTACCAATAACTTAAGTGGGTAGACCACACCCCTTAAGTTGGTGTGATTTCGTACATACGTGCACCAAACACACTCAAACAACTGATAATAGGTCTGTCCTCTGGTCTTCTTTGTTGCTCTTTTCTCCAGAATGGCTTCCACTTCTTTCTTTTATGTCTTTGGCATCTGTTCCTTCCAATTCAAAGTCTGGTCCTCTTCTTCTGTAGATTCTTCTTGTATTTCTTCCTCTGTTCCTTTGTATGGGTACAAATATACGACATTAAATATGGGTGATATCCCAATTCCTACTGGAAATTCATTCTCATATGCATTTGAGGAAAACTTCCTCAAAATTCCACATGGCCCTATATTTTTCATTTTCACCGACTTGAAACCTTTCCTTCCCTAGATAATCCATGGCTAAGTCATCTACTTGAAAATCCCTTTCGGTCCTCTTTTTTGATCACGCCAGCATCCTATTGATATTTTGATAAGCAACCTTGCTTAAAATTTTAAAACCCCCTCCTTCTGCCCTAAGAAATTCATTTTTTGCCCATCGTTACCTTCTCCCAGCTTCAAATCTGCATAAATAGGCCGAAATACTACATTGCATTATATTTAAGGCCTAGCACATTTCGGCCCTAGCCCCTGCACTTTGTTCTCCACATGACTAGAAGTCAAACCGAGTGCTAGTCATCAAGGCGCTTATCACATATATATAGGGCACGTTTATAACCATTGATTTGTGCAGATCCGACAGCATTCGCAAGTCTTCATCGCACCTGTGGCCCACTCCGTTCGTTGCCCGAATATCCTATCTGTCGTCCGATCAAACCTGTAGATCTACGGTCAGAAACCCATTCTTCCTTGTGGTCCCCGCAGCCGCGTCTGTTCCAAACCCGCCCGGTTTCTATCGCACCGCTTTTGGGCGATAGGCAGTATTTCATTCTCAGGAGAAATTCCATACATCGTTCGCCGCGTGTCTCCATGTATGGCCCAAAAACCACCGTTCATCACGCGTTATAGTTCGGCAGTGGACGCGGCGTGATATGTGCGTGAGCCATCTGATCTATAGCGGCCCATTTGACGGCGATCGTTCATCAAAGTTGCTCGCAAGTTAGCACGGGGAAATTGTGCCCCTGGCCCACCATTTCATCGCCCTCCGACACGATTTCAGTCGTCGATATCCTCTTGATATCTGACGGTCTAGATCACTTATCTCTCTGCCAGTTGTCTCCATACCTCCACGTCACCCATTCCACGTGTTTGTCGTATTTTTCCTCCACCTTCATACCTTTCATTCATTTTTCAAATTTCAAATGTTTTTCGCTAAAAATCTACACCAGTCCATCCTCCATCATTTCACTACATTTTTCTGTCACCTTGCATTGTTCCACCATTTATCCATGTCCTCATGACCATTTTCATTGATCTCGCCACGTCCACCATCCCTATGCATGGTTTTCCTAACAAGTTTGCGGGTTTTGCAGGGTTACAGCAGCGGAAAACTGCCATTGTTTACAGTCTTGATTGCAGTAGCAGAGCACATCCAAAGACTATTTTTTAGAGGCTGTAATTATAGAGAGAGGCCTGGGGAGGTGTATCGACAAGACTTCCATTGAAGAAGTAGGGTTAAAATATGTCAAACCCTGCAGGGTCATTCAAAGCACAGATTGCGCAGATGGAGATATTAATGGAGCAGCAGAGAAATATCAGTGAAGGATCTAGAATTCAACGTTTAGCATTGAAGATCTTAAACCATAATTCAGAGTTAGAAGGAAGAGGGTACCATTCACAGAAAACATACCTTAAGGCTTTCTTTTTAGCACCATTCTCTTTCAGAAAAGGACGGAATGTCTATGAGATTTTACTTCTTTGCCGTGTCCCTGAAGAGATTTCTACCCAGTGCATTTATTTCAGTAAGCAAGTAGCAGAGTACACACAGCATTACAAAGTCATCGAACAGTATGGGCGTGCATGTTTTCGCCATCTTCTTTTAATTAGGAAAATTAAATGTTCATCACCTACTCGCTTTATGAGCTTTCTTTTTTCTCCTATAAAGCTCCCGAAGAAAAAATGATTGAGGGTTCCAGATTTTATCAGAAAATTATGCAGTGAAAGGATTTTTGTATACATTTTGTTGAACTCTTGTATGAAGGCTCAGAGCCCATAGGGTCTCAGTGAGGAGGAGTTCCATCTGTTAAAGAGGATTATGGTCTTTGGTATTTCACAGTTTGTAACTTTCTCTTATCTGTTATTTTAATAGATCATTTCATTTTCATCCATCTTTCCTATATCATGTTTCTGGAATGCGAGTGGCTCACTAATTTTTGGTATGGATTTATCCTAGTTGATACCCATGCTTGGATTAGTCAAGTGCTTTAAATATGGCTCAGGGATGATAATATGTTCCACTATTCATCCAAACCATATTTCTGCTATATTAGTTGCTTTGGGAGGGTATTTTTAAAACGCTACTGTCATGTATGGATTCTTAGATTGGTAAGCCCATACTTGGTTGGATTGTGTATCTGGATATTAGCTCAATGACTACTAATATTCTCTCAATATTTCATTCACTACATACACCTTCTGATAATTTATTTCTGTGAAGTATTTCTGAATTGGCCCTCTTTACAGGAAGTTGTCTCTGAACTGTCTGTTGCTTTTATATTGGAGTTTTGCATATTGCCTCTGCACTATTCCTTCCCTGTGTCAGTTTCTGAAGGTCTCGGTCCCATTCAGATTAATATTCCTTGTTTTACAAGAGATAGCATGAGAGATTTTTATTGATAACTTCCTATGTTATACCATATGCTCCTTGCTAATATAAGATGTCCTAGGCACTGGTCTATCACAACTCTAGGCTCTCTCTAGGAGCGACAACATCTTTTTGGCGCCGTTGCCGGGGAGCGAAGTTGAGAAAATTTAAATCCCTGGGCCTCGACAAAATCTAATTCACTCTTCAAGTAGGTGAGTATGGAGAGTTGAGAGTTGTAGATCCCTCACCTTGGCGACTCCACATTGGTTATAAGATAAATTAATTTGTAGTCATGGCTCCTCGTAAGCCACACCTGAGGTCAGATACGTCTCAGCCAAAGACACCTTCAGTGTCTGACCCTGAAAGGATCGTACATAGAAGAAATTGGAGGGAAAGAAAATCAGTCCACTCTGAAATCCCTGAATTGTCTATAGAAGACTTTCCATCTTCTTCTTCTCAAGAAGCTGAAGTGCCAGATCCCGACTCCACTGTGGGAGATACTGATTATTACTATTCAGATAGTCCACCCCGAGGAGGGGTTAGAAATAAAGATAATTTTCACCCTACTCCTGAGGTTGAAGAGGTTAAAGAAGTCACTGAAGTATCTGCTATTAACAGACCATTATTCCACTTAACACCTCAGGCTACTGTTCATTACATTCCTATTGTTATTCATACTCCACTTCCTCCTCCTCCTCCTTTTACACATTAAACTATTGCACTTCCTCCACCCCCTCCAATGGCTAATGTTCCAGGGTTCTTGCTAAATAAATATGCCCCTTTAGCATTACCCCAAGTGTTGAATGACATGCCACAAGATTATCAGAAGATTTTACCCCGATTCAATGGGGAAAACGAGATTGATGCTCAAAAACATCTTGAGGTCTTCTGTGCTTTTACAGAAAATTTTAATGTGGAACATTTAGATGTGGTCTTAAGGCTGTTTTTCCAATCTCTCGATGGTGAAGCTTGAAAATGGTTTAAAACATTGGCAGGCTGTTCTATTACCACTTGGGAAATAATGGAAGATACTTTCCTCAGGAAATGGGGAGAAAAGAAGGACCATGGACATTGTCTTACTGAGTTTAGTGCACTCAAGAAAAGACATAATGAAGGAGTGTCAGAGTTTATAAAAATATTTAATAAATTGTATTCGAGTCTTCTTGCAGATATGAAACCTCATCAAACTGCTACTAAGGTTGTTTTTGTAGCAGCCTAAAGAAAGCCTGCTACTCTGGACGATGCTCAGACAGATGCAATATAGTTGGAAGCAAACTTTGCCTCCACTAGTAAATTAGAGAGAAAATCTAAGCAAGACACTAGAAGAAGGGGCAGAGAGGAGGTGTCCACCTCTTATCAAGACAGAGACTCAACTAATGACAAAATTGAAGAAATGAGAAAATGATTAAGAACCTTTCTGGTAAACTGGTCAATCTTGAGTTGGAGGCCAAGAATTCAGCCCCCAAGAATTTCCACAATGTTCAAAACAGAGGTTACAATCCTCAGTATAGGAAACCACCCCTGCAAATATTGCCAAGGGAACCAAAAGAGCAACAAGATCAAGTACCACACCCATTGTACTTGGAAGGTCCAGTAGATGATCCTACTGAAGACACTGCTTATGGACTGGAGGATGCAAATCTTGCCTTTTCAAATAGTGATGGAGAAGAATGCCCTTTGCAAGGAAATGATGGGACTGAGTGCTCATTTCAAGAAGAAGAAAAGGCCAGAGACACAAAAGATGCAAAAATTGATAATTATTGTAAAACATTTGCTGATTTCATGCAAGCACAGTTCAATAGAAGATATGATCTCAGATCTTCTAGGAAGAGGACTCGTACTCAAGATCAAGAAGCAGAGCTACCCCAGAAGGAAGCACCTGCTCAGAAGGAGTCTACAATGCAGAAAGTCAGAGACAAAGGTAAGAGCCCTCTAAACAAACCTTTGCAGTCTAATGATCAAATTTCTCCTTCCTCTTCAAAAGTAGTCGTTCCCCCTAATACAAAGTCTGAGTCAAAAATAGTCAAACCCTCAGCTGAAAATAAAGAGTCAAAAGAGGTTGTAATAGAAAAATATTCTCCTATTTTCAGTCTGCAAAAGGAACTTGAAAAAGTCAAAATCCCAGTGCCCTTGACTAAACTATTGAAGCAGCCTGCATATCAATCCCATGTCACCTCTTTTATGATCCCTTCAGAAGCAACACTCACCCCAGATAGTCTCAACCTTCAAGAATAAAGACCCATGATTGTCTTTGGTCCACATGTTGAGGAATTAGATGCTTCTACCCCTCCCTTCTATGTGTCTCTAGCGATCCATGACCTGCTATTGCATAACTGTATGTTAGATTCTGGAGCTTCCCATAATCTACTGCCTTTGTCAGTCATGGAACAACTAGGGTTACAAATCACCCGTCCATACAAAGACCTCTATTCATTTGATTCCAAAAGAGTTAAATGTCTAGGGATGATTAAAGATTTGGTGGTCAATTTGGCCCAAATTCCAGCAAAAAGTGTGGTAATGGACATCATGGTGGTTGATATCCCAACCCGATTTGGCATGTTACTGTCAAGGTCCTGGAGAACAAAAATTGGTGGGTCTATTAAATTGGATTTAACATATGCCACTATCCCAGTTTTTGGTGGCCAGGACAGGAGGTTGTATAGGGAAACTAGATTTGTCAAGATGGTGACTAAGGCTGACAACTCTATTAATTCACTAGTCTATAGTAAAGAAGGAGATTTCTCATGCTTGATTCTAGAAGAAGATCAAGATTATGCTCATGAACCATCCTTCTACCAGATCAAGACTTACCAGCCCCCACAGAGCCATGAAGCAGGGATCTGGACACTTCATTTTGATGGAGAAAATTCAAGAGAAGGTAATGGAGCCAGAATATTATTGATTTATCCTATAGAAAAATGGGTCCCATTGTCCTTCAAGCTAGAATATGAAGCTATTAATAATGTGGCTGAATCTGAAGCACTTCTATTGAGATTGTAGACAACCAAGAACATGAATATACAAAGTTTAAAAGTTCTGGGAGATTCAGAACTGGTGGTTAGACAAGTCAAGAATCGGTGTCAGACAAAACATCCTCGGCTGAGGGCTTATATGAATGAAGTTTGGGACATGGTACAAAATTTCTTCTTGGCATTCAATATCCAGTTCATGCCCCGGGAGCAGAATATGATGGCTGATTCCCTTGCTGTGGTTGCCAGTACATTTCGTCCACCTCAGAACCCTCTTTTAAGATATGAAGTTGAGGTACGTTATCGACCATCAATCCCAGATACCATCAAGCACTGGCAAGTATTTGAGGATGAAGAACAGATGAAGAGATTCCTAGAAACAGTAGGAGAATTCTCCAATATGGAGATTGATGCAGATGAAGAGGAGCAGACTGAAGACACTTCAGGAAGAAATTGGGAGAAGAAAATGGCAGGTAATGAAGTGCTGCAATTGAAGGGAAACATTATACCTATAGGACTGGTGCCTCTAGAAAGATTATTTGACAAAAATGATGTCCCACTACAGCCATTAAAAGTAGTAGAAGAAAATCAGGTAGAAGACCTGAATCTTGGTACTAAGGTTGACCCCAAAATTGTAAAATTGTCCAAGAAGATCCCTGGAGAATATAAAAATCTATATCAGAAATTATTTCAGTCTTACCAGGATGTGTTTGCATGGTCCTATCAGCACTTGAAAACTTTTGATATCAATATAATGCAACACAAAATTCCACTAAAGGCAGATGCAAAACCTCACAAGCAGAAGCTCAGACAGATAAATCCCCTGCTGCTTCCCTCTATTGAGAAGGAAGTCAAGAAGCTGTTAAAGGCCAAAATAATTGTACGATTGAGGTACTCTGAATGGGTGGCAAACCTAGTACCTGTCCGGAAGAAGAATGGAGAAATAAGGCTGTGTGTGGATTTCAGAAATTTAAAAAGAGCATCCTTAAAAGATAATTATCCGCTGCCTAAGATGGATCATATCCTGCAGAAGCTGGTCGGAGATTCTAGGATGTCAATGATGGATGGGTTATTTGGTTATAACCAGGTGGTTGTACTTCTAGAAGATCAAAAGAAGACTGCTTTCACCACACCATGGGGTACATTTATGTATGCCAGGATGCCTTTTGGATTGATTAATGCAGGGGCCACTTTTCAGAGGGCCGTGGACATTGCTTTTGTTAGGGAGAAAGATAAATTTCTGGTAGTCTACCTCGATGATATCACTGTATTTTCAAAGAATGATACTGAGCACATTGAGCATCTGCATAGAACCTTTGAGAAATGAAGAAGGTATGGCCTCTCCCTAAACCCTTAGAAGTCTTTATTTGCATTAGAAGAGGGTAAACTTTTGGGACACATTGTAACAAAAGATGGGGTGAAGATAGATCCTAAGAGGGTAGAGGTTATAAATGGTATTTCCCTTTCTAGAAATAAGAATGAAGTACAAGTATTCCTGGGGCGTATTAATTTCCTGAGAAGGTTTATTCCTAACTATGCTAAAATAGTTATACATATAACTGACATGCTAAAGAAAGATAATGAAGTTAAGTGGTCCCAGGAATCACGACAGGCATTTATCAAAATAAAAAATTATTTTGCAGAAGCCCCTATGCTAGCTGGACCAGATTATGCTAAACCTTTCATGAGCTTTTCTTTTGCATCACCTCATACAATAGCAAGAGTTTTATTGCAGAAAAATGAGGAAGGGTAAGAGTAGCCCATTGCCTTCTTCAGTCAGGTGCTCCGTGATGCAGAATTAAAGTATAACATACTAGAAAAACAAGCATACGCCCTAGTAAAATCCCTCAAAGAATTTCGCATATATATCCTGCAGTCCCATATCACTGCATTTGTGCCTACAGCTGCTGTCAAAGATATTCTTATCCAGGGGAATAGTGAAGGGAAAAGGGGGAAGTGGATTGCTAAGATACAAGAGTATGAATTAGAAATCCGCCCTACTAGGGTGATCAAAGGACAAGGGCTAGCCAAGATCTTATCTGAATCAAACTATCAAGCTCTGGTTATAAACTTGTCCATAATAGCAAGTGAGGAATCTAAGGAGAAAGAAGAGCGACAGGGAATTTGGGTAGCTACTCCGGAAACACATATAAAGTACCTCACCAGTTAGTGGTACAAAGAGATAGTAGAATATATCCTCACACTCAGCTGCCCTCCAAGCTGTGATAAAGCTAAATATAGAATTCTAAGATTGAAATCACAGAATTACATAGTCGCCAATGGTCGGCTATACTGGCATAATCCCTTAGGCATCCTACTCCTGTGTCTCACTGGGGATGAGATAGAGAGCATAATAGCTGAGTTTCATGAAGGGACCTGTGGGGGTCATTACAGCTGGAGGGCCACTTCTTACAAAATACTGAAGGCTGGTTTCTATTGGCCCAAGCTTTTTGGAGATGTTTTTGCCCAGGTAAGAGCTTCTGAGAAGTGTCAGAAATTTGCTGAAAGGCAGAAGTTGGCACCTCTGCCAATGATTCCCGTGCACGTAGACGAACCATTCAGGCAACATGGAATTGATTTTATAGGTGAAATACATCCTCTATCAAGTGGTCAACATAAATGGATATTAACTGCCACTGATTATTTCAAAAAATGGGTGGAAGCCATACCTGCGAGGAAACTACAGATACTGTGATAATAAAATTCATGGAGGAAAACATCATATCTAGGTTTGGATGTCCTGCCAGAATAGTGACTGATAATGCCCAGGATTTCAAGTCTGCAAAGTTCGTGAGCTTCTGTTAGCAGTATAACATCATGCTAAGTCACTCTACAACCTATTATCCACAGGGAAACATCTTGGTAGAGTCATCCAATAAAACTCTGGTAAGGGCACTGAAGAAGGCTATAAATGAAAATCAGAAAAATTGGGATTCCCAGTTGAAATTCGCTCCTTGGGCAAATAGAATTACCAGCAAGAGAGCAACTAGGAAATCCCCATATGAATTAGTATATGGGAGGGCAGCAGTATTCCCTATACAATTAGCCCTACCAGTGGCTCAATTAATGCAAGAAATTCAAGAAGAGCCTGATGATATGATCAGGAGAATAAATCAGCTGGTGGAATTGGAAGAAACACACAATCAGGTAAGTCAAAGGTTGACAGAGTATCAGGAGAAGATGAAATACCTTTTTTATCAGCATGCTAAGGACAGGAATCTGAAAATTGGTGATTTAGTACTCAGGTGGGATATTCGAAGAGCTGAAAAAGGAAGACATGGTAAATTTGAACCACTCTGGTTCGGCCCCTTCAAGATTGTGGAGCAGGGAGGTAACAATACTTTCAAGTTGGAAAATTTACAGGGTGACTTGCTTGATGCCCCTATAAATGGTCAGTTTCTTAAACCCTACTTCTAGTTCTAATTCAGGTAGAGATAGCCTGATGTAGTATACTGTATATTAGTATGTTTTCACTCTTGTTTGAAATAATGTGGGTGTCATGATGAATTATGGAAAAGAAAGGTAGAAGTGTTGAAGACCAGAGTTTGCACAGAAGATTATCAAATGGTCTGCGAAGTTCTCGACACGTCGAGGGATGAACATGCCGTCCCCAGGTGGAGCCAATGTTGATCATGCCAGCATCCTATTGAGATTTTGATAAGCAACCTCGCTTAAAATTTTAAAACCCCCTCCTTCTACCTGAGAAATTCGTTTTCTGCCCATCATTACCTTCTCCCAGATTCAAATCTACATAAACAGGCCGAAATCCCACATTGCATTATATTTAAGGCCTAGCACCTTTCGGCCCTAGCCCCTGCACTTTGTTCTCCACATGACTAGAATTCAAAACCGAGTGCCAGTCATCAAGGCGCTTATCACATATATATAGGGCATGTTTATAACCGTCGATCTGTGCAGATCTGACAACATTCGCAAGTCTTCATCATGCCTGTGGCCCACTCTGTTCGTCGCCCGAATCTCCTGTCCGCTGTCTGATAAAACCTACAGATCTACGGTTAGAAACCCATCCGTCCTTGTGGTCCCCACAGCTGCGTTTGTTCCAAACCCACCCAGTTTCTATCGCACCACTTTTGGGCGATAGGCAGTATTTCATTCTCGGGAGCGATTCCATACATCGTTCGCCGCGTGTCTCCGCGTACAGCCCAAAAACCGCCATTCATCGCGCATTATAGCTCGGCAGCAGACATGGTGCGATATGCGCGTGAGCCATCCAATCTACAACGACCCATCCGACGGGGATCGTTCATCAAAGTTGCTCGCAAGTTAACACAGGGAAATAGTGCCCCTGGCCCACCATTTCATCACCCTCCAACACGATTTCAGCCGTCGATCTCCTCCTGAGATCTGATGGTCCAGATCACTTATCTCTCTGCCAGTTGTCTCCATACCTCCACGTCACCCGTTCCACGTGTTTGTCGTATTTTTCCTCTACCTTCATACCTTTCATTCATTTGTCAAATTTCAAATGTTTTTCGCTAAAAATCTACACTAGTCCATCCTCCATCGTTTCACTGCATTTTTCCGTCACCCTGCATTGTTCCACCATTTTTCCATGTTCGCACGACCATTTTCATTGATCCTGCCACGTCCACCATCCCTATGCATGGTTTTCCTAACAAGTTTGCGGGTTTTGCAGGGTTACAGCAGCGGAAAAGTTCCATTGTTTACAGTCTTGATTGCAGTAGCAGAGCACATCCAAGGACTATTTTTCAGAGGCTGTAATTATGGAGAGAGGCCTGGGGAGGTGTATCGACAAGACTTCCATTGAAGAAGCAGGGTTAAAATCTGTCAAACCCCCCAGGGTCATTCAAAGCACACATTGCACAGATGGAGATATTAATGGAGCAACAGAGAAATATCAGTGAAGGATTGAGAATTCAATGTTCAGCATTGAAGATCTTAAACCATAATTCAGAGTTAGAAGGCAGAGGGTACCATTCGCAGAAAAAATACCTTAAGGCTTTCTTTTCAGCACCATTCTCTTTCAGAAAAGGACAGAATGTCTATGAGATTTTACTTCTTTTCCGTGTCCCTGAAGAGATTTCTACCCAGTGCATTTATTTCAGTAAGCAGGTAGCAGAGTACACACAGCATTACAAAGTCATCGAACAGTATGGGCGTGCACGTTTCTGCCATCTTGTTTTAATTAGGAAAATTAAATTTTCATCACCTACTCCCTTTACAAGCTTTCTTTTTTCTCCTATAAAGCTCCTGAAGAACAAATGATTGAGGGTTCCAGATTTTATCAGAAAATTATGCAGTGAAAGGATTTTTGTATACATTTTGTTGAACTCTTGTATGAAGGCTCAGAGCCCATAGGGTCTCAGTGAGGAGGAGTTCCATCTGTTAAAGAGGATTCTGGTCTTCGGTATTTCACAGTTTGTAACTTTCTCTTATGTGTTATTTAATAGATCATTTCATTTTCATCCATCATTCCTGTATCATGTTTCTGGAATGTGAGTGGCTCACTAATTTTTGGTATGGATTTATCCTAGTTGATACCCATGCTTGGATTAGTCAAGTGCTTTAAATATGGCTCAGGCATGATATTCTGTTCCACTATTCATCCAAACCATATTTCTACTATATTATTTGCTTTGGGAGGGTGTTTTTAAAACGCTACTGTCATTTATGGATTCTTAGATTGGTAAGCCCATACTTGGTTGTATTGTGTATCTGGATATCAACTCAATGACTACTAATATTCTCTCAATATTTCATTCACTACATACACCTTCTGATAATTTATTTCTGTGAAGTATTTCTGAATTGGCCCTCTTTACAGTAAGCTATCTCTAAACTATATGTTGCTTTTATATTGGAGTTTTGCATGACGCCTCTCCACTATTCCTTCCCCGTGTCAATTTCTGAAGGTCTCAGTCCCATTCAGATTAATATTCCTTGTTTTACAAGAGATAGCATGAGATCTTTTTATTGATAACTTCCTCTGTTATACCATATGCTCCTTGCTAATATAAGATGTCCTAGGCACTGGTCTATCACAACTCTAGGCTGTCTCTAGGAGCGACAACACTCTTCATATCAGCTCTTTGTTTATACTTTTGGGTGTTTTTCTGTAAGCCCTGCTTGACATCTTCCTACAACTTATGTATCTGTTTTGAAAATTATTCAGCATTTTCACTCTAGTTGTCTCTTGTTTGCTCAAATCTCTAAGTTCATACACCCCTCTTGGATGCATCCCAAAAATAATCTGAAATGGACTCATTCCATTACTCCGATTACGAGTATCATTATAGGCAAATTCAGCTTGAGCAAGTGCTAAGCCCCATTGCTTTGGATTTTTGTAAACCAATCTCCTTAATATGTTTCCCAGGCTCCTGTTCACCACTTTAGCTTGACCATCCATTTGAGGATGATAGGCTGAACTAAAACTTAGGTTTGTACCTAGATTTTACCATAGAGTCCTCTAGAAGTGTCCTATGAACTTTGCATCCCTTTTTAAAAAAATACTCATAGGCAGTCCATGTAATATTATAAATTCATAGAAAAACAAATTAGCAATGTGAGTTTCATCACTGATTTTATTAAAAGAAATAAAATGAGCCATTTTAGAAAACCTATCTACGAAAATATAGATAGCATCATTTCCTCTTTGAGTCTTTGGTAAACGTAAAACAAAATCCATGTTGATAGCATCCCAAGGTCTATTGGTTATTGGAAATGGCTGATATAATCCAGGGTTTTGGCTTCTTCCTTTGGCATGTTGACAAATTCTGCACTTCTCAAAAAAAAAATTGATATCAGTTTGCATTTTTGGCCAATAGTAAAAAGAACTTACTTGAAAAAATGTTTTATCCTGTCCAAAGTGTTTATAAAATCCTCCACTGTGTTTTTCCTTAATCATATTTTTCATCATGGAGCACTTAGATATACAGATTTTATTATTCTTGAACAACAATCCTCCTTGAATCAGGTAGTCCAACCACTGGCTTCTATTACGAATTACTGGATTATTAATAGTTGCATATATTTATTTGAAATCCGTGTCTTCCTTATACATGTCAATCATTTCTTCAAAACCCAAAATGCCAATCTTCAATTCCTGCATAACCAAATTTACTCTACTCAAAGCATCAATAACTATATTTGACTTACCACTTGTATGTTTGATTACAAAGGTAAAATTATGTAAAAAATATACCCACTTAGCATGATTTTGGTTCAACTTTGGCTGATTATTTATGAATTGTAGTGCATGGTTATCTGAATACAACACAAATTCTTTGGGCAACAAATAATGCCTCCATTTCTTTAAAGCCTGCACAATAGCATAGAATTCCTTATCATAGGATGAATAATTTCTGTTGGCCTCATTTAAATTTTCACTGAAATAAGCTATTCGTATCTGCTCTTGACTCAATACAACTCCAATTTCTATCCAACTAGCATTAGTCTCAACTTGGAATATTTTATCAAAATTTGGCAAGGCCAAAACAGGTCTTTCAGTGATCTTCTTTTTCAAAAAATTTAAATTCTTATCTGCTTTTTATGTCCATTTAAATGGTTGTTTTGTATCCTTTATTTTTTCAATGATTGGTGCACATGTTTGACTAAAAAATCTTATAAACTTTATATAAAAACTTTCAAGACCATGAAAACTCCTTACCTCAAATATACTTCTCGGAGTTGGCCAATCTAGTATTATCTAGATCTTTTCTAGGTCCATCTTTAAGCCTTCTTCTGAGACTATAAATCCTAAGTAAATGATCTCCTTCTTCATGAAACTACACTTCTTCATATTTATGAGCGACTTCTCCTTTTGCAAAGTACTTAACACCAGCTTGACATGCTCCAAATTCTCCTCCTTACTCTGACTGAAAATCAGATTGTCATCAGGATAGGCTATCACAAATTTACCTACATACTCTTTCAAGATCCTATTCACTAGTCTCATAAATGTGCTTGGTGCATTAGTAAGCCCAAAAGGCATCACTAACCACTCATACAATCCATTTTTGGTCTTAAATGAAGTCTTCCATTCATCTCCTTCTCTAATCCTTATTTGATGTTATCCACTCTTCAGATCTATTTTAATAAAATACTTTGACCCACTTAAACAATCCATAAAATCATTTATGCGTGGAAATGGAAATCTATACACGATAGTGATCTTGTTTCTGGCTCTGGAATCAATACACATGTGCTACTCACCTCCTTTATTTAGACTAAGTAGGGATGGTACTGCACATGGACTAAGAATTCTTTGATCAATACTTTATCTAACAGCTCATGTACCTGTCTTCCAACTTCTTCATTATCCCAAGTGGTCATTCTATATGTTTCTTTGTTTGGTAAACTTGTGCCATGTATTAAATCTATGTGATGACTGATAATTCTGATTGGTGGAAATTACATGGTAATTCATCAACAACCATATCAACATAATAAACTAATATATTTTTAATTTCCATAGGAAGATTGTCTAAATTAGTAGAAGTTAGGATTACCTTGGGTTTACCCACAACAGAAAAATGCATTTCTTTCTCCTTCTTGACTTCTTGTAGCAATTCCTTTCCACTAATCATCATAAAATTATTACCAGCTGCTCCTTTTTCTGCTTCATCCTTCAAAGGTAGCAATGCGTGCTTCTTTCCATCCTTATCTATAGTGTAGGTATTCCTTTTGCCATCATTAATGGATTTTATGTCAAATTTCCAAGGCCTTCCCAACAATACATGACACATGTCCATTGGAATCACATGACACAATGTGGCATCCTTATATGTACTGATATGTATCTCTACTTTGCACTGTGCTGTCACCAAAATCTGATGTCCCTTCTGTAGCAATGACACTCTGTAGGGATTAAGGTGTACTATATTAATTAGCACCAATTTCTCAACCATCTCCGTGGAAACAAGATTATCAGTGCTTCCACTATTAATCACAACTTTGCATCACTTTTCTTTACACTTGTATACATTCCTGAATAAAATTTTTCTTTGCACGGGCTCATTTGTTTCCTTCTCTGCCTTAAGAAATACTCTTTTGAGCAATAAAGACTCTTCTGCTTCAGGTGGTTCTTCTTTTCCTGTGACCTAAGGATTTTCTTCCTTTGCCTTAGCTACATTCACATTCCACTGATTTTTTGGTTTGTTATGAGGACAGTCCCATGATCCGTGTCCCCATTCTCCACATGTGTAACACCAAATTTCTCTTCCTCGACCTCTACCTCTCGGTGCAAATCTCCCTCTACCAAAGTCTCCTCTTTACGGCGGTCTGCTACTCGAACCTCCTAATTCATTCTGAGAGTGCTGAAATCTTGATCTAAAAGTTCCTCTTCCTCTTGCTAGACTTTTACCTCTATTCCTCTGACTTCGTTTCCTCAACATTTTCTCTTCTACCTTCAAAGCTGCTTGGTAGGCATCCTCAATCATCTTTAGACTCAACAAACTAATTTCATCCTGTATGTCATACCTTAAACCATTGATGTATCTGGCTATTTTTTCCTTATCATCTTCAACATGTCCTACTCTAATGCTTAGTTTTTAAAACTCCTCTGTATACTCCTTGACATTCATTACTTTCTGCCTCAAATTCTGCAATTGTTTGAAAAGATTAAATTGATAGTCCTTTGGCATAAACTTGTTCTTCAGCTTTCTTATCATTTTATCCCATTTCTTGATCTTAGACTTTCCATTTATAACTTTGGATGTCTGTAGTTCATCCCACCAAATAGATGCATGACCCTTCAACTTGGTAGCTGCATACTTTATCTTCTTCTTATTGTTGACCTCTTCCAAGTAAAAATAATTATCCAATGAACTGATCCAATCCATTAGCTCATCCACATTAAGGTTCCCCTCATATGAAGGAATCTCCTTTCTTGGTTTCCCACTAACCTTTTCTAATATCTTGAAAACTTTAGTTGCCTCGTCTTCTACCACTTCTTCTTCCTCAGAAGATTCCTATGCTGTGCTGAAATCTCCTTCATCAGGTGCTCTCCTATGAGTAGTTTCTACTATCTCCATTCTTGTATGAAGGTGTCGAATCTCTTCTAGCAAAACTACATTAGCTTCCGGTCTTCCCTGACCTATGTCGGCTCCTCTCCTGGGTGGCATATTTTCTACAATCTTTGAGAATAGAACCCAATGCCTGCTCTGATACCAAATGATGTAGAAAAGCTACAAATATCAGAATACACACATGGACCTGTGGTTTATGGGGCCACAACAGCGGCAACCAATCACAAATGATTGCACTTCAAAACAAATACAATTTACCTCCCCTCAATTTCACACTTTTCTTAATTTAACAATCTTTGCGATTTCACAATTTCGCACTTTGCACATTTTAATGTTTACCACAATGGGTACTCCCTATTCCATGCGATCTGCGATCACATCACATCGCAAAAAAAAAACTTACCATTGTGATGCCTTAATACTAAACTCTAAAATCTGTTATTTGTGAAATCGCTCCAGGTGCGATTTAATGTCGGTTGTTGGTCTTGTTGGATCAAACATTCAACACTTGTCTTTGCTTGTTCGTTCTGCCAATCAAACCTTCTCTATTGTGTGATGGTCGATTCACAACTTCAAAGCTTGGCTCGCATCAAATAAATTAGCATAAAACTTTTATAGAGAACCCCGCTGTACCCAATGTGATATCCCAAACTTAATAGAGAAATAGAAGAATGAAAATTTAACACAAACAACCGACTTAAAACACGACACACTTGGAATTAAATCAATGCAAATATATAGATTTGAGCCATTTAATGGCTGAATTTTACATTACGTTTACTCTTTGTTCACTCCTCTCTCACTCTTCTCTTGCACCTATTCCACACACTTTTTCACACCTATTCATGATTATATATATATATATATATATATATCTGAAGTAGTTCGCTTTTTATTTTATTAGCTTTCTGTTGAACCACTCAAACAAACAATTTCTATCCTATCTAAATGATCTAACCTACTTGGCTTAATTTTTTCGCAAGGAGAACCAATTTCTATTTTATTCCTACTTAAGTTAGGAAAAAAAGATAAATTCTCACAATTAAAACTAAATAAAATATTAATAATCAATGTTTCTCCACCTCTTTTTAGCCACAACATGTGAACACACAATCACATTTCTGGCTAAATTCGGATGCTCTTGCATCACATTTTAACCATTGTTCCTTGTAGCGATAGTCAATCAAGATTATTGGGGGGGGGGGGGATCCATAGGCCCTCGTAGTCTCTTATTTCCTTTTAGTTAATTTTGAACATGAACAAAGTTAATTTTTTTTGGAATTCGTGGTTAAATTGGGCACCTTACATGATGAATTATTAGCATAATTGATGGCTCTGGGGTTTCACTCTTTGTTGTCATAAATTTTCTAGCATGTATAAGCTCATATTGTGGATGGCCAATAGTTAAATTTCGCAACAAAAATACTTCATATTTGGAATAGTTGCAAGCAATAACATTCCCTTCATAAGCATTGGTTCATATTTCACTAAATATATTGGCATTTTTCATTGGTTCTGATAACATGTTTATGCTCTCATTTGTCTTGCAGGTTGTTATCATGGCAGAGTCAAATTATATCAGAAGGGAAAATTTGTACAGACACTAAGAAACATAGAAGAGGGTATGCCTACAATGTGCTTTTCCACTCCCAATACTATGCTATTGAATCCAATTCTTGAAACTCCTTTCAAGCAAATGGATTTTCTTGCATGTCCATGGAGAAATTCCTCAATCAAGGTCATGTAGGACCTATCACAAAATTCACAAGAAAAGAACCACTTAATGATATTGAAGCAATTCTCCATTACTGCACCTTCCTCCAACCATTAACATGCTACAATTGAAAAGTGCATATCACCAATGTAAGTTGATTTTCGTTGCAAAAATATGTTGAATATATTCACCATGATTATTGGCAATATCTTGTACATGCACAAACCCATGGTATATAATAGGTAGTGCAAATCCATTTTTTAGCACAAGAGGCATCAAGTTCCTGAGCATGCTAATCTGAATGTTTTAGTATCCAATTGGGTTGGTTAAATATTTTACTACAAGTAATTATATAATAGAGAAATCCATCTCTATTGTAGGTGTTATGGATAATTTCAACTGTCTTCATTCATAGTGTGCAATAAAACCCCTAAACATCCTTCAATGTAAAAGGTAAGGTGTTCTCTTAGAAACATTTGGACCATACTTCAACTTGTTGTGTGTTAGATGCCGGAAGAAAATTTGTTTTTGATACTGTCCACTCTGTTGATTCCTTAGATATGTTTGTAGTTATGTATTAACAACTTTGTAACTCTATCCTTGCTAGCAACAATAGGTTTGAAATATCTGGACCATACTTCACATTGTTGTGTGTTAGATGCTGGAAGAAATTTTTTTTTTGATATTTTCCACTCTTTCGATTACTTATATAGGTTTATAATTATGTATTAACAACTTTATAACACTATATTTGCTAGCAAAAATAGGTTTGAAAAAATTTCAAAGGGATGCAACCTCATGCTACTTTTATGTTTTGAAGGTAGGCTAAGAACACTATATATAGTAGTGACCTCATTAAAGGCAGAGTGCCCTTTGATAGCTTCTATGAAGATGAAATATATCTATTGAATCTCCCATGGAATGTGATGTAGAGTATGTTCCCCTTCCTCTTATCATTAATTAGGGTAGTGGGGATAAATAGAAAATATGACTAGAGATAAATAAATTTGATCTATAGCCTATGTATATTTTGAAGTTAAGGTCTTCTGTTTGGGTATCTATGCATGAGAAATTTCTCATGCTTCTGCATGTTTTGAGCTATATGCATGTGATTTTCTTCTTTAATTGATGAATATCTAATTATATTATGTTATTACTTAGTTCTAGTCTTATCCTTACAACTACATGCATGTGACTTCATCTCCTTTACTTGGACATGCTGCAACACTTAGTCGTCTATGTTCGATAGTCTTATATGGTTTGAGAAAAGATAATTTGTTGTACCATTTCAGTATCAGAGCATACTTTCACTGGTGTGGTAAGATACTATCCACTTTCAGATCTAGATGGTTCAAAGTTTTGTATATGAAAATTTCTAGTCTACAAGTCTTTTGTACATTTCGATTGTCAGATACTTATTTCTCCTACCAGTTGTTTGCTGAGAAATCACTTGGAAATTTTATGTAATATCCCTCAAGTGACGAGTGATTCAAAGATATTTTCTAATTTTGGGTTTTGGACATTGCTTGTGATTATGGCTCTTCACTGTAGAGGCTTGGTGAGGAAAATTGATGATGCTTCTAATAGAGCCTAGTTTAAAAGATGGCATCCCCCAAGAAATATAGATGATTAAATTAAAACTAAGATCTTCTCAATTATGGAGATCATTCTAAAACAGAGTGTTTCTCAATTCTGCAGTTTGATGCATAATAAAAATGACAAAGTAGTACAGAAATAATTCACATTAGAACAATTGGATAAAATTTATTAATGCACTTTTTGTTAGCAAGAATTAAAGAAGGTGAGGTTTAGAAAACCATATATAGAGAAGAGGTTTCGTGAATCTTGAAACATTAAAAAAATTCCCTTAAAATTGAAAATTTAACTTGGATATAATTGGTTTTTTGAAGCTAGCTACAAGCATGTTTTGTTAAATATCGGTCCTAGGCTAATTGTTGGTGAATGCAGATATAACGTGATCATTGAAGAGGTTTCATCACCTATTTGAGGCCCAAGCACTATCATTTGGCCTTTTTATTTTACATACTACCCTTTTGAGTAAGGTCGTAAGGTATTGTGGCCTTCTTCCTCTCTCATCGTAAGCTACACCATACTGTAGATTATACACCACATTCGAAGCATTTCACTCCTAAAATTAATAACAGAGATAATACATGATAGAAATCCTTAAAACACTAAGGAATCAAAACATAATAGTCAAAAGTTTTAGCTTTCTTTCCTTGCTATCTGGGTTACAAATCTAGTTTGTTGGAGGACTGATCCTATTACTAATGTTGACCGCTCTTAAACTTGCAGAGGTATGATCCAATACAACAGTGACATCTCAGTAACATGACTATATTTTCATAGTTTACATACTAGATTTCAAGTTGTTATTTTATTTTTTTTATTTTCTTTAGAACTTGAAATTTCAAAATTGTCTCATCCATATTTTTACTGTTAGCTTTATATTCTCATGAGATTATTTACTATTGCTCTAGTTACCCACTAAAGGTCATTTGATAAGTTTTGAAGCACAGTTAATGTAAGAAATCTCATTGAATAAGCCTAGGGGAGTTAGCTTGTTAAAATTTTGGTGCTAAATACTTTAGAACATAAGATGTTTGTTGCTACCCCAAAGGTTTGATCACTGCTTATTGGAAATAATTGGAATATAAAATAATTGCATATATTTTTTACAATTGAGTTGTTTTGAAAATTGGTGAAATATCTTAAGGAAAGTTCTAACTTTGTTGTTCCTTGTGACTTCTTTAGAATCTAATTTTTTTGCATTAACAACCTCATTCCCTAAAGCATTAGTAAATTCTTGACAAGATAAGTGTTCATTGAAGGAACAACAACCCAAGACTCGAATGTTACCAATCCAAATGGAGATGCCTTACACCTGTGGCGAGGGTTGGTTTGTCTACAGTTGTCAGGCAGATTTACTTGTGTAGATTTTCATGAGAGAGATTATTGAAACATCTGCTTCCCTCTATATGGTTTTATTAGTTGGATACAACTCGAATAATAATTGAAAAATATGCAAGCATATCTAAAGCTGTAAACTTGGATAGTCTTGTATTTAAATTGCATGAATTGTTTCAAAATGCCTACATAATTCAACTACCATGTTGCATTGTGTGCTATGTAGAGGGTTACCCTTTAGTGCCTTTTCATCATTTATATGTACAATATCTCATTGGGACAGTTATAGCTTTTATTATTTTTCATATTTTTCCATTATATACTTGTGACAACTATACCCAGTCTCTTAATACCATTCAAGATATGCAATTATTTTATCCTCCGACGTGCAATTCAAGATATACAAGTCTAAGGAACGTGTGGTGGAGTCCATGCCCAAGGAGCTTTACACTCTCTTTAACCCCCCTAGCCTATAAAGTAATGTTCCTGATAGCTGAGCAACAACACTACACTCAGTCTAGAGCTTTGGATTGAAGACATAGTGGTCTTAGTTTGCAAGTTTACCCTTTTGAAAATGAGGGCATTTTGCGATGTTTCCATGGTGTTTCGGTTGTTTTTTTCTATTCTAGGTAGGGCATGGTAATGAAACTTATACTATAAAGAGATATCAACACTCCAAGCACCCAAAGCCCAAGTTCCATGGAGCTTCCCATAAATATGGAGCTTCTCTCTCCAAAGCCATACTTTTCTCTGAAGGCAAGTGCTTAGGAAAGCTCCCTAGCAGCCAACGTATGACTTGAAGAAGAGCCTTTTCTCTGTCAGATGGGTTTTATTAACATGTATGTAGTCATTCATTTCATGTGTTATACTACTATTGCCATTTTTTCTTCACATTATTTACAACTTTCACTGTAGGCCATGGTATATAGATGCATACATGCTTAAGTTTTAATAAGTTCTTTGGTTTATCGAATTTTCTTCATGCTAGTTAAAAGAAGAAAGTATTCTATCTCCATCCCATAAATCTTTAGGGAAAATATCACATTCCATTCTATTTATTTTCAGTAATGCTTTTGTTGTGTTCTATCCTTAATATTTGCAATGTGGATAGGTGTCTATATTCTACTTTGCCTTAGAAATAGGACTATATATAACTATAACTTATTTTTAGTGAGGTACCATAGAGATTCAAAAACTCAAGCTGGGTGTTAATATACAGTTGGTTTTGTTTCAGTTCTCGTTACTGTAAAGTTTTTTTTTTTCATGCATTAGACTGTGAAATATAACATTCAGAAGAGATATCTTGCTTGTAATTTCTTTGACTTCTTGTAGTGTTATTAACAAGTAAATTCTTGTGAACATCATGAAATTTTCCATGGATAATCAGAATAATTTTGTTATTGTTGTGCCGAGAAGAGCATTCTACTTGAGGCATCAAGTTCCAGATCTCGAGTTTTCCCATTCTATTGCTCATACTCTGAATATGAGGACGAAATACTCTCGGGAGCAGCTTAGCTGCATAAGGCAACATGCAACCCAACACGCAACTCCAGGAGGGCTTCTTTACACAATGCCTGATAGAAATTTTAAATATGTTACAAGATATACTAGTCAATCCTTCGAATTTTTTTTTCCCATTCGTTTGTTGTCGTTGGTATTCCGACGATACTTTCCACTTAAAACTGTCCGAATAGCGACAAAAAAATTTTCAACTTCAGAAGAGTGACGGAAATTTGTAAATGTCAGAAGAGCGATGACCATTTTTAAACGTTGGAAGAGCGACGTCAATTTGTCAATGTTGGAAGAGGGATGGAAATTTTTAAAACATCGGAAGAGCAACGACCATTTGTAACTATAATTTTTCAATGTCGAAAGAGTGACGGAAATTTGTAAACGTCAGAACAACGACGAACATTTGTAAATGTTGGAAGAAAGACGAAAATTTGTAAACATGGGAAAAACAATGACCATTTTTAAATGTCGGAAGAAAGACGATAGTTTGTAAACTTTGAAATTACAACACTAGAAAAGAATCGTCAGAATTAGTGTCGCTCTATTGACAATTATTAGAAGTGTCGGAATTGCGACGGGATAGGAAACGATGCTTTGCCCCACCTCAAAGTGTCGCTCTTGGGACGCCTATGTGTCGCAAGAGCGATATTTTGGTCATTGGAAAATTGGGCAAAATGTGTTAGTGATGAATTTGACTTGATCATGAAAGATATTAGGCTAGGTATGTAGATTAGAGTTTTTATTTGATTTTGAAGGTTTGTGCTAGATGGTGAATTAGGTCTAGGAAAAACTAGGTCAGGGTTGTAGAAATTATATGCCCTAAGCATGCATATGTCCAAGATACACCTGATCTCACACTATTTAACTTTATACAAGATACTGAATCTATTCCAATTGTTAATATTTCACGGAAAAATTAATTGCACACACATGTGAAGCATAAACAGAAATAATCAATCGCACATAACATAGTTTTTAACTGGGAAAGCCTGTATATTATGTAACATGGAGATCATATGACAATCTCATACAAGCATACAAATATTATCACAAGCCCTCAGTACAGTACAATCGTCATACACTAATCAAGACCAATCTTGCAAATCCATGCATCGATCTTTTCCTCATGCTAGCCTACCTCCACTGTGCAATATCTGCTGAAGAATAGCTCTGAATGAATTCGAATTACCCCATCCTTGACTATGCAATCCTAATTGGCATCCCCACTGAGTGTGTGATGCAATCAATGCATCACTATAGTCACAAAAGATAGTCTATCTTGCCCTTTCACCTATCTCTCCACTGGTCTCCACTGAAACTGGCATGCACTATAGTTAACTACTGTATTGTTCAGTTGATTAATGAGTTATTATTTGTGAATTAATTAAATAATTAATTTACTCCACTCTCACTAGTGTATCAATCAGTTAGACTAGATACAACTAGCTCAACTGAGTCTAAAGGAGTTAAACTGAATACAACTCCATAACTACTTATTCCAACTGTGTCATAACTCTGCCACTTGAGTTCTAACTGAGTCCTCCATGCATTAGCTCCAATTAACCCTCAGGAATAGCGTAATCCCTTCTGCTAGCTGATGTGCCACATCTGTGCACTGAACTGAAGTGCTCCAAGAGAATAAGTAGCTGTTTAGAGTCTGATTATTATTAAGAGCTAATAATAATCAACATGCATATATTTTTAGATTGACGATCTATAAATAGACTTTTCCCAATCTTCTAAGAATATAATTTCATCTATTTTTCCAACTTGACCAACCATCCACAAATAGCATCTTGCAACTTCTGAAATATGATCACCATGTCTAAAAATAGACTTACACCTAAAAATAGCCTATGTGGGCCCAACCTAGTTTAGGTGATTATTTTCCAACTATGATCAAGGATGATGTTTCAGGATGCCTCCTTCACCATTTCTTGTTGCAAAATTCAACACTCCCTCTCAACAAGAAAGGACTGTCTTTGCATGCGACATGCAACTCCATGCATTCGCCCTGCAACTCTTGCTGCAACACTTCCGAAACTGAAAGGCTCTAAACAAATCAATCAGTCTAATGCATCTATCATCAAAGTCTTTGAATTATTCTTAGCTACTGCACATGTCTTTAGGAACCATTGCGCTGTTGAACTCTACACCCATGCACTCTGCAATTGATGTCAACTTTGAACTGTGCTCCAGTATCCGACACTGTCACTTTGATCTCACTGCATCAATCCAACTGATCATGCTACTGCTACTCTATGGGCACCTCTTAGCCAGGTTCAATTCTTGAGATCCACACCATCTCAATGAATCCTGCCCAGAAATTTCTTCTTGGATTATCCATGCATGTCGCCCCACCTCTTACATGGTGGTATAGCTGCATTCACTCCCTCTACCCATCTGGTACAAAATTTCTCTACATGATTGGTTGCTCCCACTCCATGATCCTCATCTTGTGGCTACTCCACAACTCGAGGTTCACTCTTACCTGCATGCAAATCCTGCTCCCTCTCAAGCTTCAATTGCATGGCTTTCTCACACTTCCCAATAGTAGGAAGCTCCATAGAAATCCAATCTACTTCATGTCTGTAAAGATTCTTAGCTCGAATCCCAACCTTCTTGACTTGTCTTGTTACTTTGTATTGAAGGAAAAAATTTCCTTCACTAAAGACAACATCATAGCCTTTATCCTCTAATATTGCGACTGAGATTAAATTCTTCTTTAAACCTAGAACATGCACAACATCTTGTAAAAGAATGAGTTTACCTGACTCCCTCTAAAAGGTAATGGTACCAATGACGGTCACATTGCATCATCCATTTCACCCAACTCAACATGCAACTGGAGATATTTCTCCACCAAGTCACTGAAAAGGTTCACATCTCCCGTCATGTGAAAGGAAGCACCACTATCAAAGTACCACCTCGATCCCAATGCACTAGACACCATGCATGCGATCAATGAGAAGTCAAGCTCAAATTGCGAGGCGGGAGCCTCACCAGCTGCAGCTCCAGCAGACATTTTGTTCTTCTTCTTATGTGGATAATTAGTGGCGAAATGCCCATGTTTGTGACAGTGAAAACACTTCACTTTGGACATGTCACACTCTTTTCCATCTTCACTGGCCTTAGATATAGAATGGAATTTATTCCCCTTCTTCTTCTTTTCCTTGGCAACTAAAGTGAAATCCTCTTCATCATCATTCTTCGATGAAGATCCATCCCTGCTACCCCACCTTATCTCCTCCTGCACAAGATCCGACCAAAGTCGCTCCCATCCCAGCAGTTTTTCCCATCCATTGACAGAGTCTTCGTAGCTATGCCAACTCTTCAGAAGCCCAAGGAGAGCCAAGATCACCAATTCTTCTTCATCAACACTGACTCCTACACTCCCAATCTCATCCTTGCATTGGAAAAACTTTGTCAAGTATACTGGAATAGTGTCATTCTTCTCCATTTTTATTTTTCTGAGCTTGTCTTTAAGCGCCAATTTCCTCTGGTCACTTCTGCTTTGGAAAAAGTATGTCAAAGACTTCCACATTAAGAACGGAGTGGATTTCCCATGAAGGCTGGACAAAATTTGGTCCTTCACACCTTCCAACAACATCCTCCTCGTCTTTGCAGTCTTCTTTTGCCATGCATCAATTAATGCAACATCGCTAGATCCCAACTTAGGAACATCACTATCGATGAAATATTTCAGCCCATTATCCTCCAATACTTCCTCCATCCTGTCCTTCTAGGCTATGTAATTCAAGCTCCCATCAAGGGTATACTCCAATCTCAACCCGTTGAAAGATGTTTCAATGTATACTCGATTTCTACACCAAGAATCTTCTGTAGCAAATTCGAATTTTCCATCAGCACAAACTCACTTCACAATTGCAATCTTCAATCAACAATGCTCTGATACCATGTAGAAATTATATGCACTAAGCATGCATATGTCCAAGATCCACCTGATCTCACACTATTTAAATTTATGCAAGATACTAAATCTATTCCAATTGTTAATCTTTTGCGGAAAAATTAATTGCACACACATGTGAAGCATAAACAAAAATAATCAATCGCACATAACACAATTTTTAACCGGGAAAGCCTATATATTATGTAACATGGAGATCATATGAAAATATCATACAAGCATACAAATATTATCACAAGCCCTCATTACATTACAATCGTCATACACTAATCAGGACCAATCTTGCAAATCCATGCACCGATCTTTTCCTCTTGCTAGCCTGCCTCCACTATGCAATATCTACTGAAGAATAGCTCTGAATGAATTTGAATTACCCCATCCTTGAATGTGAAATCCTCATTGGCATCTCCATTGATTGTGTGATGCAATCAATGCATCACTATAGTCACAACAGATAGTCTATCTTGCCCTTTCACCTATCTCTCCACTGGTCACCACTGAAACTACCATGCACTATAGTTAACTACTGTATTGTTTAGTTGATTAATGATTTATTATTTGTGAATTAATTAACTAATTAATTCACTCCACTCTCACTAGTGTATCAATCAGTTAGACTAGATACAAGTAGCTCAACTGAGTCTAACTGAGTTAAACTGAATACAACTCCATAACTACTTCTTCCAACTATGTCATAACTCCGCCACTTGAGTTATAACAGAGTCCTCCATGCATTAGCTCCAATAAAACCTTAGGAATAGCGTAATTCCTTCTGTCAGCTGATGTGCCACATCTGTGCACTGAACTGAAGTGCTCCAAGAGAATAAGTTGTTGTTTAGAGTCTGATTATTATTAAGATATAATAATAATCGACATGCATCTATTTTTAGATTGACGATCTATAAATAGGCTTCGCCCAATCTTCTAAAAATAGAATTTCATCTATTTTTCCAACTTCACCAACCATCCACAAATAACATCTTGCAACTTCTAAAATATGATCACCATGTCTAAAAATAGACTTACACCTGAAAATAGCATGTGTGGGCCCCACCTAGTTTAGGTGATTATTTTCCAACTAGGATCAAGGATGATGTTTCAGGATGCCTCCTTCACTGTTTCTTGCAAAATTCAACAAGGGTTCTGAAAATAAGATTTGCAGAGATGTAATGGGGCAAGGTAGGAACACACTTTAGCACTTTAAAGGTATATTTCTGAATATGGTATATTTATAGGGTTTCAAAATAAGCATGAATAACATGAATTCATTTATATCAGAAGAAGAAAATGATCATAAATGTGAGAGCTTCTCCAAAACAAAGCATTGAATTAATGAATTCTACTTATCAAACTTAGAAATAAATCACATAAGACATGGAAATGAATATGGAAGGTACAATACATTCAAACATATGATTCAAGAAGAAGAAACACTGCTAAATCACATACCACATGAATCCCACCACAATAACTGCAAATTTTGTCTATTAATTTCCTGCCAAAATCACAAAATATATTAGTGTTCCAAGCTAAATTCCACAACATCCAGACCTTGAAAATTATTAAAATGGGCCTCATATAGCCACTGAGGTTGAAATCCTCCCTTGGAGATCAAATTTCCAACAAGAAACTCAAATACATGCATCTATCCAAAGTATGCTACAGACTAGGGAGGTTACTTAACAAATTCGTCCTTTATCTAACCATCAAGAGACATATCCTCAAAGAAATAAATGGAGAATAAGACATGTATTCAACTCCATTTTTACCATTTACATTTAAATTTTGACTTTTACATTCATCTATTTCACCTTTTGACTTTTACAAAATTCAAATTAGAAATTGGAGAAAACTACACAGTGAAATTTAATTAAAATCTCTGAAAT
Source organism: Pinus albicaulis (assembly GCA_034641835.2). NCBI lineage: Eukaryota > Viridiplantae > Streptophyta > Pinopsida > Pinales > Pinaceae > Pinus > Pinus albicaulis. The sequence goes on along the minus strand of CM076582.1, from coordinate 176,466,759 downwards.
TGTAGAAGAGTAGTGCCATCTTGGGGGCCTTTTTAGGCACCTTCCCGAAGTTAAAATTTAAATATGAAAGAATGGTAAACTAGCCCTGTCTGTCTAGTTTCCAGAACATCTTGAATTTTTGAAAATGACCCATGATAAGGCCTTCTAAACATCATTCTCCCAAGGTGTCTCCAGAAGAATAGCGACAGTAAAAAAGAGGGGCAGAATGCTGATTTTTTACGCCTTTTTCTCATTTTTCTCAAAATTTGAACCTTGAATCAAATTTCGAGAAAATGGGTTTTAAGAGGAGGCCACCAAATTTCTAGAAATATCAACCATTTTTCATTTTTATCTTTGAGGAAAAAGTGCAGCACTAAGGCATTGCGCTTCTGGACCTAGTGAAATTTTAGAAATTTTCAAATTTGCACCAAATTTCACCAAAAAAAAAAATTGCTCCAAATCTTCCCAAAATTGGCCCAGAAGTTCCAAATGAGGTATGTTATGCTATTATGGAGGCATCAAAAATAATATCTAAGTTATCCTTCTCATTTTGGCTGATTAGCATTTCCTTGAGCTTGTCTTGCAATTGCTTGACCTTGACATTTCAAATTTTGTTCCTTGTGTGATAATGATTATCCATGTGCCTCAACATATGATTGTCCCTGTTGGCCTTGTCAAGGAGCTTCTCCAGATGAGTTTTCACCCTATCAAGCCAAAACTCCCTATTCTCATTGATTTCTTTGGCCATTATTTCTTCAAAAGTAAACTCTTCATGTGGTGGATTTTGCTTTTTTTCCTTCTGCAATGTTCTTTTGAGACCCATGGTCCTTGGCCTCTTCCTCTTCACCTATTGTTCATGATCATCATGTTCATCATGCTCAGCCACTGATTTTCCTTTCTCATCATGTTTTCTTGCCTCAAACTTCCTTTTCACTAAAACCAACTATTTTTCCTTCAACTGCTGGTTTTCTTGCCCTAGAAATGAAATTACAAAGTTTTCCCTTGCCAATTTTTCTTGGAGTTATTTGATCTAAGAATCCTTGTATTTGAGTACCCCCTTTAGGTTCTCATTCTCATCAGTAGCTTCTAATTCTACTAGGTAAAAATCATGTTCTTCCTCGTGCATGGATGTGTCATGCTTCACTAATGGTGATCCTTGTTCTGGTGAAGTACGCTTGGCCCCTTCCTCAATTTGATGAGACAACATAAGCCTCCTACCTCTCTGATAGGTTTGAGTAACCTCAGGCCTAGGCCTCTTTGAAATTTCATTAAGTTTGATTGATGACCCTACCTCAATAGGTGATGCTGACATGGTAGGTGATATGTTTTATTGCTGAGTTGGTGTAGTGGTTGTGTGCATTTACAAGGCTGCCTCAATGAAGGTATCCGATGTCATGTTCTTCTCTGCCAACTGATGGAGAACTATGAACTTCACCAAGCTATGGTGAAAGAGGCTAGGGTAATGTTCTGTGTTTTTGACTTTCACCTTTTCAGACATCTTGATCACACTTCTATACAAGAAATTTCATAAATTGATAGACTTCATAGCTGTGAAGTGCATGAGAAGTCTAATGTGATATTGGTACAATATGGAAAACCTTCCCTCACATGTGAAAATTTTCATTACAACCTTAATCAATGGTGCATACCTCTCCAACAAGTATTTGAATGTAAAAATATGTGTATGAGCCTCTTTGTACTGTGATTTTATGTAGGTTTTGTACTGGTCAAGGTCTAGGTTCATGCCTTTGAACCAATATTCACCATGATTTGGTATTCTTGTAGCAAGAGAGATAGCATCTATTAAAAATGTGAAATCAATCCCTGCAATGGTGGCCTTTTCTCCCTTCAAATTGGCAGCAAACGAATATGTAAGATGCTCATGGAAGCCTACCTCCTCCATTATTTGATAAAATCCTAGGTAGTTGACATATTCAAAGAAATTTCTAATAAATGGTGAGGAAGTGATTTCATTGCCATTTGAGGGCTCATACATCAATATATTCGCCCCTTAAATATGGTGTTTCCTTTTCTCCGATGGTGAAGAATCTTCTTCCCTGATGAAATCTAGATTATAGACAAGAAAAAACAGTGAAGTTTTGTGCTATGAAGGAATGAGGTGGTATGATGGACTTGGAAGTTGCTTAAATTTTTAAGTAAATTTAGGGTGATAGGGAATGAGTTTAGTGAATTGGGGAAGCAGGAAATTTTGGAAATGATTGAGGGGAAGGCGTTGAAAAAACCTAAACACAGTCCTACCCTATAAAGACATAGGGTAGATTTAGTGTTTGTAGGGAAATGATAGAAAATGAAGGGAAATGGCTTTGTGATTGATGGAGCTAATGTATAAAATTTAAATAGAGATGTATGAACCAAGAAATTAGAGTTTAAAGAATAAATTTATCTTTTGGAGACCAACACTGTGAAATTCATGCAAACCCTAGGAGACTAAGTTTGTGATCAATTTATTGGCATGAAAAGAAAAGGAGGGCATGAACATGTGTAAAATTACTTGTTATAAAGCTTGGAGAGTAAAAAATCTAAAGTGGAGCTCTGGAAAAATGAATTTGGTGGTGAAATGGAAAGTTTGGGCTACTCTGCCCCATGTGTAGCGCAAGCCACCTGTGCGCAATGCCTATGCGCAACACAGTCTTCCTACGCACAGCGCCTTCCTCCAGAAGTGAAACGCCGGCGAATTTTTCCCAATTTGAGCTAAAAAACCCGTGTTTTCTTACCAAATTAAGGATGAGCTCAATGATGAGAGGAAATAAGAGTGAAAATGAAATGAGCTTGTGTCTTTTTGGGCCTTTTATAAACATGGAATGACTCCCTTTGAGTGATGATGGGCCCCACATGTATTTTTCAAGCATGACTTTAATTCTTTTGAACTTTGTAACCTTTGGAATTTATAACCTTAAAAATTTGTAGCTTATTTGGAACATTGAATCTATAATATTCCTAAAATTTAGCTTTTAGCTAAATGGAATATTATATATTATTTTGTCACTAGGTAGGTGAATAAGTGGGTAGGGAGGCCCATAAATATCCTTAGAAACAATAAAAACACTTCAAGTGTGAAAGGAGACCTTCCAAGCATCAAAATAAAGCACCTTTGAGTATGAAAAAGGGTTAGATCATATTGAATAGGTCAACTTTGACTAAATCAACAACGTTGTTATGGAGGAGTGGACATTAAATGAGGAATAATGCAGTTTTGGAGGGAGATTGTTTTCATGGAGGAAATGACCTAATTGAGTGGGGCCAAGAGTAAGGAAGCTCATAACTTATATAAGGAAGAGGATGGCAGCCATATGGGGATATGTTTTGGGATTATTATTTTGTATGTGGTTTGTTTAGACTTCTTGCATTCTTCAGCTGTTTAGTTGAGATTGTTGAGTTGTTTAGCACCAGGTGTTCCCGAGGAGGAATCCCACCTCTTTCTTTGAGAGGCCTCTTGGAGGAGTACTGCACTTCATTTCCACATTCAGGCTTAAGGCCAACCTACAACTTTCTTCATCATCACAATTTCTGCAGGATATTGTGCTGTGTTGTAGGGTGCAGTAGTGGAGAGTCATATTGGGTGTCTTTAGAGCTAGTTTTGCAGTGGAGGAAGGTTTCCATCCATTGGAAGGCCTGCAAATAAGCCCCTTGAGCTTTATTGACACATTTAGTAGCAGGATAAAGATTATTTATCCCCTATAGCATAGTTTCAGTCCATATTTGCGTTATTTTGGGGAGGAGTTGCAGGGGTAGTTGCAGTGGTTGTTTTGGGAGGTGATTTCTTCAGTGGAGGATCCATTCTTTCATCCGGAGGATATATTGGAGAATAGTTGTAGGTTTCTACATCAGATTCATCCATATATTCTCATTTATTTTGTTGCAGCATATCTTCAACCCTAGGACTCCATCTTACATTGGCACATTGTGTGCATTTTCCGGAAACCCTCTTGGGTTGTCTTGGGAAGTTGATCTAGTGCCTAGATCTATATGTCTAGACTCTATCGGGGCCTATGTCAGTATTTTTATATCATTGTATCATCTCCAACTATATTCATGCTTAATATGACTGCGTTGTAGTTTCTCTCTGGCATTTTGTATTGTAACAACAACTCATATTTGGGAGTGATTGCTTATGGGAGGCTTGTTTCCTCATTATATATGATTTATGCCTCACTATTTTGTATTGATTTGCTGCTCTAATACATAATGTTATGAATCCATATTGGTTTCATGGTTTCATGTGTTAAATATTTTCTATTTCTTTCATTTTATGAGCTATATTGCTGCTTTCCCTATTTGGGAATAGTACAGTGGTATCAGAGCATAATCTTGGCTCAGCCTGTGCATTCAGCCAATATGTCAGCATAAGGAGAATCTTCTTACAAGAAGAGGATATGTACATAAGAAACAAAGAAAATACTCCATTATTTGGAGGAAGGGAGGAAGAGGGCCTCTCAAAGCTTCTTTTTCAAACTATGCAGAGCATTCATGAAGATATCAAGAAGATGAGAAGGGAGATGTGTAAAAATATACAAAGGGGTTTGAATATGAATCAAACCATAGATTTTCACAAGATAGGTGTGAGAATTCAGCCACACAATCTGATCCATAGCGTAGTATCATGCCCATATTTACTGCAAGAAAGACAAAGGAAGAAGATGCACCAAAGGAGGAGACTTTGAGTGACTATCTTCAAGAGTATGAATCTCAATCTTGGAGATTCAAGAAGCACTTGAACTTCCAAGAGTTTTTCTAACTCAAGGAGGAGAGAAGACCCATCAATCACAACGGAAGCAGAAGAGGTAGATTCCTTCTACCAAATTTTGATGGGTCCTCCAAATGCACAGCTAAGGATTGGATAGATCAGCTAGACTCATATTTGCATCTACATCAAGTTTAAAAAAAGGAAGCCCTTAGGATAGCAGCACTGCATCTTGAAGGTAAGGCTAGTACTTGGTGGTTCTATGAATCTTCCTCATTTAATCATGCAAATATAGCTACTTATGCAGGATTCAATCAGAGATTAGTGAAGAGATTTTATGTAAAACAATCTGAAACATATTTGATTGGGCTATAAAAACATAAACATTCAAAACCTTTGCATGAGTTGGAAAGATCCATTGCACCAACTCCACTTCATATTTCTATTGAGGGGGATAAAAACTTGTATGATACCTTGCCAAGGGTAAGATCCCCATTGCAAGAAGAGATTTCTTCTCAAAGGGAAGACATGAAGATTCCTCCTTCAAGGGAAGACCAAGATATAGGGTCTCACATTGTTGATGAGGAAATCTTAACTATTAATGAAGAGGAAGAGCAGAAAAAAAGTAACGACACTGTCACTTCAGGAGGAGAACCATCACCACATGGGGATAGGCATGAAGCTATTGCTTCAAATCGAGGAGCTTTTGCATCTTTGCAAAAGGTTCCCAAGGAGCATCATGCGACAGTAGTGATGGGCAGTAACACCTTGACCAAAGGAGGAGAAGAAAGGGTGGATTAACACCAAATGATGGGGATAATGCACCCTTGTTTATTTCAAGGGGTTTATAAACAGAAGAAGGAGGTTGATTTATGTAGTGAAGGGAGGGACAAATCAGTCCACTCACCTATATAGTCTACTTCATATTTTGATGTCTCTTTACATGGAGGCATTCCACCAGGGAGACCCCCTGATTGGAAGATGAATAAAGAGTTATCTCAACATGGTGCAACATTGATATATTTGGCTAGGGGATAAACCTTGGGAGGAGATAGCACAGCGCAGAGAACCTTTGATGGGTTAAAAGGAAAGGTGAAAATTTTTCTGATTTGGACATTTCCATCTCCCACTTAGCTATTTGCGCTGAAATATGGTGATTCAGAAATCTATGGTGACATGAGCATGGTGTCAAAGGGATACTCCATAGCCTTGGAGCAACAAATGATACCTCCAAACATGAGGAAGATTTCTGAATATGACAAGAGGTTATTAACACTCTTGCATGCATTGGAAAAACTATGGAAGTTTTGGATGGGAAAAGCCTTCCAAGAGGAGGTTGACCTCCATGTAATTTAATCTTGTATTGGGCAAGATCAGTTGCAAGGGAGGAAAAAAAAGTGGGATAACAATACTCCAACATGTGGCTTTGGAATTGAGCATGTCAAAAAGGAGAGCTATGATATGACAGGAGCTTCATTTCAGATTTCTATAGTGCTGTCATTATTGGGGAGCCTAGATCCATATTGGGAGTCCCAACTATTGGTGGAATATTCCAAGGACCTCTTCACATGTAAGGTTCTTGATGGGCAAGTGATATATGGGAGGTATAGTCTGGTTTATGGTGTCATTTATTTCCATGATCATATCTACTTGACTAGAGACTCAAGGCTTAAAGATAAACTACTGCATGCAGCCTATGAGATCTTGCTCTCCAATCCCAATGGTTTCATTAGAGCATACCATACTATTTTGGAGGGATTCATGTTGGAAGACTTCAAAGAGGAGATGCACTATCATATGAGAAAGTGCCTAGATTGTTTGGAGGGTGAGGAGAAACATAACTTTTGGGAAAGTTATCATCACCACCTCCTTACTCATTGGGTGTGAGAGGGAGCTCATCCATGAGCTACCTCACTAATTTAAACCAAGTGTATGGTAAGGATTGTATTTATGAGCATCATGAAATATTTACTATGTACTTTCATTTTATTACCACTCATGTGCAAGGCATTGCTCCAAGAGGGGGCACTCTTTCTTATCGACTTCATGGGATACTTGGAGCCATGAATGATGATGTTGACTATTCTCCAGAATATTTTGGGGAGATGATGTATTATTCATGGTGTGCTTCATTAACAACCACCATCATACAGCTTTTCCAAGTATGCAAGAAGAATGGGGCAGTAAAGAAGTGGTGGGGGAAACACTTTGTTATATCATGTTATATGGCAGTTAGGAATAAGACTGCGCTGGTTGCAAATGAGGGACCATTGTCCTTAACCTTTACTACACATGGAAGCTAGCATGACTTTGATTATGATTCCATATGTTGATGATGTGCTTATCTTTGTTGGGAACATGATTGGAGGGAAGGCACATTGGTTGGATGTCTCAATGGGGAGTGGACTTTCCCACAACTTTTATGCTTCATGTTTCAAGGGGAGCATGGGAGATGATATGGCCACAACATTAGATCACTTATCTCTTTATAAGATGAGCCATAGGATTGTTTGGAGCACTTGGGATATGCCTCTCGTGAACTTTTGGGACGAAATTTTCTATGAATTACCTTGCTGGAAGGTGATTCATTTCATTTGGATGATAACATGGAGATGGGAGTCTGTCATTGGGAATGAGATCCCCTATGCTTGTCATCACTCCTACCTTTAAGAGACCATTGAATAGCAAGAAGGTTTCCATATAGACCTTCCAATTTCTCATAATGAAGGCTATTGGGTTTATCCACCAAAGGCCAATTTGCACATTTGGGAGGAACCATTGGGAGACAAAATTATTGTAGAATATCTGAAGCAATGGTGGGGACTATTGATGAGAAGGCAAAAAGAGGAGGAGGGGAGGATTTTTCTCCACCTTTATAGTTTCTTGAGGACAAACAACATTTTGGAGGGGAGGAGCGTAATATTCCTAAAATTTAGCTTTTAGCTAAATGGAATATTATAGATTATTTGGTCACTAGGTAGGTGAATGAGCGGGTAGGGAGGCCCATAAATCTCCTTATAAACAATAAAAACACTTCAAGTGTGAAAGGAGACCTTCCAAGCTGAAAAATAAAGCACCTTTGAGTATGAACATGGGTTAGATCATATTGAATAGGTCAACTTTGACCAAATCAACAATGTTGTTATGGAGGAGTGGACATTAAATGAGGAATAACGCAGTTTTGGAGGGAGATTGTTTGCATGGAGGAAATGACCGAATTGAGTGGGGACAAGAGTAAGGAAGCTCATAACTTATATAAGGAAGAGGATGGAAGTGATATGGGGATATGTTTTGGGTTTATTATTTTGTATGTGTTCTATTTAGACTTCTTGCATTCTTTAGCTTTTTAGTTGAGATTGATGTGTTGTTTAGCACCAGGTGTTCCCGAGCAGGAATCCCACCTCTTTCCTTGAGAGGCCTCTTGGAGGAGTATTGCACTTCATTTCCACATTCAATTTTAAGGCCAAGCTATAACTTTCTTCATCAGCATAGTTTCTGTAGGATATTGTGCTGTGTTGCAAGGTGCAGTAGTGGAGAATCATATTGGGTGTCTTTAGAGCTAGTTTTGTAGTGGAGGAAGGTTTCCATCCATTGGAAGGCCTGTAAAGAAGACCCTTGAGATTTATTGACACATTTAGCAGCACGCTAAAGATAATTTATCCCCTATAGCTCAGTTTCAATCCAGATATGCATTATTTTAGGGAGGAGTTGCAGGGGTAGTTGCAGTGGTTGTTTTGGGATGTGATTTCTTTAGTGGAGGAGCCATTCTTTCATCTGAAGGATCTATTGGAGAAGAGATGTAAGTTTCTACATTAGCTTCAGCCATATCTTCTAATTTCTATTGTTGCAGCATATCTTCATCCCTAGGGCTGCAACTTACATTGGCACATTGTGTGCATTTTCCGAAAACCCTATTGGGTTGTCTTGGGAAGCTGATCTAGTGCCCAGATCTGTATGTCTAGACTCTATCGGGGCCTATATCAGTATTTTTATATCATTTTATCATCTCCAGCTGTATTTATGCTTAATATGACTGTACTATAGTTTCTCTCCATCATTTTGTATTGTAACAACAACTCATATTTGGGATTGATTGCTTATGGGAGGCTTGTTTCCTCATTGTATATGATTTATGCCTCACTATTTTGTATTGATTTGCTGCTCTAATACATAATTTTATGGCTCCATATTGGTTTCATGGTTTCATGTGTTAAATATTTGTTGTTGCTTTCATTTTATGAGTTGTATTGTTGCTTTCCTCATTTGGGAATATTTCAGAATCTCTTTGGAAATTTGAACTGCATATTTTAGGAATGTGAAGTACTTATTACATATAGAAACATAAAATTACATTTTAAAATAAAAATTTATTTAAGAAAATTACCTATTACCACTCCTCCAATTGCCAGATTTTATGCATGAAATGACAGATTTGGTGACCTTGAAACCCTAATGATCTAATGGAGACACTAAAATGAATGAAATCATGATGGTGATGATTGGGATTGTGATGATGATATTTGAATGATGATACGATCAGCTGAGTGATGACATGGACCAACATATGAAAATTTTGGGAGTGGAAAATAGTCTTAGACCTAATACCCAGTCACCAAATTTTTTCTTAAAGACCTAATGAAATAACAAAAAATTGACTATGAGACCATAACAGGACATGATAAGAGCTAATTTGATCACTCGCGATAGGCTGTAAATACTGACACTAAGACATCCCTCACATGAGGTTCCCCCATGATCTTTCTATTCCTTAGTTGTAGGGGTTTGGAAAACCCGTTCAAGTAATAGGCTCTTGGTAGGTTGGTAGTTTCTAAAGTTTTGGTGCTTCTCCTTCAAGGGACTCTAGGGAAGGGGGTCATTATGTTGTCATGCTAAAAAATAATGTTTCCTTGATGGGAGTTCTCTTGTCTGGATTCTAATGTCCGTTTAGGTGGGTTGGTTATATGTTGAAATCCATGGTATGTTTATTTGACCAATTCGTGGGGAATGGATTCAACATTGGGGCACTCATTCCAATCAGATGAACTTTATATCATGATACCATGATTTTCAATGTATATGGTCCATAATAGGAGAAAATTATTTTTTGGGATGCTATGTATATCACCTCGTTCTTAGAAGTCAATAATATAATTTTTGGTGGTGACCTTAACTTATCCATGGGGCATGCTAAAATATGGGAGCTGAGATCATATTTAGATCCGAATTCGACATATTTATTTGATTTGTTAAGAGTTCATCAATTGGTGGATATTGAGTCTACAAAAATTAAGCCCACATAGATAAACAAAAATACATGGTTAGACATATTTTCCAAGCATCTCGACAAGTTTCTCCCTACAGAGCAACTCATGAATGCTATCCCATTTATTCATGAATGGATTGGGGAGGGTGGGGGATATGATCATTCCCCTATTTTTCTGGATCTTAGAGGTTAGAGTAGGAAAACCCAAAACTCTTTCAAGATCAATGTTATATGGCTAAAGGATGAGTCCTATATGGACCTAATAAAATCTCCTTAGAAGAGTCACCTTTGATCATAGGATTGGTATATATGTGGTTGCTTAGTTTAGGGTAAATTTAAAATCTATAAAACAAGATTTGATTTCTTGGTCAGGGGAAAACAAATTACATCATACTCAAGAGTTAAGGGCCATTGAATGGGAAATCATGCTATTTTCAGAGGAAGCAGTAGAAGGTTTCAAATAAAAGGGTGCTAAGGATAGGTTAGTAGGGCTGGAAGTATGTAAAAGGAGTTTTCTAAATGCTCAAGAACCTACATGGAGCCTAAAGAGTCATGAAATATGGCTAGAGGTTGGGGATGAAAATTAAAAGTTTTTTCAAAATTTCATAAAAGGTAGAAAAATTGGTAATACTATCTGGCAATTAAAGGACCTGGATGGGAACAATGTCACCTCCTTTGAAGATCTAGAAAACCTGGACCGCTCACTTTTTGGGGTACTTTTCAAGACCCCTCGGGGTGCCCATATTGCTAAAGTGGTTTGGTCTTCCATGCTATTTCTTATATTTTCATATGAAGTAAAAAATGATAATATAATGGTCATGGTTACCAATGAGGAACTTTCAGTAGTTCTCTCTAGCTTCCATAAGGATAAGAGTGAAGGCCCAGATGGTCGGTTGGTTGAATTCTTCATTGGTCTGTTCGATATCATTGGTTTCGATGTTCTCAGAGTGGTGGAGGAGATGAGGGATACTGGTAGGATTCACATTCCATCCAATACTACCTTCATCGTACTTATACCAAAGACAAAATCTCTTGCTGCCTTTGACACCTACGAAGTTATATCCCTGTGAAATTTCATTTATAATATCATTGCAAAGGTTATTGCATGTAGATTAAAGCTTATTATTTCCAATACAATCTTAGGGGAACAATTTTATTTTCTCCACAGGAGACAAATAAATGAGGTCATGTAGTCATGGCTTAAGAGGAGCTGCACAATCTTAAACAGTGAAGATTTAAAGGGGAATTTCTAAAATTTGATTAATTAAAGGCATTTGATAGGGAAAATTGGTTATACATTTGGTTATTCACTCATTTGGAGTTTGATATTGCCTTCATAAACTAGATTATGGGTTGTGTATCTATGGTTATATTCTCTGTGCTTATCAATGGGTCGACTTCCCTTTTTTTCTCGCCTGACTGCGAACTCCAAAAGGGGTGCTCATTGTCCCCTATTCTCTTTCTATTGATTTTTTAAGGCCTCAGCCAATCACCAACTGACTACAAAACAAGGGGCCTATTGTTGGGTATCGTTGTGGCTCCAAAACTCAAAATTACTCACTTATTTTTGATTGACAACATACTTATTTTATGTGATGGTTTCTATAGAGACATCTCCGCAATAAAGGATGGCCCCTCTCTATTTGAAGCTGCTAAGTTATGTTTATAAACCACTTGAAGTCTAATTTAACCCTTTTTGATGTGAATGAGGATGATCTTCTTTTTATTCAAAATTTGTTTCCTTTTGAACTAACTATAATGGATGAAGGCCTCAAGTATCTTGGGTTCTATCTCAAATCAAATTGATATAAGAAGGCCGATTGGAACTCGCTACATGGAAAACTAGAGAAGAGGCTGAGTGTCTAGTGCCTTCGATGGTTATCAAGACCAGGAATATTGGTACTAATATAATTGGTACTTGAGGCCATACTGGTTTATTAGAAGGAATTGTCTTATATTCCTAGGAGCATTTTAAAAAATATGAAAAGAATTTGCTACGAATTTATATGGGTTGGGTCTGAGATCAAATATGCTTTTCCTTGGGTTAAATGGGTTCCCATTTACATCCCAAAGGATTGGGGTGGTTTTGGGTTGAAGCATATACCTTTTACTTCAAGTGCATTAGCCACAAAATTAGGTTGGAGACTTATTTCTTCTATAGGCCTATGGTCAACGGTTTTCTTTTGGAAATATATCCATCCACTTTCCATTGAGGATTGGATTAGATGCCAAATAAAATTTCTCACAACGGTTTTGTTATATGGAAATTTGTTATCACCTCATTCCCGTCATTTAAAATGGTTTAGCATGGAATATCAACAATGGTCAAAATATTCATATTTGTTTTGATCATGGTTTGGTTACAATTCTCTTTATATATTGCATGCGGAACTTAGTAAATTTCTACAGGACAGGGGCGTATACAAGTTGGCAGAGATTGTTGGACATGGTGGTAATCTGTTGAGTCCCCAAATGTGGCTCTCGTCCCATCATCTTGGTCTTCCACATGTCTTTAGAGGTCTGTTTACACCAAGGCACTGGAAGAGAGCCATATCTTCCTAAATGAGATAGAGGATGAGTTAGTATGGAGACATTCAATGAATAGGAATTACACTCCAAAAATAGGATATGCTTACATTATTATAGATCACATCATAGGGGATTAGGTTGGATGGTGGAAAGCTCTATGGAAATTAAAATGCTCGGCTACAACTAGGATTTTTATGTTGTGTATATAGCACAAACAAGGTTCCCACCTGGGATTTCCTATAGAAGTGACAAAAAGTAGGGATGAGATGGTGTTGTTTATGAAAATTATTGATTCCTACACACAGATCGTTTGGTCAATATAAGCAGCAAAGCTTGAGTTGGTATTAAAGAGGCTATTTGATTTGTATATGAAAGCTTGAGAGTTTATGGTATAATTTGCAAGTGAAATGATTAGGGTTTTTAAACACTTATGTCAATTTCATTAACACATTAAAAATATTTAAAAATCAGTTTTGTAGAAAATAAATAAGACATCAATACCATAACAGTACACACAAGACAACCGGTGATGAAGGAGTTCACCCCTCCTTGGCTACATCTCCTAGTCCAACTTCCAATGTTGGGCCTCTTTCATTATACTAAAAAATGTGTGTCTACATCAAGTTAAAATGATCATAATGCTAAAAACAAATGTCTCCAATGGATCCAGAACAGTAAAAAACCCCTAGTTGGGCTCTTTATAGACTAAAAAAGGTCAAAAAATGACCAAGTTATGCTCCAATGAAGTTTTTGGCTAACTATCCTACAATTCACACTTCCCTGGAATTTGTTCTAAAATTTTCACCTTTTTTGGCCACATGGAGCGAAAAATTCACCTGGCGCTAATGAGATTCCCGCTGCACTGGGTGAAATTTGTCGAACAGTTAAATTGGCAATGTTCGTCATCAACTCGTTAAAAACATGCCAAGTGGTTGTGTTTAGGCCATCAGATTCGGAGGTTGTTGTAGGATTTCGCGCCACATTGAACTTGGGTTGTATGTGGTGGTTGAGTTTTCTGTGGGTTAGGGTTAGCGGGAACCCTACCTGAGGTAGGTTCTGCTTCCCCTCCCCTCATGTGTCCACTACAACCTAACCACTGGAGTTTCAAATGTTAACCACTTCTAGACCTTGACGATGGCAAACAATGTTGGTGGGTTCGTTCACCTACTGATCTCCAATTTTATGTTAACCACCTGTGTTTTTGTTTAGCATAAATTTTGTTGTATACTACCATATGTGATCACCATTGGAACTTACCGACGGTTCCATATCTTAACCTCTGCCTAGAATTTGGTTAAATTTTATAGTAAGGTTTTAGATTGTGTATAACATTCACTCCATCAGTTAGTACATATGGTGTTTAAGCTTTGGCATATCGTATAATATAAATTTTTGGGGACAGCGTTAACCCCTGACCTTGGTTTGTGGATCGAGTTCTAGGGTTATCCCTACTCCCCACCTCTGAACCTGAAATAATTAAACCTTAAATAAAAAATCTATACCATAGTAATTAAGAAAAAATGTTGCGGAGATGGTCATGCTTTCGATTCCCGCAGGGTTGGTCGATCTCCATAAAATTTTCATTGGCCATTAGAAGGCCATGTGGCAGCTAAGGATTGGCCCATATGGCTCCTCCTATTTGGTTCACCCAATTTCAAATGAACCAATATAAAACCACGAATTCAAACAAATCAAATGAATCCAAGTGTAAATCAACAACTGGTCCATAGTCAAACCAGTCAAATGCTTAGTCATTGTATGGATTGTTGACTAGGCATCCTTGCAAACTTAATTTCAAATTTTTAGTTGTTTCCCAATTCAAATAGAACGCGATATTAGGATCATCCGATGTTGGATTTGAGTGAAACAAGTTGCGGTGGATTTAGGACAACGAGATCTATTCCTTTGCGTTGGTTTTGAGCTAATTTGAGCACTTTGAATTTTGAGCACTAAACTAATCCAGCAGATCATTCCTCCCCAATAGAAGATTTTGGTCCTCAAAAATATATTTATCAATAAACAAATAGATGAGGGTACAACTCCCTCACCCTTCCAGTCTCAAACCATTGAATCTTGCTTGAATTTTTCACTTTGAGATTTTCATGAAAATACATCATTTTCCTTGATTTTGGAGTCCTTGTCTTGTTGTCATAGATGACATCTTGCTACAATTTCCCGGAATATGCATAACAAAAAACTTCCTTTGAAGGAGTATACACATTCCCTCCTCAGTATTAAATCAAAGGAATCTTAAACAATCTCCAATTATTCTCATCTTCTACTCTATCGTCATGACAATGCTTAACACGTTTAGCCTTGCACTTGGCTCGACTCTTGACCAAATGTGTTTGCCATCGCCATGCACCATCCCTTTTCAAATCCAACACATTATGAAACCCACAAGAATAATTTTTGGAACCAATGTCCTCTTTTTCAAAATTATTTTGAATTTTCTCTTTTACCCCTGCATTCTCTAACAATGACATCTTGTTCACACCAATGTTCAACAGTGATGCTTCCTACTGCAAATTCACTTCATATTTTTTACCTCTTTTAGGAGGAAACATGTTAAAATTCTGAAACACATTATCAGATTCATTAAGAACCTCAATGAAATCACATTTCAAATTTGAATCATATCATTGAATGGATTCATTCTCAATATATTTATGGTTGAACATTAACAATGCAAAATTTTGACTAGCATTAACAATTCTCTTCATTTGGCCAACAATCATAAGAGACAAACTCATTTTATTACTATGGGCTCTAACAATGTAATCAATCCCATTCTTTAACAAGTGATACTTATTTTCATGGTGATGAAATATGGATCTCATATCATAAGGATATGGGCTTCCCAAACTATACCACATATATCAAGATAACTATATCAAGTTCAACTTTATCAAGAATGTTTGCAATGCTTGCAAATCTAAGTATGCACTTCCTTGTCACCTAAAATTTTGCATTCTCACATACCAAACCTAAAGGATAAGGTTTAGGATGATGAATGGTCTCTAAATTAAACTTCGTTACAGTGTCTTTAGAGATAATATTTTCTTGTGAACCACTATCAAACAATGTGTCTATCTTGGTAAACTTTGAAATAACTCTAATATGGAAAATATCAATTCTTGTTTTTTCATCTTGATTATCATTAGGACAAATCGAATAACTAGTAATTGAAATTTACTTACCTTTAAAACCCATAGTTGTGATATTTGTTTCATCTTTGGAATTAGAACCTAAATCTTGTTGTGTAATTGTAGTTGTCTTCTCCTTCTCCTTATTTTTAAACTTTTTGGGTATTATCTCTGGATGAAGTTTCCAACAATGATCTTCATCATGGCCATCTTTGGAACAATGTGTGCATGCAAGTTTTTATTTTTCCATATTGATGGAAGCATTATTCTTTCCTTTTCCCTTAAACTTCATATTTCCTTTTTTCTCTATATTCAAAGGAACTTACACTTTACTCATCAGAAACATTTTTCCCTCTTGCTTCTAGATGTGTGGCATGTACACAAAATTCATTTAAACCTGTAGGGTTAAACATGAGAATAGTGTGTCTCAAATAACTATGAAAACCTCCAATGTGTTTCAACAAAGTATCTTGAGATGAAAAATATGCACCCAATATCAATGCTCTCCTTCTAAACTCTTGAGCATAACTTTTCATACTTTGTCCCTTTCCTTGCCTAAAGTTTTTCCAATCCATTATATCTTCCTGCATGTATGCTAATAGATAAAATTTTCTTCTTAATTTAGTAAAAAAATCATTAAAAGAGGATAAGACCTTACTATGTTTCTTCATGTCCTCTTGAGTTTTGGATTCCCACCAAATAAGTGATGCACTTTCCAACCTTAATGAAGCCAGTTGAATATTGGTCTCATCATCCTTGATCCTTTGTATCCTGCAATACACTTGAAGCTTACAAACCCAATTATCTAATCTCTTAGAATTTACCTCTCCATCGTACACAGGCAAATCAAACTTTATATCAAGTTTCAAAAATGGATCTTTACCTTGTCCCTTTGGAGAATGTGGAGGTGTTTGTGAAGTGGTTGTTGTGGAAGATGATGATGGTGAAGATGGTGGTGAGGATGGAGGTGAAGATAATGGTTGAGTCAAAGGTGTCTTTTCACCATTCCCTCCATTTCCTCCATCTCCTCTTGGAGGCTTATCTCCCTTTGGAGGATTGGAGCTCTCACCTTGAAACCTTATGTTTCTATCTTTATAGAGAGATTTCACCATTTGAGTCATGTCAAAGAATGATTTTCTAAAATACTTCTCATCCTATAATATTTTTTCAAGCTCTCCTTCATGTGCCATGACCAGTGAAGCTTCAAATGCAACTGGAGGTGAAAACTGTGGTAGAGATTGCAGCAATTGTGCTCTCTTTGTCCTTGACCTAACTTGAGGATTTGGAAAAATAGTATTTATTTCTCTTGCTTTGAGCTTCAAACTTGTAAGCATAAAAAAAATTGCAACAAAATCAAACCCTCAAAGAAAAAAAGAACCAAATCTCTGATACCAAACTGATTTGTATATGAAAGATTGAGAGTTTATGGTACAATTTGCAAGTGAAATGATTAGGGTTTTTAAACACTTATGTCAATTTCATTAGGACATTAAAAATATTTAAAACTCAGTTTTGCAGAAAATAAAGAAGACATGAATACCATAACATACACACAATGCAACAAATGATTAAGGAGTTCACCCCTCCTACGATACATCTCCTGTTCCAGCTTCCAATGTTGGGCCTTTTTCATTATGCTAAAAAATGTGTGTTTATGTCAAGTTAAAATACTCAGAATGATAAAAAAATGTCTCCAATGGCTCTAGAATAGTAAAAAACCCTTAAATGGGCTCTTTCTACACTCAAAAATGTCAAAAAATGACTGAGTTATTCTCCAATGAAGTTTTATGCTAACTATCCTACAATTCACACTTCCCTGCAACATGTTCTACAATTTCTACCTTTTGTGGCTACGTGGAGGAAAAATTTCCCCACGTCAAGGAGATTCTTGCCACAATGGGTGCAATTTGTTGAACAATTAAATTGACTATTTTGGCCATCAACCCGTTAAAAATGCGCCAAGTGGTTGTGTTGAGGTCGTTAGATTGAGAGGTGGTTGAACGATTTCCTGCAGCATGGAACTCAAGTTGTATGTGGTGTTTGAGTTTGATGTCGGTTTGGCTTAGTGGGAAACATGCCTAAGGCATGTTTCGCTTCCCTTCCACCATTAACCTTCACTATAGAAATATAGTTAACTGTGGCATCTGTCCATTGCAACCTAACCACCAGAGTTTCAAACGTTAACCTCTCCCGGACCTTAATGGTGGAAAACAATGTTGGCGGGTCCGTTCACATGCTAACCTCCAATTTTATGTTAATCGATAGTTTTTTGGGTTAAAAATAAAAGCTATTGCGGACCACCATATGTGATCACCGTTGGAACTTACCACCGGTTCCAGATCTTAACCTCTATCGAGACTTTGGTTAAAGTTTATGGTAAAGTTTTGGATGGTGTGTAACCTTCACTCCATCGATTAATACATATGGTGTTTAAAATTTTTCAGATCACATAATATAAGGTTTTTGGGTCGAGGTTAACCCCTAACCTTGGTTGGTGGACTGGGGTCTAGGGTTTACCCCGGTCCCCACCTCCGAACCTGCAACGATTGAACCTTAAATAAAACTTTATACCATAATAATTGAGAAACAATGTATCAGAGAGGGTGGAAGGTTGGGTTGGCATGGAGTTGGTTATGCATTCTGTTCCTGCGGGGCTTTTCAGCCTCTATAAAATTTTTAATGGCCATTAGGAGGCCACATGGAAACCAAGGATTGGCCCACGTGGTTGCTCATAATTGGTCCACTCACTTTCAAATGAACCAATAGATAACCATGAATTAAAACCAATCAAATGATACCAAGTGTCAATCAATTAATGATCCATAATCAAACCAGTTAAATGCCTAGTCATGCCCCAGTTAACGCACATATTGCTGATTGGGCATCCCTGCAAACTCAATTTCATTTTTTTAGTTGTTTCCCAATTCAAACAGAAAGTGATATCAGGAGCATCTGATGCCGGATTTGAGTGAAACAAGTTGTGTTGGATTCACGACAAAGAGATCTACACTTTGGCGGGGGTTTCAAGCCAATATGAGCACTTTGAATTTTGAGCACTAAACTGGTCCATTGGATCACTAGTCAGGTTGACCAACTAGTCGAAAATGAAAAGGTTAGTCGGCTTGGTCAGCTAGCCTCATTGTAACATATTATAATATGAGAGTTGGATAAGTAATGAAAAACTAGATAATGTGATTAATTCAACAATTAGACTATTGTAACTATCTTATCAGTCTATATATACTTTTCGGTATACCAATGTAATAAGTGATTCCACACATAATACAAAATATATATATGCAACTTGGTTATATCTCCATTTGTGTCTTGTCTCTTTTGCATGCTTTCTGTATTTTTACTCATGTCTGTCTACTAGTAACAATGCACACTTTTTGCTAGACTACAACATTGGTTTCGTTGTCGGTAGAAAGAATCTGAGTCCAATATAATATGAAAGCATAAATTTAACATTAGATGAGATACAATTATGGTGGGAAGAAAAGATCAATGGTTTTCTGAAAAATTATGCATGAAGGAATCAATTTTCGATTTCAAAATCCAGGGATAACTTCTTCACTGAAGCACATGAACATTTTATCAAAGGAGCTCTGGTAGAGATTAAAAAGCTCCTTGGTAATGTGACTCATGAAAAAACCTCAAAACCAAAATTATGCATGGTTTCTATTGAAATTACCAAATGGAAGTCATTTGAATTCACATGAGTGGCTCGAGTCAATCTAGGAAGACTATTATGAATAACAAGCATTTAAGATCGAACGTCTGTCTAACATATAAAAACTATTTTCGATGACGATCTACATAACGGGTTCTTTTGCACAATACCAACCCTATTACATAAATTCCTTTTAGAGAAAGTCGCAGGCCACCTCGTCTAATATCACCCACCACTAGGGATCCCATATATTACCAATTGGAAGAAGGACCAGTTGAAATGGCATAAGTTTCTATATTCCTTGTGTAAAGACACGAAAGAATCGTCATATTATTTTTTAAGTAAATAAGTATGGTTGACAGATACTCCATCATCGACTAACACTAGTTGGGTAAACATGAGAGGGTAGTGAATCGTGAGGAATAAAAATGAAAATAAAGGGATAAAAGAAAAATTTGGAGAAGTATTACAACCATCGAAAATGGAAGAGAAGAATTCATCCATCAAGAAGTAGCAACAAGAAAAAAATTGACCAAATTGTGATCGACAATATAAAAAATATATTGAAATACAAAAATTATCAAGGCACCTGATACAATTTCAATACGAACAAATTAGAGAACAAGAATACAAGAATAAAAGAATGAATAATTTGGAGTGCAAGAGAAAAGATGCACAATACTCCTCATAAGAGTTGAGAGACGTAGAATCACCCACCCTAACAGAGAATGAAGGCCTACTAATAACTCAAAGAGAAGAAGTAGACACCATGGAGATATATGATTTTGGTCCAACAATAAGAAATGCCCTGATAAGATCTTTGTCAAGTCCCAGTATAAGAGAGTTTCTTCAGTCGAGGAATTATTCTGAAATACCTACAATCTGGTATACTTATGAACAACATAGAAACCTTCAAGAAAATTAAAATTCTATACAAAACGAGTCAAATAATAATACTGAATTAGATAAAATACTTCATCTATTTCCTAACCTCATGATCATTCCCCCATTCCACAATTCATATCTATTGAAGAAAACTAAAATTTAGAATCATTTGATGAAGATTCGTGACCACAAACAAGTCCATTCATGAAATATATAGATAGTGAGTATCATACTGAAAAATCATTGTATCAAGTTATCGACATAAGAGAAGAAAGTAAAGACGTAATTTTTTATGAAGAAACTAACGAAATTGATTAGTTTCATCTGAATTCGCACCAAACAACCAAGATGGGACTAAATCATATACCCATTTATGAAGGAGACAAAGACCCGAAGATGAACTAGTTCGTTTGTGAAAAATTATAGTCTACAAATGATATCAACAATGAAGAAAATAAAATGGCACAGTTTGCTGCAACGTTAAGGAAACAAGCCTTGACATGGTTCATGAATTTAACAAAAAAAAAAAAAAAAGACGAATGCTGAGATCAAGACCATTTTCCTCACCATATTTAAAGAAAATAATGTTAAACATTTGGTAGCACAAAAGCTAAAAGAAATTAAAAAAACAACTCGACGAATCTGTACTCGAATATGAAAAACGCTTCAAAGATTTATCAATCCAAATCCCATACAATATCGACGCGAATATACTAGTACAATGGTATCTGACCATACTACTTCATAAAATATGAGGGCCACTTAAAATGAATGAAATCAAGATATGTGAATAAGCTCTTAAACTAGCCCGGCGAATTGAACAAGATGACGAGAATTAATGAATCAATTCTTCGACCGATGACAAAATTGAAGATATATTAAATCAACTACATAACTCTCTACTGGAGTTATTTCTTCAAAAGAAGAATTTATGGTGCACCAACTACCACATGGAGGGTCACAACAAAGATACATATAAGTTCTTAGAATACTTTGACCAATACATTATGAGAATAAGATTTTATGTGTATTGTGACATCTGTCAAACTTTTTCTAATCATTATACTAAATATTTCTAGTATAACCTACAAAATTCTAAACCGAAATGGTGTGCAATATGTGAAGAAAATGCACATTCCACCTAGGAATTTCCATTGAATGTCAAAACTAAACCCAATTACCATGTTATATATCATACCCAGGCTACCGACCAACTAAATGAACCACCTCCATTCAATGGAAGAGGACGAGGTCGAGGAGGCTATGGTGGTCGACGATGTGGTTATAATGGTATAGGTCATGGTAGGGGCTAAGGATGAGGAAGATTTTACTATTATATAGGTAGGCAAGAGGGACACGTTACGACTGAATGTCCCTTGAAGAATAAAAATAACTTACACTTCTGGAGCATGTGTGAGTTGGACGACCACTCACAGGAAGACTGTCCCAAAATCATAGAATTTTTTCTAAATAAAAGATCCATTAATTTACTACAAACCATCCCGAGGCATGAGATTTTGAACTCTAAAAATATTCATGTAGTCACATGGTCATGAGATGGAAGAGATAACAATGATCAAAGTAATTGGTTTATCTAACCTATCAAAAATTCAACAGAGTATACATATGTACAACAAAAGAATAAAACAAGGTCCAAAGTAGTCAAATTATTTAAAAAATAAAGCAAATACCAAGAGTATCTAAGGACCTAATATTAGAATAATTTTTTGAGCTTCTAAAGGAATAACACTCTCATCTGACTTATCGAATTACTGAATATGTTGAAAAATTGTAACAAACACAAAGAAAGAGGGGAAAATTGACAACTTTCACATGGTATCCAGGTAGATGATCATGACCCACAAGTTGACTTGGAAATAAATAGGTTCATGGTTAGAAAAGTTGTTGTGGATTTTGGATCTCAGGTCAATAATTTACAGAGAGACACATGGATCAACATGGGATGACCAAGTCTACATAGAATAACAAATTATCTTAAATTTTCTGACCAAAGATTCATTTAACCAATTAGCACACTACGTCAAGTTCAAACATTGTTAATGGGAATCCTTACCATATTCGAATTTGAGGTCACCGACTTAGTCGATGACATCCCTGCCTATGTATCATTAGTTGGTTGACCATGGGGAAGAATAATGAAGGTGCCTATATCCCTAGAAAAATATAGAATCAAATTAAAAGGAAATAACAAGAATATCATCATTCCCTTAGATACTTGCAAAGGAAAGACTTGGGTGGAGTCTAATGATGAAGAAGCTGAAATTCAAAAATAATATCAAGTATTATATGATGGGCATGATAATGTGGAACTAAATGCTTTAGGTGAAAACTTAACTGGATCTCCTTTTTCAATAGGAAAAAACTCAAATACTAAACTATAGGAATGAAAAATCGAGAACCACAAATTAAAGGATAGGAGTGTTGGTTGATACAAGCTATACCAACATCTAGAATTTGACCTTGTTATTCCATCGAGGCCATGCCAATCGTTCAAGAAAATAGTTGTCGAGAAACACCATCCTTACTCCCTAATAATTTAATAACTCACTCGAGTTCTCACATCCATTTTAAAGAAAGGGCATCCCTCGTTAACTATGTAGAACATGTAACAAATTCAATTGGAGAACAAGGGTGAATTCAGAGTCTAGTGCAAACATTTACTGGTCAAGAAGCGAGATGGTGGGATACACACTCATCGCAAATTCAAGTTTAGATTACTGCAACCTCTTATTTTATTGAGCAATTTGGAGGAAGAAATTTATTCGCACAAGAAAAAATATCAATGTTTGATGTTGGTCAGGACCCTGTTGAACACATTAAGGTTTGTGAATCAAAATGGAGAAGAACTAGATATATGGATGAAATTTTATGGCGACACATGTTCCCAAACACACTAGAATATTTGGAAAACAAGTGGTAAAAGTTAGAAGAAGTGAGGGGCCAATACAGCCAATGGAAGGAATTAAAAGAAAAATTCCTTAAAGATTTCGAGTTTCAACTAGAGGAGGTGGAACTAAAGGATGCAGTCCAAAAAATTAAAGAATTTTTACAAGAAAGGTCAGTCAATCCACATACTTCAATAAATAATTTATTAAATTGCAATTATATAACCTCTACTACAAAAAACAATATTTCCATTCATTTAGAAATGGAATAATCACCCAATTTTGAACAAATTTTTACCCTGAAACATCATCCAAAAAATTATAAGAAAATCTAGTAAGTATACAAAGTTGACGAAAAAGATGTAGAAATACCATACAAGTTATGTTTCCCACTGTCATATCAGGAAGTAAAATTCAGGGAACAATGACTCGATGAATCTAAGGAGCCTAACTGGATGGATGCAAAAATTAAGATAAGAGAAGTCAACATATCAAATAACGTTTGAATAAAAATTGCCTGAATTGGTGACATTGGTCAATGAAAAAAATAACGGAAATTTTCGACTGGATTAAAGAATGCCAAGATGTGTTTGTTTGAGACTACAAATACTTAAAAGGATTATTTAAAGACATGGGAGAAATGAGGATCAAAATGATCCTAGGAGAAAAGCCAATAAAGAAGAGACCGTATAAATTATCTCATAATTACAAACGTATTGTATAAAAGGAAATAAAAGGACTTTTTTCTACCAATATTATATAACCTATATAAACATCAAAATGGGAAATCTTGACGGTCGTTCAACCAAAAATCATGACTCGGAAAGGCTTCACATATGTGTCTACTATCACAGTTTAAATAAGCTAACATTTACCGATCCATTTCCAACTCCTTTTTCTGACGAAATCATTAATGAAGTAGTAGGACATGCATGTTATTCCTTTACAAAAAAAATTTGAAGATACGATCAAGTGCCCATAGTATAAAAAGTACGAGAAAAAAAAACATTTGTTACAAAATTCAACCTTTTTTTTGTATAGTGTAATGTCGTTCAGATTAAAAAATGCATCAGTTGTATTCTAAAGAATTTTCCTCAAGGATTTTTAGGAATACATCTATAAGACCATGGTTGTTTACTTTAATGATTGGACAATATACACACTACTAAAGGATCATATTCAATGGCTAAGGCTAATGCTCAAAAGGTGTAGATAGATATGATCATCCCTTAATATTAAAAAGTGTATCTTTGCAACTCCCATCGAAATACTCATCAGTCACATTGTTTCCAAAGATAGAATTAAAGTTGATATGGAGAAAATAAAGGTAATTTTATATTTGAAACCTCTAGTTAACCAAAAGCATATTAAAAAATTTCTAGGACATAAAGGGTATTACATACGATTTATTAGACGCTACTCTGACATAACATTCCCAATTGATGAAATCCTGAAAACATATTTTCCCTTTAATTGATCCAACAAATGTGATGAATCGTTTCAATTATTAAAGAAATAATTCATCAAAGTTGCAATTCTTAAATTCCTAAATTGGTCTAAACAGTTTCACGTTCATGTTGACGCATCAAATGTGACAATTGGGGTAGTCTTAGCGTAACCCAAATAATAACTAATAGATCACCCAAATGATTATGCCATTCGTAAGCTCAATAAAGCTGAAAGAAAATATTCAATGATGAAGCATGAAGCCTGAACAATGATATTTTATCTACAGAAATTATGATATTATCTTTTGGAAAATACTTTCATACATTATACATATCATCAATCCTTAAAATACCTCGTCAATAAACATGTGTACCAATTCCATATTTTCTCCATATTTTCCAATGGCTACTGTTATTTCAAGAATTTTAATTTGAATTTATTGTGTGACCTAGGATACGAAATGTCGCCCCTGGTCATTTATCACCACTGAAATCACAGGGTGAACCAACAGAGGTTGATAACAATATTCATGATGCACACCTATTCAAGATTGAATCATTCCTTGCCGAACTTGCCGAAATAACTGAATTCCTCCACATAGACAAACTGCTAGAAGGATTAACTGAGGGAAAAATATAATAATAAATAAATTAATAAAAATAAAAAATAAAAAATACTAAAAATAAATAAATAAATAAATTTAGAAATTAAGGCAACACCATACACATTAATAAATGTCAAAATCTATAAACTAGGAATTGAGTAAATACTCTAGAGGTCTCCTTGAACATGGAAGAGAAGCTATTATTGATGAATCCCACAAAGAAGGATCTAGAGGACACTAACAATTAGGCCCGACTGCCCACAAAATAATGTAAGTTGGCTTGTGGTGAACAACTTTATTTCATGATTGTTGTCAATGTGTAAAAAAATGTGACATATGTTAGAAAACCGATTGACCACTTCCAAAACATAAAATGTCATTGCATTCCATAATTCCATCTCTACCATTTGAAATATGGGGGATTGAATTTTTTGGTCCATTCCCAAAGAGAGAAAAAAAGAGAGGTGGAAAGTACATCATCAATGCAGTGTAATATGTAGAGAAATGGGCAGAAGCATAACTGGTAGTATCATGCACTAAGGAAGATGCAACAAAATTTATATATGAAAACATAGTGACACATTTTTTTTTCCCCCTAGTCCTCATTAGAGACAGGAACACACTTTATTAATGGCACAATTAAAGTTCTTACAAAAAATTTATGATTGAACATAGAAAAAATATTGTGTACCACCTCCAAGCAAATGGTGTAGTTGAGTCATTTAATAAAAATCTACACAAAGTATTGTTGAAAATATGCAATATAGACAAGGACTATTGGGACGACAATATTCCAGCAATTTTATGGGCATATCACACATCTTATAAGCAGTCGACAGGGTTGGAATCTTTTAAAATTGTTTTCAAAAAGGAAGTTGTCGTACCATTTCACTGTTCAACAAACAAAAAAGTTGTGTCGATTATAATTAAGTATAATTCAAAATTACGACCATAAAAACTCAGAAAATTACATCAATTGGAAGAAGATTGATTGTATGTGCTATATCATCCAAAAATTAACAAGGACAAAAAAAAGCGTGGCATTATCGAAAATTACAATAAATATTTCCAAGTTGGTGATTTAGTACTTCTATACGAAAGTCGTGTGAAAGGAAAACGAAAAAACTTGAAGTTGCATGGCTTGGTCCATTTTTTATTGAATATATCCGATTGTCGGGATCATTTCAGTTAAAATCATTGCAAGGTCACTTTTTCAAGTCACTTGTTGATGGTGCTCGTCTAAAAAACTACATTACATAAATAATAGTTAGTATAGGTTAGTTGTAGACTATTAATAGCTAACTGACCAATATGTAAAACTGTAACTATTTAAGAAATAAATAAATAAAATTAATCATTAAATTATTATGTTTGTCAATTTTTTTCTTCTACTAAACCTAAATCTCTAACATTAACAAAAAGTAGTTATAAATGTAACCAACATAACAATCGACATATTCATAAAAAACCATCCTAGGTATAATCATATAATAAAAAAAGCTAGATTAATCGAGCGTGAGGCTGACCTATGCAACCTTTTAAGAGAAACGAAAGGTTCAGAGTGACACCAACACTAGGACAATCAAGATGAAAAGCATAAAAAAAAGACCCAACCTATACCTCGTAGGCATCAACCAACAAACAGATCCACATAGTACGATTCCACAAATGACTTAAGTATAGAAGGAAATGACGACTACTGGGAAGTGCACAAAATTTGGCACTGTAGAAATACAATGTGCATGAAATCAATTGAGAAACTCACAAAAGAAAAAAATGCAGATTT
The DNA here is from genome assembly GCA_034641835.2 of Pinus albicaulis. Lineage (NCBI taxonomy): Eukaryota > Viridiplantae > Streptophyta > Pinopsida > Pinales > Pinaceae > Pinus > Pinus albicaulis. Next base: position 176,439,837 of record CM076582.1, on the reverse strand, counting down.
AAAAATCAAGGAAATCAAGTATGGTTGTCATCTTCTAACACGTCCCATGCCTCACACATGTCAACATTGTCACATATCCGACCAAGGTCATTTCAAGATTCCCAAAATTTACTTCCCTCTCCATCGGAAAGGTGGTGAGCTGATGCCATGCATGCACGAAATAATAATTAGTATATTACAATAAAATTGAAGAGATATCGTGAGGTAACACAAGAAAATGACAATGATTTTGCATTTAGTGCCACGACTATAAAAACAAAGGAACACCCCATGTTTCTCAAAATCTTTCCAGAAATCCCAAGAAACTTTCCCTGTGACTTGGAGGATATCCTGGACATTTCCAAGTCCTCTAATATTTGTTTAAGAGCTACTTGACTATCTTTTAACAAAATGATTATGTTAAGACTTCACCATGATGAAATGCAAGACTAGAACAAATGAAGAACCAATGGTCGGTTCGATCTTGCTGGTAAAATGCAGCTTTAATTTCATATGCACAATATCCACTAGGCGAAGGTAAAATAACCCGCGTGTGAAAATAATTTTTATGCTTATCTTAAATGGTCCAAGATAGGAAACCAATGGAATCCTCAGACATATTACCTATATTAATATGGAATATGGAAAATTTTGGGGGCCTCGTTGGTTCTATACATTCAAGGGATGAAGGAAGAAGCCTCCAAATATCTACAAGCAGATACAAAAATGGAAAATTGTAGATATATACTAACCAAATTCCATCTCTGGCACGTCCATCCATTAGATCACTGGACTCCCCTATAAAGGACTAAAGGTAAAAACCACAATCGACATGAATCAGTGGCTTACAAAACTTACTAGAGGGCTTCCGGGAAAAATTCAAGAGGGTTGATGATCAGTTGTGTACAAGACCCCTTGGAAATATTGATTTGCAAGATTTTTTATTAGTGTCAAACTTCAATAGGTTGAGCTTCAAATGTCAAGCTCACCATGCTGGAAGTTATCAACGAAATAGAAAAATATAGAGTATAGTATAATTGGGAAGATCATGTGGCTGATTTAATTAAAGCTAGCTGTCAAGGCTAACATATTTATGGTAAGACTATTTATTTTCCTTCTCTGTTGATAAGGATAGCTATGAGGGTGAACCCACCAATTAGGGAAGTTGAATTTATAAATATTGATCTACCCATGATCAATAATTTCAAAATTTTCTCTAGTAGTTGGTTAGGGACATCAGTCACTAGGGCCCAATAAAATTTTTAGGAACTGGTTGTTGAATACTAAGAATATATTTGATAAGTGGTGAGTACCCCAACATGTTTATCATGCCATTCCTCCCTTTTATTATATTCAATTAGACGTAGATTATACTAAATTTTGGTATAATAATTTGCCCGAGGTCGACCCATAGGAAATCCCATACTAGCCCACAATAGAAAAAATATTTGATGAGTTAATTAATCAATATAATACTAATACGTCATCCCATCCATTGTACTCAAACCTACCCATGAAATCACCATGCTCTTGAAATGCACTGAAGTCGGGGAATAAATTCAGGTTAGTCTTTAGATGTAGCCCTTAAAAGTTGATCTGTATAGAGCATAGCACTCGTAAGTCTACCCATTCGAAAGTGAAACCATAATAGTGGAAGAAAACACTTAAAAATATTAAACTTACTGAAGCAAGAGTAGTTAGACGTAGTTATCAAATATATGCATCATGAACAAATAAAAATAATCCCCCTAAGCATGAAAATTCGTCCATCAGAACACAAATTCCAGAGGTTTTAGAAAGTGCTAAAGGCTTGCTTATTGATATTATTGACCAGGAAATAGATGAAGTTTTTCAAAAGGGCCAACATGATACTAACTCGTATTCTCAACATCATAAGAAAAAATGTTTGCATCAATTACTGAGATTGAATTAACCAAGGATATTTGAGTTAGACTTGAATTGTTGAAGAAAACAACCGAAATGGCCAAGAACATTCTAACCAGGAACATTCAGGCGAAGAGAATTCTGAGAAAGAGGAGTTGGACATACAAAAATATGATGAATATGAGTCTGACAAAGTAAAATATAATGCAGAATAGTCGGGAGAATAACAATCTGACAAATATCATTCAAATAACCAAAACATAGAACAAGGTCACTCGGATCACACTCAAATAGAAAAGTTTTAGTCAGAAGAGAACCAGTCAAAGGATAACCAGTTGAACCTCCAGAAAAACTTAGGTCATGCTTCTAAAGAGAATTCGTCAGAGAAAACTCATTCTGGTGAAATCATCAGATACCTCAACCAACTGAAAAACCATGGTTCGATTGAGTTGAAACAAGGCAACACAGGAGAAGCACCCATCATTAATACATCTGTAACTAATATAAGCTCCACCTCTATCCAGACTACTCAAGTAAATGCAGACTCAACCACAACAACCACTTCCACAACCAAAGACAAGAACAAGCATGTTGATATCACTACTATGTATGCTGAGATAAATATTTCTAGTGAATAACATATCTTTCAGGTTATGGAACACTCTATCAAATTTGTTGAGAATGACTATAGAAAAAAAAGAAAGACATTGATAAGTTGCAGTGCTTACTGGAATGAGAAAGGGAGACTTGGTTGAAGTGCCAAAGCCAAAAAATAGAAAAATTAAACATTCCTAGTCCAACTAAGATTGATGATCATCTCATTGTTGTTCAAAAATTAGTAGAATAGTTGATCGACCTAAACTTGTTTCTAATCCTAGTTTTACTCAAGATCTGCATAAGGACCATAATGACTTTTTAGTAGCAAAACAAAATTGGAAGCTACACTGGAAAAAGGAGTTTCTCTCACCGCCACTCAAAATATTTGGCCTTGTTATTTGGTTGTTGTTCACTCTAAGGTAAGGACCCAATAAATGCTTGCCAGAGACCTCTCGACCAGGAAAACTTTATATTCCAGAGCTCAGTATATGATAAACAATCAACTGGAACAAGAGAGGAAAAATTATGCAAATCTTCTGTGGTAGCATCATCAGTGGTTGCATGAAGGAAATAAATCCCAACATGAAGCTTCAAATGCTTCTCAGTTCCTACAACAAATTATGCAACAGGTGGAGAGTATCATGAAAAACATATCATTCAATCAGAGGATACAAGACTCTGCAGCAGTAGAAGATAATGTGCAATACTTGTATGACCTTATAGAGTTGAGTGTAAAATCTCAAGTGGCAGTCCGTGAATATTCTATTTTTTATGAAATTTACAAATTTTGTTTCCAGTGCTCTATCAGGCTGCTTTTCTTGGCACATCTCCAACACCACAAGAAAGTTCCACCTCTCCACATCTGTAACGACCTACCCACCAATTTTATGCACCTAGTGTTTCCACATTTGTTTTCATCTCAGAACAAAAGTCTCACACAGAAGAGGTTGATTAAATAATGAACCATCCATCCCAACCAACCCCATAGATGCCGATCGCAGCAACGAAATCACTGAGATCCGATCCACCAAACATATGAACTTGATATTTTATTTTAATTGTAATTTAAAAATGCTTTTTTTTTAAATAATTTAGGCTAAACTATATTAAATCAAATTAAAACTTTACATAGGCATCGGGCTGAGATGTTAAGCAGTGCTTAACTAATCCCAACCTTCAATACTTTCAAAATAGCGTAGGCTTGGGGCTGCCTCCTATGAGGAAACCAACTCCTTAATAGCATCAAACAGTCAATATTTACAAGGTGTTCCATGACACATATATAAACAAAAGATATGTAGTATGTGTTGAAATAACAGAAAACAGAAAAGAGCCAAGTAGCCACATAGTCATGGTGTTCCTTCATCATCTTTTGTAGAAGGGTCCTCCTCCTTGATGCGGCATCCATATTCCTGCACAATGGCCTCTTCCTCAGTAGAAGCCACACGCGGGGGCTTTGTTGTAGTTGCGCAGAAGATGGGAGTGACTGGGTACTTACCATCAAGAACACGCATCCAAACTCCATTCGAGTCCATGATCCACACATCGATGTCCTCCCTCGAGGCCTCCTGAACTGAGAGAGGCTTGGATTTGCGAGGAGTAGGTTGCTTAGAGTGTGCGATGGTGGACTTATTAGGGCCCTTTATGCCCCTATGATTCTCCCAAGCTATGGCGATATCCTCCTGGGTGCGCTTAGACTGCTATGGTGCTTCCCTGTCATGGATTCCAGAAGAGGAACCCTCAATGGATTCTAAACGATTATCCTGACTGCACTGATAGCGACTCGAGAACACGCCTCTTTGGTTGCCCCTGATGGCATTAACGTGGAGTCATGGGGGGGGGTAAACCGACAGAGAGGGATAGCCCTGTCTAAGTGCATGGCTTTCTCAACAGGGGAGCGTGGAGAATAGAAAATCATAGCAGGTGGGTGAGAAACTGAGAAATATGCAACAAGGGGGCACACAACGAGGGAGGCTGCCTCAGAAAGCATGTAGCGGGGTGAATCTAAAGAGGCGGGGAATTCCAGAGGGGGTTGCACAGCCAGGGGGGACACCGCAGGGTGTGTGCGGCCTGGTGGGAAACAACGAGATAGGCTCCCAACGGGCTAGCACCAGTATGGTGGCGCACAAGAGGGAAAGCGCGTAGTGAGACTGAGTCAGAAGAAGAATGGCAAGGGAGGAGGAAAAGAAGGCTTTGGAGGCCAACTAGAGCATCATGGGGATGACAAAATGAGGAAATACCGCGCCTTTTGAAGACCTGTTGCACAAGAGAAGATGTTGTGTGATTTTGTGACACGCTCGCATATGCGAGTTGGGACAGTTCACGTGGGGTTGCATGTGATTCAGTGTATGGAAGAAGATCAGGTGCATCAGGGTGCTCATGTAAATGATTGCTGAGAGGAGGTTCCACATCAGGTTAGAGCTAGCAGTGCAAGACTTCGTCAGCCTGTGCATGGGAAGAACTAGCTTCACACGTTTGGGTCATGTCACCTGCATCCGGGGTGTAATTCAAAAATGTTAATGTAAAAGTCCCTTTTGTATTTTTTCCTTGCCTTTTTTTTTTCTAAGTCCCCTCCTTCTTCTGGACAAAGAAGGCATTGACAGTGGGGGATATGTTGAAGGAGCTAGTCAAGTTGATCAGCTAGTCGAATATGAAAAGGCTAGTTGACTTGGCCCATTAGCCTCATTGTAACATATTGTAATACAACAGTTGGATAACTAATGAAAGACTAGAAAATGTGATTAATCCGACATTTAGAATCTTGTAATTGTCTTATCAGTCTATAGATACTTGTCAATATACTAATGTAAGAAGTGATTCCACATATAGCACAAAATATCTATATGTGACTTGGTTATCTCTCCATTATTGTG